>ML787663.1:83305-113953 GCA_009831015.1 Picea engelmannii | reverse complement strand
TCTTCAACATTTTTAAGTTGAATTCACCCTGTCGATCCCTGATTTTCATGAGCTTTCGGCTATCATCTAGGCGAGCCTGGGCACCTTTCTGCAACTTTTCAATGAGTTTCATCATGTGCCCCTCTTTATCTATCTATTTTCCATGCCCATTAGAGTTTGTTCCTTCGACTCCCAGGTTGACATCCTTTCCTTCTCTTTCATCTTCTTTTTTGGAGGCAATCTGCACCTCTTCCAATTCCATGCTCAGTGTCAGTTTTCGGCTGTCCTGACACTCGTTGAACTCTGCACACATAGCGTGCAGTCAACCGAAGTTTGTCAGGCCCTTAAACCTTCAAGAAAACTTACAACATTCATAAGCCAATGTGAATAAGAAAAAGGTTTTGACTTCACAAGTTTTCTGAGCTCTGTCCGGCTCTACAAATTTTGGGACTTCGGAACTTCGGAATCTCGGTCCACGAAGATCCAACAGTTAAATATTCGTAACCAAAGTCACCCTTTCGCAACTCGCGAGTTCGTGAGTCGAAGACCCTTGACTCATTTCCTCCAAACGTCGATACCTGAGATGCGACACGAGTATGGCTCCCTCCTCGCTAGCGCCTGCTACACATGACCGTAGGCTAGGGTTAAGTGCTAGCACTTCTTCGCCAACTCGCAACTTTGCGAGTTGGAGTGTTGAGCCTTCGTTCTCCTCCTTTGCGAATTTCGAAATCGCGAATTAATTTATTCTCCGGGCCCATAGCACGGTTGTCGCCTTTCACCACCGTGGCACATGGTACATTCAGGAGGGTCCACGTCACCTTCGGTGACGTCATCGGGTCCCACCACTCTCACTTGTCTTCTTGACTCACTGGCACGTGGTACACACCCGTGTGTCCACGTCCATTCCAAATGAAATCCAACAATCAGGTCTTTCTCATATCTACAACGCAGATCCTTTCGGCGTTTCAGGGTTTCGGGCATCGGGAGTTCGTGCACCCCACATCTCGAACTTCCATCTGCCGAAATCCCGAAATTATGGTTTACTCCTCCGCTGAATCGGATGGTCAACCACCTTCCTACAATCTACAGTGTAGATCGTTTCGACATTTCGGGTTTCGGAGATGTTCACCTTCCTCACTTCCTCTCGTGACTTTGCGAAATCCGAAAAGTTTTCACGACTAACTCGAGTGCGACTCCGCTAGATCTAATGGTCGAGCCTTCCTCCCAGATCTACAATGTAGATCTTCTTGGATTTTCGGGTTTACAGGAGTTCTCGTATCACGATCCCCACACTCCTGTGCAATTCAAAAAGGGATTTTAATCCATGCGCACATTTTCCAGATCCAATGGTCACGAGGGCTCAACTTCCCTCCCGAACCAATCCTAAGGCTCCAACACTACTGGTGTGGAGTCTCTCTCCCTGTGGCCATAGACCACACCGGCTACGATTTCACAACACCGCTATACCTCCTGAGCTTATAGGCACGGTCAAGTAACTCCTTGACACTCCGGACCATACCAGGGTCTGAAATTGGTCCTCCAGACACAATTTCTCCTCTCACCCTCGGTCCAAAGACCACTCAACTGGCCCATCTAGGCTCAGTGTCAAAACCTTGGCTCTGATACCAATTTGTAACACCACCTTTTGGTTACCAAGGCTTAATCGCTCTTAAATAAAACTATAACACCACTTTGTACATAGYTCATACCGACATTATAGTAATAACATGCATTTAATCAAGAGATTCAATTAAACTCAGAGTAAACATAAGATTTATTGTTGTAATCATCAATCAATAGTATTAACATTAAATTGATATACACAACGTAATACATGATTAAACATCATCTGATACTTATCTTCGAAACAGTGGTAGATTCCACCAACCACGTGCAGGCCTTCCACGAACCTCCCATCCTTAGATCGCACTGCTCATCAGCTCAGCAATGGGTCACCCCCGAGCTGGGACTAAGCTCCACCCCAAGGCAAGGAATCCTAGGCTAGGCTGAGGTTATAGGGAAAACAACACGGAAAACTAGAAGGATTCTTCCCAAGATGCCATCTTACGCCCACTACTACCATACTCTCATTCCCCACATGCCTGTTCCGCCCGGGAGTATACACATTCACAAGCACAGTCCATCGATGCTCACCTCCCTCTCTGGGTCTCGGCAATAGGCCGGATCAGGAAGTCTCAAAACCCGAAGCTGGTGTTGGACACTCTCTGGAAGAAACCACTTCCTAGCAAACTCTCTCACCTAGAGAGAATTGCTCACAGGCCTGACAACCTGCCTCTTCCAACAATAGTCACCTCCCTCACCTGGAGAGAGGTCATACACAGGCTCAATCAAAAATTGCACTAGCCATCAAGCCACGCGCAATCCAGCTCTGCGTGGCCACCACAGCCAACCGGAAAAACAAATACGGGCTTCCCAAACAGGCTTAGCAATGGTGCAAGGTCTCACAGTGTTGGTTCTTGGGAATGTGTGACAAACAATCCACGCAGGGAATGACACGAGTTCCATGGCTCAGAATGGAGAGGGTGAACCCGACCTTTTTAGAAATGAACACAGGCTTCTCGGCTTTCAGAACAGAGGATTTACACGGTTTTTCAGAGCAAAACATAGGCTTTTCGGCTCACAGGGAAGCACGAGGGTTCTCTGCAAACTCGTGTTGGTCCTACTGCTCAGCGCTCTGTACACGCTCAGGCAGTCAGGTGGAATGGGGGAGGAACCCTTTCACGGCTCATCTTGGCCATTTTATTCGCATGCACTAGGGTTGACACTTGTCACCCATGGAACTGCATGTGTTCCATTCAGCATGCATTCCTTCCCATTTGGCAGTCCCTCGTCCTTCCCAAAAACTTAGGATAAAAGGTCACACTCACATAATTCATGTGGATTTTTGGAATAATAATAATATATTATTCCCAAGGCTTAAGCCCCTAGGCTTGGCCCTTAGGCTCAACACTTAGCCCCTCTTCCCACCTTCCAGCCCCTAATTCCTTGCCCACTCTGTGGAAGCTCAGTCCCCCATCACTCATTCATCGTGGTGAGTCTGCACGCGGCGGTGTCTATATTTATTAATGTGTTGCATACATACAAGTACAAAATCAGGCCCTTGGCCTCCAACCCTTAGGCTCTCTGGCCTAACAATCACATAAGCCCACCGGCTTATACAAACTTGGCTCACCATCCTATAACACATATTTACAATTCATTTTATACATCAGATTTACAACTGGGCTCGACCTTGGGGACATTACAGGGTATGTGACAACATCTGTGTATAGATATTAGTAATTCCAGATTGTACATGATCATTGAATGATACATTGATTCTCGCACTCATTTCGGAAAGAGAAATATAATCATTGAAAATAGGGCTATCATGATTAACTTGTGTTTTATTATGTTCAAGAAATCTTGTTTGGAAAATATTTTCAAAATTTTGCACCCTAGATGGATTGTCACTATGAATGAATCTTTGATCAATCAAATATTGTGAATCTTCCCTCTCTCCTTTATCACTCGGTATTTGATCCTTGAAAGTAAAATGTAAAGGTTCTACCTAATTATAATGTGACAAATTCTCCCAAGAGTGATCATTATAAAACTGATTTGTGTAAAGGAAATAAAAATCTTCAAATTTTTAAAAATGATTGGATTTCCTCAGTAGGAGACATTTCACAGACCAAATCATATACATGATTCTCTTGATATTCAGGAGATACAATTGATGCATTTCCAAAATGAATGTCACTCATTCATTCCAACTTTGGGCCTAAGGGGTTTATGGGTTCTAATGGAAATTCCCTTATTGTAGTGACAAAGTGTTGGTTAGAAATCATGTATCCTCCATATTCTTTCCTCATATTATGATTTTCATTGGAGGATATAGTCTCTGTGTTTTCCATTTCTAACTTATCATTCAAATCTACGACAACTCCATAAATCGATTCTTCATTCAATATAGATTTGAAATGATATTTTAAAACATTACCCTCAGGTTGTGATTCAAAATTAGATTACAGAGTATGATACATCTAAGGGTAGGCATGTGTGATCTGTAGGCCTGAAAATATTTCTCCAGGGTGGGAAGTGACTGAATATTCATTGAATAAATATGAATTCGAGTAGTGAGAAATGATATCTTATAGGTTAGAGACCTTTTTAGTTTCAATATTTTCCCCTTCAAGAATAGAGAGAATGTATGAAAACCAGTCAAAATTTTCTTGGTCTGATGGTTTATCACTTTTAGAAAATCTACAATAAATTTGCATGACTATTTGAAATAAATTATCCAGAGGCTTGTTTCCAATCCTATGGATTTCTTCAAGTTCATTATAGAGTTATTCATAATCATAATTTACATGAGAAGTGATAAATATTTCCATGAATTTTTTCCAAGTGTGTATTGATTTCACTAGTAATGTCCTATACTAATCTTTAATTTATCCTTCCAATGTGAGGACAAATAATCGACATATTTCATTATCCTGAACAATTTTAAGATTCTAATGAACAATGTTAAACTGATTGAGATGTATGAATGTAGAGACATTCCCTTCACCATCAAACTTCAAGTTTGACAAGAGATCAACTATCTTAACTAAGATTCCACTTGAGGGTATCAGAAGACTCAAAGTGTAATCCCATATAGAGATACAGAGAAGAGCCACAAGATAATCATATCAACTTATTGAAATGGCTTTGCATGGGCAGGCTTGTCATCCGACCCTCCTTCTAGTGCCAAATATATTGACAGATCTATGTGACCTAGCTCAATGGCATGGGTTACCCTTTGGTGAGAAGTATTAATTATACCTCACATCATTTGGAATAGGTAACCCATCCAAATTCTAGCCCGATAGCTATTACTATTTTTGGGGTTTATTGGTTGTGACCCAGTCCACTGGTGATGGTTTCTAAGATAAAGAATGAAATGAAACTAATATAATATTAAAATTCATATGTCCAGATGAAACTAAAGGTAACCATAAATAAAAACACAGAACCAACATGCTTTTGTCAATGACCCGAGAAATAGTTTACACAAAGTAATGAAAATAATATGGGTAAATGACTACAAACCCAAAACAATCCAGCATTAAAACAATCATCTACAATCCCATTCACAAATTCAGACAAATATTTCCTAAAGAAAAATAAATAAAAATGTAGCAACCACACATAAGAATAATATACAATGTGAGATACATTCTTACACAACTCCCATGTTGAGCAAAAAGTAGCAAAATAATCCACAACCACTACAACACAAGAATCAAAATTCTCCAGAAAATAGCTTGGCCAAAAAGGCTTCTCCTCATTAAAGTTCCAATAGTGGTACATGAAAGCTCCAAGAGCCAAAAATCCCCTCATTAAGAATACAATGACTCTATTTATTAAAGTTCACCCTGACTATTGGCCTTCCACCTCCCCGAATCTTGACCTTCTGTTTACAATTTTTTTTATTTATCCTCTATGGAATGATGAGGAAATATAACAATAGAAATGTTCATAATTTATTGTTTCCTACATTATATGCATTTACACTTTGAATTTATATTTTAGTGCTTTTAGGCTGACGAGTGCTCAAATTGACATCTTTGTAGCACCTGTCCAATAATTTTTGTACACCTTTTTCCCATTTCCATTTCCACATTAAAACACTTTCCATCGACAATGATGCTTTTTTTTTCAAGGTATAGTCACTCACTCAACATGCCATTTAAATACTTATTAATATGCATTTTTCAGGAGATTATCACCTTTCGTGCTAACAATGATTTACATGAACAAAATTGCATAGGTACCTTTCCAACATTTAGATTCTTCAACTCTGGTCATTCCTGCAACTCCTAGTGATGAAACTCTAGTCACTATTGCAAATCTCGCTGCTACAACTACCACTGTTGCAATTTTCAGTGTTGTGTCTCTCGCAATGTTGCAACTCTCACTACAAGACCATTGTCACAACTCTGAGTCAAGTGTTGTAACCCGACGTCTGTCCTAACAAATCTTCGGTCATTTGCACAGTTTTGACCAGGGATTGACCAATCATCGAACAACCACTCAGGATCACAACAAGCGAAATTGGGTTCCATATAGGAATGGACAACTCAGCCACCACTTGTCATGGCCGATTTAGTCAACATGCACCCAATTTTTGCCATCTTTTGGAAAATACAATGTAACTAGATGAGATATCCTGATTCTCGTGGTTGTCCATCAATTTTCTTATCTCATTTAGGAAGAATTCATTTTGTATAAATATGCTCGCTTTCTCTAATACGAGGGACGAAGGAAAAGAAACAGAAAGTTTGTAAACTAGAGTTGTATTGATCTACATATTTTTGTTTAATAAAAGTTTTGTTTTGTTCCTATTCAATTGATGGAGTGTTAATAATTTAAGCACCTACTGCATTCTTAGACCAGTACCTCGTCTAAGGATGTAGGGGCCTCTCAGCTCAATATTTTTTTTATTTTCTATATTTTGTAGAAGTAGTCATAACATCGTTTACATATTTTCATTCATTTCCAATAATTCATTTATTAACAGATTGTTGTAACTCTAGTGTTCTTCATTATTGTAGCTATGGATCGCTATAACTCAGTGCTAACATTGTAGGGTACCAACTTCATATTGATGAGTGCATATTTGTATCTTCTCTTCCCTATTTTCATTTATTTCCAGTAATTCCTCTATAAACATCGTGCTGCAACTCTAGCATTTTCTCATTGTTGCAACTCCATTGTCGCCATTCCATGTTGATGTTGCAAAACCTTGTCTTTTTATTTGTTAATGTGTAAATGTAGCATCTTTTATTCATTTTCATTTATTTCCAACAATTCCTCTATTTAACATTCTTGTAACTCTAATATTTCCCTTGTTTCAATTATGGTTGCTACAACTCGTGTTGTTGCGACTCCGACTATTTCAACTTTGGTTGTTGCAACTCTGCATCTAGATTTCTAATCAACAATCATGTGGTTTACAATTTGAGATAGTTTATTCCCTTTGTTTACGAGCACAATGTGGTTTGATTCTTATATCTTGAGGCTTGTTGCATCTCAGTACATGATCCATAACATAGTTTTCACATCAACCAAGATCATCTTAATACTTGAACAAGTCACCTTTACTTTCCTGCAAGTATGATGTTTACTTTCCTACAAGTGTGATCTTTACTTTCCTGCAAGTGTGATTTACTTTTCTGCAAGTGTGATTTACTTTCCTGGAAAGAGTAATTTACTTTTCTGCAAGTGTGATTTACTTTCTTGCAAGAGTGATTTACGTTTCCTCAAATGTGTGTTTTCATTCCAGCAAAGTGTGGATTTTATGTAATTTAATTATGTGACTTGCTAGAGCATCTTGATATCATGCCTTGTGACATTCAATTGAAATTACTACAACTCATTGGAAATTACAACATTATACTTGCATATACGGTGCATAGAAGTTGATAAGTTCAATACAACCTCGGATTTATAATTAAATGCACAACTCGCCAGTTGCTTACTGTTGGCCCTTGGTTATGGAAGCAAGTGAAGATCAAGGAAGAAAATGGAGAATGTGAACTTCGCGGATGACACAGTGACTGTTACCAGGTCGAAGTAATCAAAGGAGAAGAAAAGATGGAGCGAAGTCCAAGAAAGCAAATCATTCGATGATGAGATCGGGAATGACAGATAAGAAAGAAAGAAGGATCGAGGACAAGTCAGCAAGTGGAGAAAGCCACCGTTGGATACTTTGGTGCACTGCGCGAGAAGGAAGGAAAGACGGGATAGCAAAGCCTTGAAAATATGGGTCAAGTTGACCTAAGGTTTTATACACCTAAGGTTTTGGTATCTAGGGTTTTGGACACCTAGGTTTAGACTTAAGAATGTCGGTGAGTGATTGTAATGCATAAATAAAGGTAAAAAGGACCTGGTTTGGGTTGGTATGAAGATAGGTTGTCATTGTTGCTATTGATCGATCTGGTTGTTTTTGTGAGAGACTATTGGGGAGAGAGAGAGAAGTGTTGAGTGTGAGAGCCTTCTGGTATTGTAAGATATTCAGCTGGGTGCGAAGATCAGCCCTGTAGTTGGGTGTGCAGGGAGAGAAGAGAAAGAAGATATGCTAGCTAAGAGCGTAGACAAGAACTGTATGCTTCTTCTTAATACATTATAAAGCATAGTTTTGTGGACGTGGCCCTAGAGAGAGGGTGAACCACGTATATTTTGTGTTGTGTGTGATTGATATTATGTCTCTGTCATTAATATACTATGATTGCATTACTATGTTAGATCTGATAAGTAGATGTGCAGAGTAGATCTAAGATGATAAGTGATATATGAATGATGTGCTGACGTGGTTTTAGATCCACTTGATATTCCCTTGGTTGTAGACATCTCTGTCCTGCAACCCCCTCATAACTGCTTTGGGTGAGACTGCATCTTCTTCGTAGGTGTTTCCGAAAGGGCTAGTAGTTAGGGCTTGTTGGTGCGCTCTTGGAGCTGAACCCCGGGTCTGCCCCTGTGCCAAAAAATGGTTTTGTTGTCGAGACAGGAATATTCTTGAGGGAATGTCAAGGTGGTTTCCATCGAAGACAGAGACTCAAAAGTGGATAGAGGATCAAGAAAAAGACTTTGCTGAAGCCCAGAACAAGAACCCTAATCTTAGTACAGAGGATTGGTTGGAGAAATATATCTTTACTGATACACACAAAATTTTCTTTGGAGGAATCCATCAGTAGTTGTATGAGTGGCTAGATAGATTAGAAGATACCCAGTTTGAGATCCGATCTCGACCTCCTGTGGTTTGGACGTCGGAGCTGATAAAGAAGGTCAAAAGAGTTGATAACGTCATATCACGAGTAGTAGATCACTGGTTTGATAGTACCATTGGAGGGTACATCACAAAGTTTGTTGTTGACATAATAGAGTCATACAACCAAGCCGAGAGATACTTCTTCAAGGGACCCAGAGGAAAATTTCTATAATTCCTAAAGTTGAGACTCAAGATGTTATTGCATGAGAAGAACATCTTGAAGATACAGTAGATTGGTCGGATCTAGAAAGGCTAATGTTCAAAAATTTGGACAACGACAGTGACACAGAAGCTGGACATACGCACAGTGGGAGAGTGTTCAGAGAATTCCACCTTGCGAACCTGTTTAAGCATAACTACGAGGATGAGGGTTTCTATAGTGGAGAAGAGGCAGATCTGACAGACGGAGAACATTCAGAACCCACCGGGACAGAAGGGGGAAAAACTGAAAATCTTCATCGGGAATAACCTGAAACCTCAGAAACCGCACAGACCATTGAAGTAAGTACTATTATCCCTCCTGTGGATTCAACATTAAGCAATCAGAGTAATCCCATACACCAGGGCTTCCAAAGCACTGTCAATAGTAGTCCACCACATATTCAGTCAGGATCCCTAGGAAGATCTATGGCAGATGAGATGAGGCTTCCTATCTTTAGGGGAGATGGATCTGAAGATCCTGATCAGCACTAGTTCCTATGCAAAGCCGTATGGAATATTAAAATGTCACTAATGAAGCTATCAAAAGAACCCAGTGGTACCACTCTAAGGGACCGTGCACTGAGTTGGTACATGAAGCTTGTCCAAGGACTTGCACAACCTAAAACAATGAATCAGATTAAGAATGCACTGATTGCAGAGTTCAAGAAACCCATGTCAGAGTCATAATGTATTACAGAGCTGAAGGAGATCAAACAGAAGGTGGTCGAACCTGTATGGGAGTTCAATCAGAGATTCAAAACCTTAACAGGCTGATTGACTTTTCAGATCCCGGTTGAACAAAACAAAGAATGGTTCATTTTTGCCCTCTTACCACACATCAGAGTTCCTCTGATGCAACAAAAGATTGCTTTGCAGTCTTAGGTGCTGGAGATCGCCATGAAGCTAGAATCAACCCCCATGGGAGAATCTAGCTCATGTATTTGTCAGATCTTAAGTCAGCTAACCAGTTTGTCTCTATAGGTCGAAGACATGAAGAAAGACAAGGGAAAGGATAAAAGATAAGATATCTGGTGCGTCATATGAAGATCCGAAGGCCATGACAAAGAACACTGTCCCCTATTCAATGAATACTTGGCCTCTAGAGCTCCGAGCCCTTTGAAGAAAGCCTCCTTACCTTGGTGCGAGGTATGCAGAAACAGACATCGCTCTGGTGAGTGCTACTACATGCAAAAGTATGTTCAGACATCTCCAAACTTATTTTGCATGTGTTGTAAGTCTATGGGGAACAATGATAGAGATTGTAGGGCCTAAGATCTCTTGCATGAAAGGTCGAGAGACATATATAAGATTCAAGGTGAAGTACAACAAGAAGGAAACACTACGCAGTATAACTCTCCTGGGAGAGAAAACTTCAACCCTCGCGATGGATTCAGAGGAAGAGGGCGAGGAGGAGGAGTGGGTCGAGGCCGAGGATAGATCATCTATTATAACTGCACACAACCAGGACACCTTACAAGGGATTTTCAAAACCCTTGTACTACTTGCAGCTACTCCAGCTCGTTTGAACATGTTATAGAAGATTGTCATATGTTGCTAGCTAAGCTTCAGGAGAGACGAGGACCGCAACAGAACCCGCAAGTGCAACTGATATATGTTGAAACTCATGGAGAAGACCCTAGAGTCGATTTTATAACCAGAGGATGTGTTGTTACAGGAGAAGACAGACTAACCCAAGGAAATATTATCGGAGACTCAGGAATCAGGAAAGCTACAAATAAGACACAGACGTTCAATGCGAAGAAAGAAAGAAATACATTTGAGGAAGCGAGAAACGAATTTAGAGGAGACCAAGGTTCCTCATCAAAGACAAGACCAGAAGTGAGAGAATATGGAATTCCTTTGGAATTTAATCAATCTACTTCGTCGAAAGAAGGAAAAGAGGTAAGAAAGCTCATGGAATTTCTATATACTTGTATCAAGTTGAATCAGGATGAAAGCGATGTACAAGAGTTACAGAATTTAATCAGACAATATGAGCTAGGAAATATAGACCCCTTACTGAATAGAGAAGTACACCAAATTGGTAAGAAGAGAAGGACAAATAAAGAATTTCACTTGAATGCTCAAATAGGATAATATGTGATAGACTATGTAGTTCTCGACTTAGGGTCAGAGGTCAATGTCACGATGAAGCAAACCTGGGCACTGATGGGAAAACCGAAGCTGATCTATTCCCTTATCAGGCTTAGGATGGATAATCAGCAAGTTGTAATTCCATTTGGCAGACTGGAACATGTCCCTGTGGACATCGACAGAGTAAGAATGTTTGTAGATTTTTAGGTAATTGAAATAGTTGATGATAGTTGTCCTTACCCCGCGTTGTTGGGAATTGATTGGGCCTTTAATAATTCCACTGTGGTAGATTTAAAGAAAAGATGTATGAATTTTGAAAGAGATGGCCTTAGGGTCATCGCACCTTTAGATCCAGATGAAGGTCAGTGATACACAGAACCTATCAGAGAAGAATACCATGCATATGCACTAGAAAATATATACAAGCTAACAACCAGACAACAGGATTACATTAATCCTACAGCCGATGGGAACCTAACCTGGCGAAGTGACAATGCATGCTCATCAAACTCAGAAGAATCACTGGAGAACTGGCAAAATAATATGTATGAAGTATCTACAAGAAGATGTGCTAGATTAACCAGAGAAGTTCGCTGGATTGGCACCACAATAAGTAACTTGCCTACCTTTGACGGTCTGAATCCTTTGGAAACCTTCTTGTCATACTTTGAAGAAAGTGTACCAATACAACAAAGATTATTGGAAATGGATGAGGCCCTGAAAGCCACACCAACAAGATGGTGGGTGACACATAAACACAACATTACAGAATGGGTACAATGTCGTACCCTGATGACAACGGGGTTCTCGGCACAAGTAGAAGGTTGTGAAGTTCGCTACATAGGTCGAAGTTGCTCAAAGGACCATGTGCGAAGCTGTGAGGTAGCCTGGAGAAAAATTCCTCAAGAGAAGTAGGTGCATAAATTCATTAACACGCTGGACACGACACCTATCAACTGGTACCTCCAAGTGAAGCTATGCCTCATCACTACGGATTGGGAAGGTATGACTCATAATTTTGTAACTACCTTCTTATTTGAAAGTCAATTTCCTTCAGTAGATCAAGCACTACATATTTTCAGGCAGAAAGTATTTGAGGAGGCCCCTAGCCTATCTTTAGAACAAGAAGAGGACGAATGGACTGCGCCTCTCCAGAAA
This sequence comes from Picea engelmannii, assembly GCA_009831015.1. Classification (NCBI taxonomy): domain Eukaryota; kingdom Viridiplantae; phylum Streptophyta; class Pinopsida; order Pinales; family Pinaceae; genus Picea; species Picea engelmannii. Next base: position 101,706 of record ML787663.1, on the reverse strand, counting down.
CTGCAAGGTTGTTACAACATCAATGTTGATGAAGACGATGATCCTAGGAAGGTGAATATCGCCGAAACATAAGGCCAAAGAGATGTGGAAGGACCAGGAGTTGAGCTACCATTTAATGGACGAACGATCAAGATTAAGAAGTTCAATATTGGAACAGAGTAGACACTAAAGTTTGCAAATGTTGGAGATTACTGGGATGCTTCCACCATTGAAAAAATTACATAGCTACTACATGAATATCAGGACTTGTTTCCAACCAAGTTCACTGATATGAAGGGAATTAAAGGGCCTATGGGAGAGATGAGGATTCCTTTAAAACCAGATGCAAGACCAATCAAACAGAGACCTTACAGATTGAATCCTAAATACAAGGAGAAATTGAAGATTGAGCTCAGCAGAATGCTAGAAGCAGGGATTATAGAACCTGTGGAAGAGTCAGAGTGGATTAGCCCTATGGTGGTGCAAGACAAGAAGACGGGAGATATTAGGATATGTGCAGACCTCAAAAAGCTTAATGATCCCTATTTTCATGATCCCTTCCCTACACCCTTCACCGACGAAGTGTTAGATAATGTGGGAGGCCAGGAAGTATATTCTTTTACAGATGGATTTTCAGGATACCGTCAGATCCAGATTGCCAAGGAAGATCGACATAAGACCAAATTTGCAACGTAATGGGATACTACCAATATACAGTGATGCCATTTGGATTGAAGAATGGACCAACCATCTTTTCCAGGGTGGTGGTCGAAGCATTCAAGTAATTTCTCCATAAATTTTTAGAAGCATATTTTGATGATTGGACTGTTTTTAGTTTATTGAAAAATCATATTGAATGTCTAAGGCTAATGTTGGATAAATGCAGGCAATGTCAAATTGCCTTGAACCTGAAGAAATTTCGTTTCTTTTCACCATTTGGAGTTATGTTAGGTCATATTGTATGTAATCAAGGATTGTTGGTGGATCCATCCAAGATCGCCATCATAGTTGATCTACCCACTCCAACTTCAGTTAAGCAGTTGCGCACTGCGTTGGGACACACAGGATACTACAAGAAATTCATTAAAGGATATGCTCAGATTATAGCACATATGGAGAATTTTTTGAAGAAGAATTGTCAGTTTAGTTGGACAGAAGAATGCCAAGAGAGCTTCGACACACTGGAACAGAAAATGGTAACTGCTCCTATTCTGGTTTTCCCATACTGGACCAAGGAGTTTCATGTGCATGTCGATGCATCTTCCATTGATTTAGGAGATGTGTTAGCACAACCAAGAGAAGGATATATTGACCACCCATTAGCCTTTTCTAGCAGGAAGCTATCAATTGTTGAAATTAATTACATCACCACTAAACGAGAAGGGTTAGCCATGGTGTATGCATTACAGAAGTTTCGTCACTACTTGTTGGGAGGACACTTTAAAATGTTTACTGATCACTCCACACTGAAATACCTAGTCAACAATCTAGTTTTGGGGGGAAGGATATGCATATGGCTCCTGCTATTTCAGGAGTATGATTTTGAGATCATAGTGAAGCCACGGAGAATGAACAAAGGTCCTGACCACTTGTCAAGGTTGAAACATGGTGAAGAGCCGACTAGTTTAGAGGATGCACTACCAGCTGCATAGTTACTGGCCATTAGAAAGATCGATGACCACTTCACATAGATAGTCCAGTTCCTATCAACAGGAATGGAACCTCGTGAGTATACAATTCCCTAGAAGAAACAACTGGTAGTGCACACTGCAAACTTCTTACTTATAGTCGGACATCTATACAATATGGGACCTGATGAGATATTGAGAAGATGTGTTATGGAGGCAGAGCGACCATTGATCCTCGCAGAAGCTCATGAAGGCATCACAGGAGGACATTATGCAGGAAAAGAAACTGCACAAAAGGTTCTTAGAGTTGGCCTTTGGTGGCCTACTTTACACAGAGATGATAAAGAATATTACAGAGCCTGCAATGTATGCCAAAGAGTTGGGAAACCATCCAGAAGAGATGAAATTCCATTAGCACCACAACTGACCTTCCAATCATTTCAGAAGTGGTCCATTGACTTCGTTGGACCTATAAACCCACCAAGAAAGCGTACAGGAGCAAGGTACATAATTACAACAACAAAGTACTTGACTAGGTGGGCCGAAGAAAGAGAAGTTAAGGACTACAGTGCAACTACATCTGCGCGCTTCATATTTGATGACATTATAACCAGGTTTGGATGCCCAAAGATCCTTATGAGTGATCAAGGCACACACTTCATCAATAAGACAGTTGAAGCCTTGACTGAAGAATTTTCAGTCCACCATCCGAAGAGCACACCATACCATCTACAAGCAAATGGAACAGTTGAAGCATTCAACAAGATTTTGGAAACAACACTAACCAAGATTTGCAGTGTGAACAGGGATGATTGGGATCTAAGAGTACTAGCAGTATTATGGGCCTATACGACCAGTTGCAAGAAACTAACAATGTAGACCCCTTTTAAGTTAGTATATGGTCTTGAAGTTGTTGTTCCAATGGAATATTTGGTACCAAGCCTGAGAATTGTTTCTTTTACAGATATGGATGATCTTGGTGTTGTTCAAGAGAGGCTTGCACAACTGGTTGAACTAGAGGAAGATAGATTTATTGGAGGATTCCATCAGTAGGTTCAGAAGGAAAGAGAAAAGGCTTATCATGACATGCACATCAAGAAGAAGGCATTTAGAAAAGGTGATCTAGTACTGATATATGACAGTAAATTCATAAAACATCCAGGGAAGTTCAGAACACATTAGCTAGGGCCATACGCGATCGCTTATGTTATAGAGGGAGGAGTTGCGCAATTAAAGACGTTGAATGGAGAATGGAAGGAAGGTTTAGTGAATGGGATTCGGTTGAAGTTGTACTATGACAACCAGCTACCTCGCAACTCTCAGTAGAAGCATAAAGAAAAGGGTCTAGGTACCAGGTGCAGTTGAAACTAGGTACCAGACACAAAAAAGACAGTCTACACAAGGGATGGAGAGGAGGAAAAGAGAAGAACGTAAAGGCTGCACTGCGCAGTGCAAAGTCGAAGTAAAACAGGAAGCTGAGATCTGAAGTGCCTCAGGACGAGTCACAGGTGAGTGTTGGGGGCCTGTTGGCCCTTGGTTATGGAAGCAAGTGAAGATCAAGGAAGAAAATAGAGAATGTGAACTTCGCGGATGACGCGATGACTGTTACCGGGTCGAAGTAAGCAAAGGAGCAGAAAATATGGAGCGAAGTCCGAGAAAGCAAGTCATTCGATGAGGAGATTGGGACTGATAGATAAGCAAGAAAGAAGGATCAATGAAAATTCAACAAGCGGAGAAAGCCACCATTGGATACTTTGGAGCATCGCACGAGAAGGAAGGAAAGACAGGTTGGCAAAGCCCTGAAAATATGGGTCAAGTTGACCTAGGGTTTTATACACCTAGGGTTTTGGACACCTAGGTTTAGACATAAGGATGTCGGTGAGTGATTGTAATGCATAAATAAAGGTCAAAAGGACCTGGGTTGGGTTGGTATGAAGATAGTTTGTCATTGTTTCTATTGATCGATCAGATTGTTGTTGTGAGAGACTATTAGGGAGAGAAAGAAAAGTGTTGAGTGTGAGAGCCTTCTGGTATTTTAAGATCTTCAGCTGGGTGCAAAGATCAAACCCTGCAGCTGGGTGCGTAGGGAGGGAAGAGAAAGAAATAAGAGAAAGAAGATCTACTAGCTAAGAGCTCATACAAGAACTGTATGCTTCTTCTTAATACATTATAAAACACATTTTTGTAGACGTATCCCTAGAGAGAGGGTGAACCATGTATATTTTGTGTTGTGTGTGATTGATATTCTGTCTCTGTCATTAATATATTGTGATTGCATTATTGTGTTAGATCTGATAAGTAGATATGCATAGTATATCTAAGTTGATAAGTGATATATGAATGTTGCGTTGACGTGGTGTTAGATCCACTTGATATTCCCTTGGTTGTAGACATCTCTGTCCTACAACCCCCTCATAACTGCTTCGGGTGAGACTGCATCTGCTTCACAGGTGTTTCCAAAAGGGCCAGTAATTAGGGCTTGTTGGTGCTCTCTTGGAGCTGAACCTTGGGTTTGCCCCCTGTGCCAACACTTACTAAATTAATTAGAGAGTAATTTAAAAGTTCATCATAGGCCATCATGGATTTTGGACTTAGTTTGTCTTATACAGTGTATGGATTTTCTTCTTTGCTTGGGAATTTCCTATTATGAGATTTCATGTCTTATTTTAAATATGTACTTCATCCTATGTCATTTGAACTTGATTCTTGTTTTTCTTATTGTTTCTCATGTATCTGTACATCATCCTTTGTTGTAGATAAAATTTGCAGAGTCATTGTTGTGTACATGTGGATATTCCTTGTCATGATGTGTAACATCCATGTTTTTGTCCTCCACTCCTTCATACATTATGATTTAGATTCTTATGTATGGTCATGTTTCAGTATCGGTACATGAATGCCACTTACCCAAAAATACATGAGTTACCAATATACAAAACTTCAAAACATGTTGTAAAAAGGTGCATTTAACATAAAGAATTTTAATTCACAACTCAATGAGGAGCTTAAATCCACTTCCTTGAATTTGATATCTAGTCCCTTTGATGATAATTTCAAGGACACCTTCATTGAAATTTCATGTTACTAGGTTCCCCATGACAATATCATCAACGCGCGTGCACACACACACACACACACACAGGTGTATTACAAAATATCCCTCCTTTACATGCTTCCTTCTTGAAGCAATAATAAGCACCCTTTGATGATAATTTCACGGACACCTTCATTGAAATGTCATGTTACTAGGTTCCCCGTGACAATATCATCAACGTGCGCATGTACACATACACACACACATGTGTGTGTGTGTGTGTGTGTGTATTAAAAATTATGCCTCCTTTAGATGCTTCCTTCTTGAAGCAGTAATAAGCAATGATGTTGGAGTCCAACTTCTACCACATTTCAACAACATGATATATTCTTCATTTGGCACTCAAAATCTTATGTTGATAATAAACAATAGCAATTCCATCCCCCAAGTTAGTATAAAAATGTCATACATATGATGTGAATCCCAAAAAAGGTGAGTAGAATATGTTGCATCAAAATTAATGCAACGCAAGGGTCAATCCTCAAATGTTTTTGGTGATATAGGATCTCCAAGGAAGATTGTTTTGGTCCTTTGTGAAATGTCATGGATTTGATAAGTAGGGGTAAAAATATTGTCAATGAATGAGACTCCATTTGATTAAATTACATATGTATTAGTTCAAACTTTGATTTCATTGTCAACATGATAGAAAATAACTCATATTCTAATATATGATATTATCTTTGTACCACAACATCTAACAACATTTACAACTAGTGCAAGGGAAGTTGGTTAAACATCCTACTTTTTTATTCTCAAGCTAGTTAGAAAAACAAATAATAATTTTTTTGATATGTATTTGAACTCATCCAAAATGTGTTGATTAATTGGGTTGGTTTTCATTGATGTCAACCCTTGAAGCAAGTTCGGTAGAAAATTTTGGTAGCCCCAACAATATGATTAAGGGACTTCAGTTTGATTGATGTGTAATTGTATGAAGATTAATATTTTTGCAGGTAATACTATTCTAGATGGTAGTACATGTCATGCCATTTCCGGTGATATCTGGAACATTACATAACTCCTCACAGTTAGAGAGTTATGGCCTTGTGAAGTTGGAGAACCCTCACAAGTTATCTAGAAGGTCAAAGAAGTCAAATTATTCTAGAATCTCCTAGAAGAAATTGACTAGTCAAGTGGGTGAAACTAGGAGTTAATCATGGGTTAAGTTGTTGCAATAAGAAAATAATTAAAAATAATTTAGTTGCAACTAGAAGTGAGAATTTACTATTTGTAGCAAAGTGGGTTAGAAGTGGGTTAGCCTTAAAAGAAGGAAATTGGGTTAAGTTTGTTAGAAGGTAACCCCTTGCGGAAGGTACATGGAAGTATAAATAAGAGAGCAAGTCTCTCCTATTAGCACCTATTGAGCACATTGAATATCTATTATTGTGTAAGGTTTACTGCAAGTACTCATTGATACATATGAAGTTGCGCAATTCTGAGGTATCACGAAGGGTTGACGACAAAAGTTTAGGAATTGTAGAAAATATTGAAAAAACCCTAGTTTTTGAGGTGTACGCGAGCTACAATGGAACAAAGCGTGTGCATACGCAGGCTAAAGGAGAAAAGAGCATGTACATAGGCACGATGAAGAAGGAACAATCACGTACAATTGGGAAAAGTCATGAAAACCTGAGAAGATGAAGATGCCAGGTCTCTAGAGTCCGAAAGCAAGATCCCAGGAAGGTCCACGGTGATCAGGTACAATAGATTTATTTAACGATTCAAAAGGTATGTATTATTTCTATGTGTAGTTGGATATTGTTGTCTACATGATATATGTTCATGGGGGTTTGAGGATTTTCCCTAGAGAGGTTATTGGTTGCATGGCACTTACTATATAAGTCAGATCTACAGAAATACAATGCTGATATAATTAATATCTTTTCATTGGTACATCTTGTTGGTGTTGAGGCATATCTTGTATTTCCTGGCATATGGTTAAGGGTTTTTGTGGTACATGGTTGAGAGCTTGTATTTGTGAAGTGGTTGTGAATTCATTGATGTATTGAGAGGTTGTATATCAATAAGGTTTTGATGTCTAGTCCATGTGAGGGTTACTATACTTGTTCATGATTATACATACTTGTAATGCACATGACTAGAGAGACATAGATGCACTTGGTTAAGGGATATGTATGAGGATGTGTGCATAGTGCATAGTTAAATTCCGGACACAATGATTATTTGCAGGTTGATGTGACCAGGTTGTAGTATAGACAGACTCTGTACATATGTAGGTTGCACTACAGACAGGTTGTGTACATATGCAAGTTGCAGCACAAACATGTCATGTACCTGTTGGGTTTTTTTTTGGTACATAAAGGTTACAGGTACATGTTGATCATAAGTCCTTGGTACATGTTGGTTACAGTTTGTTGGCACCGATTGGTACAGGTTTACAGTGGTATATCTCACAGTGACAGTGTGGAAGTGGTTTCATAATTTCATTTATATGTTAGGGCGACAGGACAGGGCAAGGATAGGTGGTTGTAGCCACCTTCCAGTTGTAGTCAGAGAACATAGGAGATTGTATCCTCCTTCTAGTTGTAGCCACAAAATTGGGGAGTTGGAGCTTCCCTCAGGTTGTAGCTTGAAAATATAAGGGGTCAGAGCCTCCTTCTAGTTGCAGCTAGAGAACAAAGGAATTTGGTTCTTCCAATGAATGCAATTCTTAAAGACATATAAGAAAAATGATTCCATGGTTTTCTCCCGCATTGGGTTTCCACGTAAAAATATTGGTGTATTGTGCATCTGTGTGATTGTTCATTTTTCATGGTTTATTTACTCTGCACTTATTGGATGATAATGTTATATTGATCATAAAGTTAAATAACACTTACATACTCTGGTTAAATGAATAAGAAAAATATGTATTACTGATTCACCCCCCCTCTCAGTAATCCAACAATTGGTATCAGAGTAGGTTCCTTCATAAATTAGTTTAACCATTGAAAGGTAGATCATGGAGAGAAACATTATGTATAAAAATGGAATACCACGGTTTGATGGACATAACTATGCATTTTGGAGCAGAAGGATGAAAACATATGTACATGAATAGGGATTTGAGGTTTGGAAATTAGTTGTAGATGGATATAAAGAACCAATAGTTCCACCAACAAAAGACAATGGAAGTAAACTCAGTCTAAATAATTCAAAAGCCACAAATGCACTTATGAATGGTCTTTGTGATTCGGTATATGTCAAAGTTATGGATTGCAACTCTGCTAATGAGATTTAGGAAAAATTTCAGAATATTTATGAAGGAGATGGAAAAGTCAAGGAAATAAAGCTTTAAACTTTCAGAGGTTAATTTGAACAACTAAAGATGAAGCAAGATGAGAATATTGCAACTTACTTCTTACGAGTTGATGAAACAATGAATGCAATCATAGGATTGTGAGAAGAAATTAATGAATCTATAATTGTTCAAAAGGTACTAAGATCTCTTCCAATGAGATTTGATCCTAAGATCTTAGCACTAGAAGAAATAGCAGATCTAAACTCAATAAACATGGATGAACTACATGGAATATTCATAGCCTATGAAATGAGAACTGAACAGGAGAATCCAAGTATAAAAGAAGCATCCTTCAAAGAATCCAATAATTCAAATCAAAAGGGAAAGCTAAAGGAAAAATAAGATAGCAGCAACAGTGACATCTCGGAACATGATGAAGAAGTAGCCAATTTTGTCAAGAGACTGAAAAAGGGAACCAACGATAGATATAGATGTAATATTCCATTGATTTTTTTTAATTGTGATGGTATTGGTCATTTTTCTAACAAATTTCCTTACAAGAAAAAGAAAAGGAATGAAGAAGATGATTCAAATAACAAACAAACATATAAATGAAAAAGAACCAAAAAGAAAGTCTTCAAGAAAATTTTATGCACCAAAGAAGACAGCTCCTCATCAGAGGAAAGATGAAGTCAGTGAAAGTGAGATAGAAAGAGTTATATTCATGGCAATAGAAAACTATGATAAAGAGGACACAAAAGATGAATATGAAGAGGTAGAAGTTGACTACAGAAAAGAATTGTTGAGTTCCATAGATGTTATAAAAAGGGAAAAGAAGAAAAATAAATCACTACAAGCATAACTAAAAAGAAAAGAGGAAATACAAAATTCCAACTCTGAAGAAATGGAGAAGATGATCTATAATCTAAAAATTCAAGTTGAATAATACAAAAGAATCGAAGAAGCAATTAAATAACAATTGGAAGAAAAGGACGGAATCATTGGAAATTTGGAAGCAAAGATTGTTACATTGAGAAAAGACCTTCAACAGAAAAACATGCAGAACAACTCAAAGGTTTTGGATAATATTATCAACAGACAGAGGCTACATCATGACAAGTCCGAGCTAGGATACAATTAGACATGAAGAGGCTCAAGCTCCAAAACTACAGATCAATAAACACAACCAAGAAGCTATGCAGAGACAGTTAGAGGAGACAAGAATTTTTACAGGGAATATCACAGGGACACTCCTCCACCTAGAAGATTCAGATTTCAGAATCAGTGACAGTCAGAAACAAACATGCCTTGGGAAGAAGAAGGATTCAAAAGAGCAACTCCTTTAAGAAGATCCTCAACTCCTAGGTATCAAAATATATTTTTTGGTTTATGTTATGCATGTAATAATTTTGGACATAAAGTTGTAAATTGCAGAGCTAATAGCAGGAATATAAACAACTTTGAAATTCATGCACAAAATGGTTATCCAAGAAGGCCTAGTGAAAGACAGAGAAGAAGCTACAACATGTTTGAATCATTGAGCACTGAAGTGGAATGCTACAAGTGAAAGAACTTTGGACACATGGCTAAAGATTGTAGAATGACAGTCCCTTCTACATAATCACAACAGTCACAGACAGGGACCTCAACAAAGAATAAGGATAAGAAAACATAATTAGTTTAACAATGAAGAATGCACACTCGCTCTACAAGTTAAAAACAAGAAACATGGTTGGTATGTTGACAATGGTTGCTCAAAGCACATGACAGGTGATGAAGACATGTTTCTTACATTGAGAAAGGAAAGAGATGGATCAGTCTCCTTTGGAAATAATGACTCAGCTAGAATCATTGGAAAGGGAACAGTCATAATTGGAAACAAGAATACCAAGGCAAAAAATGTTCTACTAGTGGAAGATATGAAACATAATATTCTAAGTGTAAGTAAAATGTGTGACCAAGGTCACAAAATTATGTTCGATTCACAGAAGTGCAAGATAAGAAAAGCAGGATCAATAAATTTATTGCAACAGCTAGAAGAACTTCAAGCAACATATATGTATTAAGTGAAATTAGAAATGAAAAGTGTTGTCTAGGAAAGGAAGATGAAGTTTTTCTATGGAACATAAGGATGGGTCACATAAACTTTGATAACCTCGTTAAAGTCAACAAAAAGAAAGAATTCAGATAAATGTCCCAGACCACGAAGCCAACCAACACATTATGCAAGCATTGTCAACAAGAAAAGAAAGCAAATACCATATTCAAATCGAAGGAATAATCCACAACAAGACCATTGGAAATTGTGCATACTGATCTAGTTGGACCAACTAGAACAAAGGGTTTAAAAGGTGAGCAATACTTTATGTTATTGGTTGATGATTATAAAAAAATGATTGCAGTTTGTTTTCTTAGGAAAAAATCAGAAGCATTTGAAAACTTCAAGGTATACAAGGAAATGGTTGAAAATGAAATTGATTCAAAAATCAAATGTTTGAGATCAGACAATGGAGGAGACATTACTTCAAAGAAATTTATGGATTTCTGCAACAAGCATGGAATAAAAATACAATTCTTCATTGCTAGGACACCTCAACATAATGGATTTGTTGAAAGAAAGAGCATGACAGTACAGGAAATGGCTCAAATAATGTTAATGGATTCTAAGTTGACAGACATTTTTTGGACACATGAAGTGCATACAATAGTTCACATTCAAAACAGATTAATTCTCGGAAACAACAATGACAAAACTCCCTATGAGCTATGGAAAGGAAGACCGACAAATGTGAAGCACTTCAGAGTTTTTGGAAGAAAATGCTACATCAAAAGAGAATATGGAAGAATGGGAAAGTTTGATTCTTGCGTGGACAAAGGAATACTTGTTGGTTACTCAAGTACAATGAAAGAATACAAATGTTACAATCTAAGGCTCAACAAAGTTGTGGAAATCATCAATGTAACAGTTGATGAGACAAGTGGATGAAAATTAAAGGAAGAAGAAAAGGAGTCAATGGAATAGGTTTATGAAGAAGAAGCAACAGACGGGGAGGATGAAGAAGGTCAGATAGAAGTAGAAGAGAAAGTACAACAAGAAACTCCAAATACACCTAGCAAACAAATACAGAAGAAACATTCTTCAGATCAGATTATCGGGAACAAAGATGTAGGAATTGAGACTAGAATAAGAATTTGTTCACCAGAACAACTGCACCTAGCACTCTTATCTTCAATTGAACCAAACAGTTTTGAAGAATCCATCGAGGATGAATTCTAGAAAAAGGACATGAATGAAGAGTTGGATCAAATAGATAAGAATGACACTTGGGAATTGGTTCCAAGAAATAAATTGAATGAAGATGGACATGTTACTAGGAACAAAACTAGATTGGTATGTAAAGGATACACACATGTTGAAGGTATCGACTTTGAAGAGACATTTTCCCCAGTTGCCAGAATGGAATCAATCAGATTGATCCTAGCTTATCCATGCTCCAAGAATATTAAAGTGTATCAGATGAACGTGAAATCGACCTTTCTAAATGGGGAACTAGAGGAAGAAATCTAGATTGAGAAACCAGAAGGATTTCAGTTGTCAAAGAATCAATACTATGTTTATAGGTTGAAGAAGGCCTTGTATGGTGTTAAAAAGGCTCCTAGAGCATGGTATTCTAGACTGGACAGATATCTACAACAAGCAGGGTTCAGAAAAGGAAATGCAGACATCAACCTCTACATCAAGGTAACTCAAGATAGTATTTTATTAATTGAATTTTATTATGATGATATTATTTTTGGAAGTGATGATGACAGGTTAAGCCATAAATTTGCAAAGGATATGAAGAATGAATTTGAAATGTCATTACATGAAGAACTATCCTTCTTTCTAGGTCTTCATATATGTCAAAGCAACCAAGGCATTTTTATTTCTCAAACTAAGTATATCAGAGAAATGATAAAGAGGTTTGAAATGGAATATTGCAAACAAATTAATACTCCTATGCAAACCAATTGCAAGTTGAGTAAAGATGATGATTCAAAGTCTACAAATCAAAGGCAGTATAGGTCAATGATTGGAAGCTTAATTTATGTGACAACATCCAAACCATATGTAATGGGGGCAGTTGGACAGGTGGCACGATTTCAAGTAGCACCAAAGGAATCACATGTTCTAGTAGTGAAGAGGATTTTCAGATATCTCAAGGGTAGAAAAGAGTTTGGATTATGGTATCCAAAAGGAAAGGATCTATCACATATTGCCTACACAAATTCATATTGGGAAGGTTGCATTGATGACCGACGAAGCACCAGTGGAGCATCATTCTACTTGGGTGAGTGTTTGGTATCTTGTCTAAGCAAGAAACAATCATCATTATCATTGTCTACAGCTGAAGCAGAGTATATTGCAACAACAACATGTTGTACACAAGTTCTATGGATGAAACAAATTATGATAGATATACAGGTTGAGTATGATGAGTCCATTCCAATATATTGTGATAATACAAGCACCATAAATATCTCAAAGAATCCAGTGATGCATTCCAAGACAAAACACATTCCAATCAAGTATCAATTTCTACGGGAACAATTTGCAGAGAAGAACATCATAGTTGAATATGTGGGAACAAAAGAACATGTTGTAGATATCTTTACAAAAATGCTTCCAAGGGAATCCTTTGAGTATCTTCACCAGAGGCTCGAAGTAATTTCTACTCCAAAATGAATGATTTTGAATGATTATCTTATATGTCTTATATTTACACGAGGAAGCACCATAAAGAGGACATTTCAGGTTGGGGGAGTAGTTTCAGAAAGAGTTCAGTTAAGGGGATCAGCCCCAAGGAAAGTTCAGTTAGCGAGAGCAGCCCCGGATGGGAAGTTACATTTTTCATTGATGTCAATGGGGGAGAGATTCATCAGATGCAGGATAGAGAGTTAGATGCTTGGAGAGAGAGCACAGAGGCATGTTTCCAGGGGGAGTGATAGTCACAGGGGGAGCATGAGCGATATGAATTTAGTGTTGCATCAGAGTGTTGCCATAAATGCCAAAGGGGGGTATTGTTGATTAATTGGGTCTTTTTTCATTAATGTCAACCCTTGAAGCAAGTCCAGTAGAAAATTTTGGTATCCCCAACAATATGGTTAAGGGACTTCAGTTTGATTGATGTATAATGGTCTCAATATTAATATTTTCGTAGGTAAGACTATTCTAGATGGATAATACATGTCGTGCCATTTCCGATGATATGTAGAACATCACATAAATCCTCATAGTTAGAGAGTTATGGCCTTGTGAAGTTGGAGAACCCTCATGAGTTATCTAGAAGGTCAAATAAGTCGAATTATTCTAGAAGCTCCTTGAAGAAGTTGACTAGTCAAGTGAGTGAAATTAGGAATTAATCATGGGTTAAGTTGTTGCAATAAGAAAATAATTAAAAATAATTTAGTTGCAACTAGAAGTGGATAATTTACTATTTGTAGCAAAGTGGGTTGGAAGTGGAAAAGTGGTTAGAAGTGGGTTATCCCTAAAAGAAGGAAATTGGGTTAAGTTTGTTAGAAGGTAACCCCTTGAGGAAGCTACATGGAAGTATAAATAAGAGAGCAAGGCTCTCCTATTAGAACCTATTGAGTACATTGAATATATATTATTGTGTAAGGTTTATTGCAGGTACTCATTGATACATTTGAATTTGCGCAAGTCTGAGGTAGCACGAAGGGTTGACGATGAAAGTTTCCGAATTACATAAAATATTAAAACAACCCTAGTTTTTAAGGTGTGCATGAGCTATAGTGGAACAGAGCGTGTACTTGTGTAGGATGGAGGAGAACATAGTGTGTGAATATGCACGCTGAAGAAGGAACAATCATGTACAATTGGGAAAAGTCATGAAAACTTGAGAAGATGAAGATGCCAAGTCTCTAGAGTTTGAAAGCAAGATCCTACGAAGGTCCACAATGATTAGGTACAACATATCTATCTACAGGTTCAAAAGGTATGTATTATTTCTATGTGTAGTTGGATATTGTTTTCTACATGAGATATGGTTATGGGGTTTTGAGGATTTTCCCTAGAGAGGTTATTGGCTACATGGCACTTACTATATAAGATCTACAGAAATATAGTGCTGGTATAATTAATATATTTTCATTGGTACATCTTGTTGGTGTTGAGGCATATCTTGTATTTCTTGGCATATGGTTAAGGGTTTTTGTGGTACATGGTTGAGAGCTTGTATTTGTGAAGTGGTTGATGTATTGAGAGGTTGCATATCAGTAAGGGTTTGATGTATATTCTATGTGAGGGTTACTATACTTGTTCATGATTGTACATACTTGTATGGCACATGACTAGAGAGACATAGATGCACTTGGTTAAGGGATATGTATGAGGATGTATGCATAGTGCACAGTTACAGTCTAGACACAGTGGCAGGTTGCAGGTTGATGTGATAGAGGCAAAAAAGGGTTAGAGTTATCAGGAAAGAGAAAACCATACTTTTCATAAGACGTACATAGGTTGCAGTATAGATAGGTTGCGTACATACGCAGGATGCACTACAAACAGGTCACGTACATACGCAAGCTGCATCACAGACATGTCATGTACTTGTTGGGTTTTTGTTGGTATAGGAAGGTTACAGGTATAGGTTTATCACATGTCTTTGGTACAGGTTGGTTACAGGTGGTAGGCACAGATTGATACAAGTTTGTAGTGGTATATCTCATAGTGAAAGTGTGATAGTGGTTTCATCATTTCATTTATATTTCAGGGAGGAAGGACGGGGCAAGGATAGGTGGTTGTATCCACCTTCTAGTTGTAGTCGGAGAACATAGAAGGTTGTATCCTCCTTCTAGTTGTAGACAAAGAATTGGGGAGTTGGAGCTTCCCTCAGGTTGTAGCCTGAAAATATAGGGGGTCAAAGCCTTCTTCCAGTTGCAGTTGGAGAACAAAGGAAGTTGGTGCTTCCAATGAATGTCATTCTTAAATACATTTAAGAAAAATATTTCTGTGGTTTTCTCCCGCATTGTATTATTGTATTTCCACATAAAAATATTGGTGTGTATTGTGCATGTGTGTGGTTGTTCATTGTTCATGGTTTATTTAATCTGCACTTATTGGATGATAATGTTATATTGGTCATAACGTTAAATAAAACTTACATATTGTGGTTAAAAGAATAAGAAAAACTTCTATTATTGATTCACCCCCTCTCAGTAATCCAACAAAATGAAGGTCATGATCATTAGCATTGAGGAACTTGCAGTTTTAGTTTGATTCTCACTAGTAGTAGCAAAGAAATATTGAAACATTTCAAGGATGCAATCATCACAATCAAGGTCCAACAAGAACAAATAACTTCACTCTTGCAATGATTTTTAGAATACTTAATCTTCTTCCAAATGAGGGATTGTTCATCTAAACTAGCCCTTAAAATATTTTGAAAATCAATTGAAATATTTTTCTCATTAAATAATCATTATATGGTGCTTTAGGTATTATTGTCCTAGTGATTTCATTATTGCAATTGATTAAGATAACTATGGTCTCTTTGTTTTGTTGCCTCAAGGGTTGGCTCAATCAATTGAACCATCCACCTAAGGCATGTTTCCAATGGGGACTTCACAGGTCACAGGTTCAAATCCAATCAAGTCCCTTGGAGTTACTCGTTTCTATCGTGGCTTGCAATTGCACTACCCTACATATAGATATTCCAAGGGAGAGGGGGATCTTCCAAGGTTTTCCTTCATATATATATATATATATATAAGTTGTCCATTGGTTTTATCTTGGGTGGTTAGATAGAAGAAATTTTATCCTACCCAATTGGATTCAAATACTGCTTTTGACATGTTTCACTCTTAATATATTAATTAATAGGAACCTTTCCTCAAGGTCATGATTATTCATGATCAGGCATGAAATCCAACCACTTCCACTCATTATTCCATTATCATTGCACTACCATATACTTACAAAAGAAAGAAAGAAAAAAAGAATAAAGATAGAGTAAAAAATCTTTGTTATAAAGTGTCAAGGAAGTATTGATGTAGATTAAAATGCATCCAAATCTTCTCTCAAAATTGAAAATTGAAAATTCTACCAACAAATCTGACTAAGAAATAAAGGGAAAGAAGATTATGCTTCTATGGAAAGTCCA
Source organism: Picea engelmannii (assembly GCA_009831015.1). Classification (NCBI taxonomy): domain Eukaryota; kingdom Viridiplantae; phylum Streptophyta; class Pinopsida; order Pinales; family Pinaceae; genus Picea; species Picea engelmannii. The sequence goes on along the minus strand of ML787663.1, from coordinate 85,599 downwards.
AATCAGAAAGTCCCAAGGGAGAGCTCCATTGATTTGACACTTTTCCAGTCATTCATAATTCACAAGGAGGTTGTGGGATCTATTCCCATCAAATCATGTGTGGCTACTAGCCACTATTGAAAATGGTTAATATCACCCTTCATTCAAAAAACCAAAGAACATGGGAAATTTTTTACCAACTTCATCACTTGAAATGCTTAATATGCAAGCAAGGAAGAGAACTTATTTTTCCAAAAAAAAAGAGTCTAAATTAGAACTAGAAAGTAATTAATTCAATTAAGAGGTAGGTGTAAGAATTATAAGAGATCTATCAACAATTTTTCTTTAGGAAAAACTAAACGTAAGTCAAACATGATTTTTATACTTCTTCATAATAAGTCAAACATGATTTATGCATTTCTTGTATATGAAAAATATTAGACTAATTTGGTGACACAGATCAATTAGCAACAATGCAATTTAAATGCTAAAATAAATAATCTTATCTGATCTTAAATCTAAGAGCTTTAAACCTCAATTCCAAATATCAATTGGGAACAAAACTAAACAATGATTTGGTCACACAGATCAATTAGCAACAATCTAATTTCAATGCTAAAACAAAATAATGTTGTCTAATCTTAAATCTAAGAGTTTTAAAACTCATTCCCAATAACAATTGGGAACAAGGATCAATAAACCTAGTAATAGAATTGTAAAATACAACTTACAGGTGTGTACACAGATGCCCATAACTTTCAGAGACATGCAAACTTTCAGAGACATGAAATTAGATGGTGAAAAACCAAACTATACCAAACATAAATGCYCATTTATCTCATACTTGTCATTTATATATATATATATATATATATATATATATATATATAGCTATTGCAAGAGCTTCTTCGAGTTCCCTTGTCCATTAAAGGATTTATTTTTTACCAATACATTCACATGAAATTATGCATTTTTCCATCATAAGAATCATGAGTTCCCCAAATAAGAATCATTTTGAAGAGGTTCAATTGTTTTACTTTTTCAACTTGTTCCCTCATGTATATATGTTCTCACTTGTCAAATGCACGATCCATCAAGGTTTTACGAGTCCATACCCATGTTGAACTATTTGAGCTTTTCCACTTGATCCCTCATGTAGATACGTTCCTTCTTGTCTAATGCATGATCTGTCAATATTTTACAATCTCGTGCCCATGCACCTTTTTGAGTATCATAGTAAGGCTCGTAGAATAAAAAATTGTCTATAAGTTCCCTCCTTTTAACTAGTTCTTTCAAGAAAGAATACACGAATAAGGATAAGTTTTTAAAAAGTAATATCCTTTAGAGCACACCATTGGAGTAGATGAATCGTAGTATCCACTAACAGTGGCCAGAATAGCATCTTCAAAAGAAGGTGGTTGATCTTGAAGCACCATAGATGCTAGGATTGTTTATAATATCTACTTTGATGACTCTAAAATTTGACACTTACATCAGTTTGTGTAAAATATGATATCCATAGGTGGCATGATGTTACATGTTATAAAAGCACATATATTGGTATTCTTCTTTTATCCAAGTTACTTATTGTAAAAGTAGTGTCTGCATCACTAAACTACACGAATGCTTGAAAACTCATAACCTTCTTAGAAGTAACAATCTTATGCACAAACCCAAAATCTCCTCATCTATAGGAAGATACTGCACCAGTACTTCCTTTGCACCATGTCTTGGAAAAACAGTGGAATCCATCACATGTCCAAATAAATTTACAAGGAGCTTGTGAAGCCACACTACTTTGCGGGCTGCCACACTCAATGCATTGTACTATGCTTATGCGATGCTCAAGGCCACAAAAGTCTGTTTCCTTCTACACCAGGAAACCATGACAGATCCCAAAGTGAAGCAACACCCAAAGGTGCTCTTCATGTCCATTGCACCCCATTCCCAATCAGAGTCAGTATATCCCTACAATCTCATGTCAATAGTGGAAGTATATCTTATACCATGTCCAATTGTGCCTCGCAGGTACTCCAGTGTGTCTATCTCCGTTGACTCATAAAATGGCTTAGTGTACTCACTGCATAACAAATATTTTGTCTGGTGTTAACCAGATACATCAATGATCCAATCATATGTCTGTACAAAGTTGGATCAATTTCATCAGAATCGGAAGAAGACACACTTAGTTTCTTTATATTTGTCACCATTGGTGTAGCCACGGGCTTTAAGTTCAACATCCCAAAATTCTTCAATATTGTTATCACTGAAATTTCGTCTGCACATGGTGACAAGAACTCCACATCATCAAAACA
>ML787663.1:54782-69744 GCA_009831015.1 Picea engelmannii | reverse complement strand
CTCATCCTGTTCTGCCTTGCTGAGCCCAACAGGGCATGCTAGTGCTCCCATTTTTTCTCACCCGGCGACAATTCGAGCACGAACAAATATCTTAACTGTGTACTTCCCCTGACTCAGGAAGATCTCATCAGTCCCCTGCCACACCTCTAGTCCTAAGAAGTAGTGCATCATACCAAGGTCCTTCATTTCAAACTCAGAGGCCAACGCATACTTGCATTCAACAATAAGGCTCTCTTTACGGGTGATGAATAAATCATCAACATAAAGGACCAAAATCAGGGACTCACGATTAACAATCTTGTAGTATAGGCTAGGATCGACTACACTTTTTTTGAAGCCCAAAATCATCAAGTGTCCATCAATCCTCGCATACCAAGATTGAGGTGGTTGCTTGAGTCCATACAAGGCCTTCTTCAACCTGCACACATGAGACTCCTTCTCATGTATCACGAAATCATCTAGCTACTTGATGTATACTTCTTCCTTAATATCTCCATTGAGAAAGGTTGTCTTTACATTCATCTGATATACTCTCCAACCCATGGATGCTGCAAGGGAAATAATCATCTGGATAGAAGTGTATCGAGCAATAGGAGAAAATTTCTCCTCGTAGTCTATTCCCTCCACCTAAGAGAATTCTCTAGCAATGAATATCATTTTGTGCCTCTCGATGTTCCTGTAAACTATGTGTTTGATCTTGTAGATCCATTTGGAGTTCACTACAGGATTTCCCTCAGGTCTCGAAACAATATCCCACACATCATTCTTCATAATGGATTGATACTCCTCCATCATGACATCTCTCCATACTGGATGACTATTTTCCTCCTCATAATAGGAAGGCTCAAAATGAATGATGTGGCTCATAGTTGCGGCATAGCATGAATATCTCTAAGGTCTCTTTCTCACTCGGAAGGTACCATGAGGAGTTGCATATCGTTCTACCTCCTACAGAGTCTGTCGATCCCATGTAGGTCTCTTTCGACCTACTGCAATATCCATGGGAAAATCTACTGGAGCTAAAAGATCAATGGGATCAATTGGATCAATTGGATCAATCTCTATGTGAGATCCTCTAGATCTCTTAAAGGATACCTCCTCCTCAAATGTAACATCGTTTCTCACCTCAATTTGTCTATGACCAGGGATGTAGATCCAGTATGCCTTTGAAGACTCATTGTACCCCAAAAATGTACCCTTTCTGCCTGAAGGTTCTAGCTTGATCATTTTCTCCTTGGGTACATGAATGTATACTGGACACCCAAATATCCTGAAGTGTCTAACCTCAAGCTTCAATCTAGTGAAGGCCTCCTCGGGTCATGTTCCTCAAAGTATTATGAGGACTTTTGTTCTGAACATACACTGCAATCATGGATTCCTTTTCACACATAAACATAGGTAAATGTTGATCATGCTAAGTCATCTTGGACCATACTTGATATATCGAGGTTCCCTCATGAAACTAATGTCTCAGGAAGCTGAAAAACATCAACAGTCCCTCTGGAACTGGAGGTGAATCCTTCTCTATCTCTGCTCATTATGACACTAAAGGTAGATCTTCTTTCTTCTCTAGAGGTAACTCAATAACTTCTCCCTCTAGATGTAGTACCTCCTCCCTCTATGGGAGTGCCTCTACATACATTGTAACTGTTGCCATGCCTGCTTCCTCAACATCTCATGGCTCAACTCATGTACTAGGACTGCTACACCTACTCCCTCTGAGTCTCATAATGTGTTTTCCTCCTCTACTAGATCTACCATAGTTGTGCTACAGGTCGGTCTTGACTCACTATATCCATGATCATTGGAACTGTATATGATATCTGGCATGGTCCCATCCTGGGAGGTACATTGCTCCTAGAAACTTTCTGTCTCTGAGCATCATGTCTGGCAATGTCTCTCCTTGATATCATGTTAGAATGTATTTCCCTCCATGTCTTCCTCCTGTGACCGTCATTATGGATCCTTCACAAAACTATTACCTGTGACCTTCCCGGAACAAGAAACAAGAACAACAAAAAGCATCTCCTAGAGGAGATCAATTGATCTTGTGCACAAATATATACAATGACCCTCCAAATAATATGTCTTCTACTATGACCAACACACATCCATCATATACTCGATGTCATACGGCTACCAACACACATCCATAATATACTTGATGTCATACAACTAACCATGTTGATTTTCTAGTGTTAAATTAAACAAGCGCAATTTTCTGCAAGTGGTAATTACTTCCAATGATATACAATATTACTTTATTAAACACTAGAACATCACTATGTAACTCGGAAAATTTCAACTTCTTAGTCTCTTCATTAGATCACTTATCCCAAGTGTGAGAGAGAAAAAAATATGTGTCTATTTTTGTGTCTTTCAAGTGTCTTTTTATAGTACTATTAGATTGATCCAAAAAAGACACATCTCTTTGAAAATTAAATTTAAAATTAAATTAAATTTTCTTTCTTATAAATAGTTGGAGAATACCTCCTATAACTACCCAAAGATTAATTTGGTTATAATACATCCACATAGTATTTGACTTTGTTAAATTGTTCCTCCATAATTCATGCAATTCTTTGCATAAATATAGGTAGAAGTAAATATGCAGTACATTCCTCATATTTAGGTAATTATACATTTTCACTAGAAATTACTGCCCACCATAATTTATGAAATTCTTTCTATAATTTAGGTAGGAGTAAAAAGTAAATATGTTTTACAGAGAGATTGTAACAACCCCATAAATTTAACACTCCCAACATTTTACTCTACTAGCATTTTCATGGGCCCTCGAGTGGAGTCAAGACCAGTCTCGCTCTAATACCATGTTGTTTTTCTTCATATGAGATATGATCGATATATTATTACAATGATGAGTATTCCATATATAGGGAACATATGGTGACCATCCATTAAAGGATGCATCTCTTGGATAATCACTAACTATTTATTATTATCATTTACTTATTATATATAGTATTTAATAATCAATAATTATATTATTAATTAGTAATCTAAGAGAATGTCTTCCCGATGTTGTCCAAGCATCAACAATAATATCCATGAGGATTTTAATGTTTTTGAGTTCTTGTGTGTTTGAGTGTTGCATGTAAACACTTTTGCCTCGATGTATCATTCAATGGATCTCCTATGGTATCACCAATAGAAGTGGCCTTGTGGGCATCATATCCTTTAGGATTGAGATCCCATGCAACATTTGAAGACCTTGCCTCTTTGTATTTCTTAGCATTGTCCTAACTTCCAAGCACAACCAGTGTTGGAAGCAGAAATTGAACCTACATTTGGTCACAGAGATCAAATAGCAAGAATGCAATTTAAATGCTAAAATAAATAATCTTATTTGATCTTAAATCTAAGAGCTTTAAACCTCAATTCCCAATATCAATTGGGAACAAAGATAAACAATGATTTGGTCACACAGATCAATTAGCAACAATATAATTTCAATGCTAAAATAAAACAATCCTTTTTTTATCTTAAATCTAAGAGCTTTAAAACTCATTCCCAATAGCAATTGGGAACAAGGATCGATAAACATAGCAATAGAATTGTCAAATACAACTTACATGTGTGTACACAGATGCCCATAACTTTCAGAGACATGCAGTTAGATAGTGAAAAAACAAACTATACTAAACATAAATGCCCATTTATCTCATACTTGTCATTTATATATATAGATATTATAAGAGCTTCTTCGAGTTCCCTTATCCATTAAAGGATTTATTTTTTACCAATAAATTCACATGAAATTATGCATTTTTCCATCATAAGCCATCCCCAACTAAGAATCATTTTGAAGAGGCTCGATTGTTTTTACTTTTTCAACTTGTTCCCTCATGTAGATATGTTCTCACTTGTCAAATGCACAATCCATCAAGCTTTTACAAGTCCATACCCATGCTGAACTATTTGTGCTTTTTCACTTGATCCCTCATGTAGATATGTTCCTACTTGTCTAATGCACGATCCATCAAGATTTTACAAGCCAGTGCACATGCACCTTGTTGAGTATCATAGTATGGCTTGTAGAATAAAAAATTGTCTACAAGTTCCCTTCTTATAACTAGTTCTTCCAAGAAAGAATACACGAATAAGGATACATTTTCAAAAAGTAATATCCTTTAGAACACATCATTGGAGTAGATGAACCTCAATATCCACTAAAAATGGATAGAATAATATCTGCAAAACAAGGTGGTTGATCTTGAAGCACCCTAGATACTAGGATTGTGTAATGTCTACTTTGATGACTCTAAAATTTGACACTTACATCAGTTGGTGTAAAATATGATATCCATAGTTGGCATGATGTTACATATTCTGAAAGAACATATCTTGGTATGCTTCTTCTATCCAAGTTACTTATTGTAAAAGTAGTGTCTACATCACTAAACTACACCAATGCTTGAAAAATCATAGCCTTCTTAGAAGTAGCAATCTTATGCACAAACCCAAAATCTAAAAACTCAAATGAAAAATATCAATGGTGCCATCCTTAAAATTGACACCCTTAATTTTCACCAATAATACATTGCTAATAACATCCATGAGGCTTTTGTTGTTTTTGATTTCTTGTGTGTTTGAGTGTTTCATGCAAACACTTTTCCCTCAATGTATCATTCAATGGATCTCCTATGGTATCACCAGTAGAAGTGGCCTTGTGGGAATCATATCCTTTAGGACAAAGATCTCACACAACGTTTGAAGACCTTGCCTCTTTTTATTTCTTAGCATTGTCCCAACTTACAATCACAACCAATGTTGGAAGCTGAAATTGAACCTACATGCTAGATACATGAGCAACAACTAGAACATGTAATAATGTTTCCACACAAAATAAAGTACAATGATGAGAGGTGTAAACATGACAAGGAAAGTAGGAGCCAAAGGAATCATATCCATCAAGGAGGCATTAGTTGATAGCTTCACACAACTACCATATTCTAGCTCAGCATGACCTTCCATAAGACTTGGGATGCTGCTAAATTGTCTCCTAAAATATTTAACCATTTTCAAGGATGCATTATCCATGATTTTCATTGACACAACAAAGAACCAAAAAGGATGCATTTCCCCAACAATTAAACCAATGATCACTTTTTGTGTCAATATATCCATGTTTTGAATTGCATCACAACTGACATAGTCTCCAAACAATGTAGGTGACACCGTTGCAAATGAACCAATGGAGAAACCATTGCCAATGGAAACAATAGAGTTTTAGTTGCATCAAGGACATCAATTATTTCACAGATCTTGTGCCTCAAGCAAACCATATTTTCACATTCAAAAATCCTATGTGACTTAACTTCTGAAATAATTCAAGACTATTCCCTGTGTAAATTGAATCATCAACATATAATGCAACTATTAGAATATCTTATCTTGACTGAAAAATATAAATATTGGGTTCAAATGAACTTTTAACTAGTCCATGTTCTTGAAAGTATTTATCAATCCTAGAATACCATGCTCTCAGTGCTTATTTGAGACCATACAAGGCCTTCTTCAACCTATAAACACAATCTTGTTTACCTAGAATTTGAAAACCTTTAAGTTGTTCAACGTAATTTCTTTATCCACATCACCATTCAAGAAAGTTTATTTGACATCCATCTGAAAAATTGTCCACTTGTATTGTACAACTAATGCAAGTACTATCATGATTATGTCCAACTTTGCCACTGGAGAAAAAAAAATTGCATAATCCATTCCTTCCTTTTGTGCATAACCTTTTGCAACTAAAAAAGATTTATGCTTATCAATTGCACCATATAATTTATACTTCGTTTTATATACCCGTTTATTACCAATTACATATTTTATTTTGGGTAAAACTGAACAAAGTCCCATGTATCGTTTCTCACCAAGGCATTAAATTCTACATCCATTGCTTCATTCCATTCATTATTTCTTGATGTTTCTACACAACTTTGTAGTTCATACATCTTCATTACATGTGCCATAAGAGCAAAATTCACAATGCAAGCTTTTGATTTAGTAACTCTTCTCTCAAAGTTTCTATCCAACATATTACTATATGAATGACCTCTAACTAGCCACTTACACTTCATATTGAATTCATCTATATTTGTTGATTTAGAAATAGATCCATCACCAATTTCCACTTCATCCTTTCTTAATTCAATATGGACATGTTATGGCTAACAAATTCCCTACTCATCAAACACAATATCTATGCGTATTATAATTTTCTTCTCTTGGGGATCAAATAACCTATAACTACTTGTTTATGTTCTATACCAAATAAAAATACACTTAATTACTTTATCATCAAATTTCTTCCTATTTTATTTCAGTACATGTGCATATGCAATGCATCCAAATATTCTCATGTGTGCAACACTAGGTTTGTATCCTGACCATGCTTCCTCTAGATTCAAATCCAAAACTACTCTTGTATAACACCTATTTGAAGTGTAGATTGTTGTATGAACTGCTTCAACCCAAACTTCATTCCCAAATTTCTTTGTTTTCAACATACTTCGAGCCATCTTGACAATGGTCCCATTCTTCGTTTCTGCAACACCATTTTGTTCAGCATATGAATTTGTAAGTTTTCTCCCTATACCATTCTTCTTGTAAGACTTCATAAATTCATTGGATTTATAGTATCGTCCATTATCTCATCTCTGGGTGAGAATCCACAAGCCACTATGTTTTCAACCATCTCCTTAAACTCGATAAAATGTGCAAAGACTTCGCAATTTTATTGCAAAAAATATATCCATGTTTTTCTTGAATAATCATCAATAAAAGTTAGGAAATAACTTGCATTTCCAAAACAAAAAATCTCCATGGGACCAAAAAGATCTGAATGTACTAATGCAATATGTTCTCTTGCCTTCCAAGCTCTATTCGAGAAGATTTCCCTATGCTTCTTCCCTAGTATGCATCCTTCACAAATTTCACCATCACCTTCAAGGTAGGGAAAACCATTCACCATATTAGTTTTCCTCATCAACACAAAATTATTGAAATTTAAATGTCTCATTCTTAAAGGCCAAAGTTTTCTATTTTTTTCCTCTGTATCCTTCAAACTGTGTGACTTACTTGAGGCAAAGGTGGGTTTGAAAATCCTATCTACAATAATTTCTCCTCTTGTCACAACTGCATTTTTTTTTAGTTTTTCCATGATTAAACATTATTTATTATCAAACACTAACTTGTAGTTTTTCTCCATCATCTTTCCTACATAATTTAGGTTCTTTTTCAATGCCTGTCAACAATGTATCATCAATAAACTTTTTCTTGTCATTCAATGCTAGGTTTCCATTGCACCTTTCCCTTTAACTTTTGAATCACTATCATCTCCAAATATTAGATTACCAAAATAATTGCCATGTGAACAATCCCTCCTAACATGTGATATGTATTGAACATCATGAATCATGTACCAAGCCTCACTTCCATCATTGTGTGTCATTAAACCTGACATAAATAGCTTCTCATTTCTAGTTTCTTCCACAACAATATTTGCACCTTTATTTCCAAATCATGCATTTTAGCTTTGTGATCTTTCTCAAAATGACCAAATCTATTACAATAGTAAAATTGTGCTCCATATATTTGTCTAGACCCATATCTTCCTCTTTCTCTTCCATGAGATCCTTCTCTTCTTCCTCCTCTGAAAAACTGACTTGAACTTCTTCCTCTACCTCTTGAGGTGGATGCATTTCCCTGATAATTATTAGAATTGTGAGAATTTTGTTGATTTCAATTCTAATTCTAATAAATTTGATTATAATATTGTTCTATGCTTCTTCCTCTTCCTCTAAACCTTGTGGAAAAAACATTTTCCATTTGCTAACTTGCACGATACTTTCTTCAACAATTAACAAATAACCACTTATTTCAATAATTATCATTACATTTAGATCTTTAGATACTAGAACACTAGTGGCGACCATTTCAAATTTAGGCACAACACTTCTTAAAGTTTTTTCAAGCATTCTTCCTTTTGGAATGTCCTCACCTAGAGACCTCATTTGATTAACAAGATCTTGCATTTTTGTGATATAATCATTCACTGATTCATTACCACACATCTTAGCATTTTCAATTTTGCTTCTTAATGTTTGCAATTTAGTCATTGTTTCCTTCATATGTATTCTTTAATATATCCCATGCTTCTTTAGATGATTATCCGGAACTAATTCTTGAAAATATGGATTCATCTACTGCACTCCCTATGACAAAAATTTCTTCATTATATTTCTTTATAAGTTGCTTTAAAGATTTATTTTTATTAGTATCCAATGCTTTATATTCTGAATCAAAAGGAAAACCATACCCTTCAATTACAAGCTCCCATAAACCTTTAGTAATGAATGTGGGTTGCATTATTTTGCTCCAATATAAATAATTTGTGCCAATGAGCTTAGGTAACATGATTTCGCTTCTACCACTTTGGAAAATTGTATGGACGAGGGTTTAAGGCTTCGACTCTAAAATTTCTGTAGTCGGTGGAAACCTAGGTATGGCCCCAAAGCTCGTACCATGGATCAAATCACAAAAATAAATGATTTTCTATGGAGAATCCTACCTCGTCATTATGGATCGTTGGTTTTTTATCATTTTAGTCAAAGCTAATGAATAACGATGGGAAGGCCTTTGGCTTCGTTTTTTGGGAATGACATCAAGGTTACCTAACCCTCGAAACATTCCACCCTCACCCAAGTTTTTTGATCCAAATCTACTTTCAGTTGAAGTCGGTTGGTCACGATAGTAGATCAAACAGTTACCTTTCAATGACAGGCCCAACGGACTGTTATGGATGATAAAGACCTGTATTTCGTCGAGGAATTTTTGGGTACCGATGATATCTTCCCATCAGATGATTAGTTCATCTACATGCAGAGGTTGAAAAGGGCATCAGATATGGAGCCCCTAGGACCATTGGATCCCCCCAAACAAGTTGATCCCAAGGACATTCCTTGAATGTGATAGGTGGTCACCCTCCTAGAAATCAAAGGTATGTCTTATCACTCAAAAATAATTCCAAGAGAAAGACATCCGATATGCGTGGTTTGGATTCAGGCCTGGAATTTCAAATTTACCCAGCCTGTCAAGAGAAAATTTAATGACGATTAATTTATTATCATGGTTGTCACTTCAAGTTTTATCCAGAATCATAAATGTCAAAATATTTTGTATATTATGTGTAAATTTCACCGTTATATTTTTTTGCTAAGGAGATCCAATCTCCAAGCTCCAAAGTTTTACCCAGAATAAAAAATGTCAAAATATTTTGTATATTTTGCATAAATTTCACTGTCATAAATTTTATGTTGAGCAGATCCAATCTCCAAGCTCCAACCATTACCAGTAGAAGACTTGGAAATCACACTCGCATAGCAAAGTTGGAGGTTGAAGCTAAGAAGACCTAGGCTGGAGATTTGGAATTTAGATGTCCATTTACTCCCTCAACTAACACTCTCCAGGTACCATCAACCCTAATGCCACAGATTTTCCCCTACCTAGTTCCTTGAAGGTTGAAGCCATGAATTATAGTTATTAACTTAGGCCATAAATACTTATAAGCCTCTAATGTGTAAAAGTACCTACAATCGATTTTGACGGGAAATCTATACAGTTAAACATCAATTTGACGTTTTTGGTATTTTGATCTCTGTCAATAATGACATGTGGATTTCTTATCCACATGTCAAATACAGGTTCAAACCAAAAATACGTCATGTGGGACATCAAACTCCATGCCTGTTTGGATTCATCGTCAAAGAAACTCATAGAGCCTTCACCAAGGAAGGTGATGACCTCAGGCCTCAGTGGTGACGGAAAACCTCCCCTTTATAGCTTGAATATCTGAGATAAGGAAATACATCAAACACTCTCATCTTTTTAAAGATGTAAAAGTCTTCGTCCCAAAGGTCTCACGATGGAATTCTATTTGGGATTCTACAATCATATCAAGTGGGACCTTCTAAAAGAAGTAAATGAATATAAAAATATATAGTAAACGAATATAAAATTATAGGAAAAGTGTGGGGATATTATAACTCCACCTATCTAGCACAAATTCCTAAAAAACAAGCTCTATCTTCTTTCTTGGATTTTCTCCCCATATCCTGTTGCAACCTCATCTACAAACTTATCGCCAAAATCATTGCTAACAGATTGAATCCTATGTTTAGTGGTTTCATTTCAAAAGAACGGTATGGGTTCCTTTTCAATTATCAAATCCATGACATTGTGTCCATCACTCAAGAAGTAATTCACTCAGTGAAGCTTAAAAAATCACATCCTTTGTTATGAAACTCGGTTTGTCAAAATCATTTGACAAAGTGAGTTGGACTTTCATCTGCCTTGTCCTGATAAAATTGCGAATGAACCTAGAAATGGTTAACTGAATAATGGGGTTCCTAGAAACTCCATCCTATGTCATCCTTATAAATGGTGTCCCCTCTCCTTTTTTTTTATCCTCCCGAGGGCTCAGACAAGGATGCCCCCCTCTCCTTTCCTATTTTTAATCATAGCAGAAGGTCTAAGGTTGCTTATCAAAAAAGAATGAAGAGAAGGTCACCTTTCCTTAAAGGAATCAAGATGTCAAACTCTGAAATTCTTACACGTCTTATTTTTGTTGATGATATAATTATGTTTAGTGCAAGTTTTGATTCTAAATTTCAAGCAATGAAAAATATATTAGAACTTTTTTGCACCTCTACAAGAATGCAAATTAATAAGGAAAATCCATTTGTATTCATCTATGGTCTGAAAGAGGATGAAGCAGCTCAGCTAAAATATTATTTTCCATTTTCACAAACTTCTCTTGATAAAGGCTTAAAATACTTGGGATTTGTCCTCAAACCAAACAACTATTTATTCAGGGACTTGTTATGGCTCTTCTCTAAAATCCAAAAAATAATTTCTTTTTGGGCCCACCGATGGCTCTCAAGAGGTGGGAGATTATTCCTATTGACCTCGGTTTTGAGAAGTATACCAATGTATTGGGTTTCCATAGCCAAAATCCCAAAGGCATCATGCATAAAATCATAAAATTATGCTTCTAGTTTTTATGGGCCAGAAATATGGAAAAGAAAAGTTATTACCTGGTTAAGTGGTTAAAGTTGGCTATGCCAAAAGAGTTGGGTAGTTGGGTAGTCTGGTTCTGTGCATAAAATCATAAAATTATGCTTCTAGTTTTTATGGGCCGGAAATATGGAAAAGAGAAGTTATTCCCTGGTTAAGTGGTTAAAGTTGGCTATGCCAAAAGAGTGTACACATGCTCATGAATAAACTCCATAGTAGTAATTATTATTCATGTTGAAAGTATACAAATAGTTGAAAGAAGTGAAACGGTTCAGTCTCTGTAACTAAATAACAGAAAAAGAAACTAAATGTAATTGACAGTTACTAACACAGTAATTGAAAATTAACTAACACGGTCCCATAGGATTAGTTAACATTCCCCCCTTAATCTGAAGGGACATCTGACATGCCAAGTTGCGTTCTAAATTTCTCAAATTTTTCACGGCCCAGTGCTTTAGTAAAGATATCTGCAATTTTCTCTTATATAGAACAACGTGTCGGATGAATGGTTTTGGCCTCAACATGATGTCGAATCAAATGATATTTGGTGTTGATATGTTTGGTTCGATCATGGAATTTAGGATTTTTGGCCAATTGTATTGCAGAAGTATTGTCAACAAAGAGAGGCGTTGAATTCATTTGTTTCTACTGCAAGTCTTCAATAATTTTTCAAAGCCAAATGATTTCTTTTGTGGCTTGAGTTGCTGCAACGTATTCGGATTCAGTTGTAGAATCAACAGGAACTGATTTCTGTCGCGATCTCTAAGTGATGGTTTCTGATCCAAGATTCATCAAATAACCTGAAGTAGACACCCCATGCTCTTTATCTCCATCAAAGTTATAATCTGAATAACCAATGATATGGAAGTCTGAAACTTTAGAATATTTGATGCCATATGATTGAGTGCCTTTTAAATATTTGAGCACTTGTTTTGTTGTTGTCCAATGACCTTCACAAGGCTGATGCATAAACCTGGAAAGTATTCCTACAACAAAATTTATGTCAGGATGAGTAGTAGTAAGATAAATTAAACTTCCAACAAGTTTTATGTACTTTGTTGGATCTTCAAATGCACTACCTTCATTTGAAGTAAGTTTTAGATTCTACTCCATTGGAGTAGAAACATGATTACAATCCTTCATCTCAAATTTTCTCAATAGTTCTCCAATATATTTCTTCTGAGAAATGAAAATGTGCCTCGGTTTTTTATCTACTTCAATTCCTAGATAATAATGTAGTAATCCCAAACCTGTCATATCAAAAACCTTTTTCAACTCCTTTTTAATAGATGCTATATAATCATCATTATTTCCTGTGATAAGAAAATCATCTACATAAACAACTAGATATACAACTGATCTTCCAACTTTCTTAACAAATAAAGTTGCATCATCTAGATTGAAATGCTTATAATTCAACTTGAGAATATGTTCAGTTAACTTTTCATACCAAGCACGAGGTGCGTGTTTTAAACCATACAATGATTTTATCAATTTGCATATTTTATGCTCTTTTCCTTGATCCAGATTTTATGAGCAGAACGAAATGAATATAGATTATTAACATGTGCTTAACACAAAATAACAGAGATACAATAAAACTAGTTTTCTATTCAATAAGGAAATAAGTTGAAACTGTAAAATGCAGCGGAAACAAGCTTGTCAGAATGGTGGCGACTTATCTCTGAGAAGAGATGTGACGGTTGCGCTCATTCGCAAGAAGATCGTTACAATGAGGCTCTAAAGGCCTTTTTACAATAAACATGAATGCCAAAAAACCATAGACATCCAAAAACCTAACCCTAGGATATGAAGCGCCAAAAGTCATGTGGGCCCTGTTTGGGTAAGTTAGTACATCAACTTATCGGGGTCGTAACTTTTCCATATGATCTCCGTTTTAGGCGTATGATAGCCCGCTGGAAAGGTATCATCGAGGAGATTCATTTTGGGGGCTCAATCATGCCTTTCTCTATCATTGAGAAGCTCGATCCCAAAAAACCTTCATTTAGGACCTCAAAATGGCCCCGGAAGTTAAAACTGCTAAAAATAGTAAATTGACAAAATTACCAGAAAACTATTTTGAGCTAGTTGGAAAAGGTGGGTGGCCACCGATATCCACCTGGATCAATCCTCCCTCCTTAGGAAGAAATGGTCTTCATTGCATTGATTTCCCCCATCAGATGAGGAAATTTCTGCTAAACTTGGCCCCGGGTGAACCACTTGCCTTCATGCAGGAGTTGCCCTGCTTTGACGAATCAATAAAGATGGATCCTTTGTCGTCGAGTGCCCTTGATCTGTGTGTCCACAATATGATCACTAGATGCATGTTGTATGCAGTCAGGGTTGAGCTATGTTGGTGTCAGTTTTTCTGCTACGTCTGAGGTGTCCAATAATGGTGAGAAATAAGGGCGAAGGAGATCCACGTTGAACACTGGGTGCAGGCCAAGGAAAGGAGGAATGTTGAGCTCAAAAGCATTATCCCCCAGGGCCTTGGTGATGGTGTATGACCCATAACAGAGTGGGTGAATCTTTTGATGGGGTCCTGTAAGGCGTTCTTTCTGCAAGTGCAACCAAACTTTGTCGCCCACCTGAAACTTATGTGGCACCCAATGTTGATCATGGCATTGCTTGTACTTGTCATTGGACTTCTGTAGGATATCCTGAACTTGTTGGTGGATGTGATGGATCCGCTCAATGAACTGGGTAGCTTTGTCAACTTCAGTTGGAGTAGGAGATGAGTCGGTCAAAGTGACCGCAAGGGGAAGTGAAACATCTATGGGATCCAATGGTTGGAATCACAACCCCACCTGAAAGGGGTTGTGGTCGGTTGAGCTATGAAGGGTTGGGTTGTAGCTATGTTGGACATAGGGAAGGCTCTCATCCCATGTGCGAGGGTGCTTTGAATTATACATGCGAAGGATATGCACAATCATTCAATTTACTACCTCGGTTTGGCCATTTGTCTGGGGGTGGAAGGCCGTGGATTTGGTGAGCTTGGCGTCTAGCAGTGACCAGAGGCTCAACCAGAATGTGCTGAGAAATTGACTATTCTGATCTGAGACAATGGCTTGTGGGATTCCAAAATGTACCCAGACTCGTTCAAAGAAGAGCTTGGCAGTGGCCTCTGCTATGGTGTTCTTCTTGCAGGCAACCAGAATTTCCATCTTAGAAAAGAGATCAACAACCACAAAAACGCAGTCATTTCCCCGCTTGGTGGACGGGAGGCTCGACATGTAGTCCATTGAGATGGATTCCCATGGCCTGTCAAGAGTAGGAAGAGGGGTGTACAAGCCCTATTTCTTAGTAGTCGGTTTGGCAATAGTGTAAGTAGTGCAGGACATGATACACTTGTTGACCTCTTATCAAAGTTTTGGCCAGTAGAAATGTTTATGTAGCATCGCCACTATCTTTTTGACGTCGAAGTGTCCTGCCACCCGACTGTAGTGGTATTCTTATATCAGATTCGCTCGCTCGCCTGATGGAACACAGATATGGCCCAGACGACAAAACAACCCATCCTGAAGATGGAAATTATCGACAACTGTGATTGCACCCAACATTTGGTAGGTGGTGGCAAAGTTCAGGTCTGTCTCATAGATTTGGGGCTATCCAGAGGTCTCATGGTCGTAAGAGTCTAGCACCGTGGTGAGTGTCGCAATTGGTGGTCTACTAAGGCAATCAACGACGTGATTGGTGCTTCTTGTTTTATACTTGATGTTGAGGTGGAATTGTTGCAAGTATGTGGACCACTTTTGATGGAGATCATTCTGCAATTTTCCTTGTGTCTGCATGAACTGTAGTGGCTTATGATCAGTGTGGATGATTGTCTCCTTCCCAAGAATGTAATGTCTCCATTGGCGAC
>ML787663.1:43957-54412 GCA_009831015.1 Picea engelmannii | reverse complement strand
ACTTGGACCTTGGCTGGATCCACATGTACGCCATGTTGATCAATGATGTAGCCCAAGTAATGGGACCCTGTCCATGTCGAAGGATCATTTTTCCAAGTTGGCATATAGCTTGTGTTGTCGCAGGGTGTGCAGAATCTGTTGAATATGCTGCAAGTGTTCGACCCAAGTCTTGTTGTAAATGAGAATGTCATCCAGATACACCACTACAAAATTATTGGTGAATGGTCGCAGGATATCGTCCATCATCCTCATGAAATTGGTTGGAGCATTTTTCAAACCAAAGGGCATGACCAACCATTCAAAAAGGCCTTCCTTTGAATTGAAAGCGTTTTTCCATACATCTGTCTGTTCTATCGGGACTTGGTGGTAGCCAGACTTCAGATCAATATTACTGAGGTATTTGGCCCCCATGAGTTGATCAAGGAGGTCGTCGATTCGGGGAATCGGGTATCGGTTTCTGACTGTGATTTTATTCAGAGCCCGGTAATCAATGCAGAGTCGTCAGGTTCCATCTTTCTTCTATACCAGCACGATTGGGCTCCCGCAAGGTGATGAGTCGGGACGGATGTGCCCCTTGTGGAGCAGTTCTTGGATTTGTTTCTTGATCTCCTCATTATCTAATAGAGAGCAGTGATAGACTGACCCATTGGGCAACGATGCACCGGGGGTTAGATCGATGGGGTGCTTGACCTAGCAGTGCAGAGGTACCCCGGTAGGTAAGGAGAAGATATCTGAATATTCTTCCATGACCTTATATACTTGCTTATGTTATGTGGAGAGGTCAGCCGCAGAGACCTTGGATGTGGCTGTGATCTTTCGCTTATTCTGAGAGCAAATCACGAAGAAGACAAACTTCCCTGTCTGAAAGATGACCTTTCTGCATTACTTAACAGAGATCAAGGAGATAACACTAGGTGGGACTGCCCCGGGTATTCTATACAATTTCCTGTTCAAAGTAATAATAACACTATGAGGCCTGGACTCATATACAACATGACGTTTCCATAAATAAGGTTGGCCCAAAAGAACATCACAAACTTCGAGAGGAGAAACGTCACACAATACCTCGTCTTTGAAGGGCTTGATGTCGTATGACAGTCAATAGTGTTGGATGACGCAGAGATTGCTTCCTTGGCGGAGCCATCCAAAGGTATAGATTTGTGGGTGCGGCGTTGTTGGCAGGGCCAACTTCTTGAGGACCTCTACTGAGATGAGGTTCTTCTAGCTACCACTATCAACGATGAAGTGTAGCAGGGTGCCTTTTACCCACATCTGTGAATGGAAGAGGCATTCTCCTTCTTCTGGCTCGTTTGGTTCACCAGGCTGGAGCTTGGTGGTAGCAACAATGGCACTGGGTTCTGCGTCAATGATCTGTCTTCCCCTTTCTGGTTCTGGATCAGAGTCAGAACCCACATCTGATTCAGAGGCTTTCACTTCGGCCACTAGTGACTACTTTGAGAAGCAGTCAGTAGTGTTATGCCAAAGGCTCTTATGGAAGTCGCACCACTTCCCGGTATCTTTCTTTGTCTTTCCGGTGCCCTTCTTTGCTTGTAGCTAAGACTGGTTGTCCTAATATTGTCCATATTTTCTCTGTCCTTTTTTCTATGGGTTGGGGCCTCCCTTTCCTAGCTTTTGTTGTGAGGGGTTCCCGGGCCCAAATTGTCGCAGCTTTTGTTTGAGCTTTTGTTTGATTTTGACGGCATATCGGCAGGCCGCGCCCAAGGATGAGATGTCTAGAAATTCCATTTCAGTCTGGATGTATCTATACAGAGCGTCACGATACTTGATCACCAGATGTCGCTCTGAATCTTTGATGCCCATCTTGGTGCGCAAGGTATGGAAGATATTTGTGAAATCTAGCACTGCTTGGTCTCTTTCTTGCTGCAGTGTGGTCCATTTGGTATACAAGTCATCATAACTTCCGACAGGGTAGTATTGTTCCTTAATAGCATCCCTGAAGGATTCCCAGGTGGGCGTGACTGTAATTAATAAGGCTTCCTCTATTTCCTTTTGTTCACATAAATTTTCCCACTAATCTTTGACATGGGGAACGACTTTGAGGAGCGCAAAAGTAATCTTTTCTCTATTCGAAAAGTTATGGACAAAAAAATACCCTTCTAGTAGATTCAACCACTTGTCTACAACATTTGCGTCTATCTGACCTTCAAATATAGGAATATCGAAGTTTATTTGTACCTTGAAGGGGGCAACGCCTCCGCTCGAATAAGATGTGTCGCTTGTTGGTAGTCGTCGAAGGATTTGCATGAAACTATCCATCATCTCGTTCCTTTGTTGCGTGAGGGCTTCCTCAATCAACAGTTTGAAAGGATCTCTTGTCCCGTCCTATTTCTTTTCTCCTGCCATGAAAGGTCGCTTGGGAATGTGAGAGATTTTGTCTTCAAGAGAAACAAGCTCGAGACCCAACTCTTTGTACTTCGACCTCGTTGGGGACATGCATTAAGACGACAAGGAGCAGACCCCTCTGATACCACTGATCCAGATTTTATGAGAAAAAAAAAATGACTACAAATTATTAACATGTGCTTAACACAAAATAACAGAGATACAGTAAAACTGGTTTTCTATTCAATAAGGAAATAAGCTGAAACTGTAAAATGCAGCGGAAACAAGCTTGTTGGAATGGTGGCGGCTTATCTCTGAGAAGAGATGTGACGGTTGCACTCATTCGCAAGAAGATCGTTACAATGAGGCTCTGAAGGCCTTTTTACAATAAACATGAATGCCAAAAAATCCTAGACATCCAAAAACCTAACCCTAGGAGATGAAGCGCCAAAAGTCATGTGGGCCCCATCTGGGTAAGTTAGTACATCAACTTCTCGAGGTCGTAAATTTTGCATACGATCTTTGTTTTAGGTGTATAATAGCCCGTTGGAAAGGTATCGTCGAGGAGATTAATTTTGGGTGCTCAGGCATTATTGAAAATCTCTATCCCAAAAAACATTCATTTAGGCCCTCAAAATGGCCCTGGAAGTTAAAACTGCTAAAAATAGTAAATTGTCAAAATTGTCAGGAAACTGTTTTGAGCCAGTTGGAAAAGGTGGGTGGCCACCGATATCCACCTGGATCATTCCTTTAATAGAAAAACCCTCTAGCTGCAACATATAGACATCTTCTTTTAAATCTCCATTTAAGAAGATAGTTTTTACATCCATGTGATGTATTTTCCATCATTTTTGAGCTGCAAGAGAAAATAAAGTTCTAATAGTGCCCCATTTCACTGTAGGAGAAAGATTTTTTGTATAATCAATACCTTCTTTTTGTGCATACCCCTTTGCTATATGTCTTTCTTTGTGCTTATCAAGAGAACCATCATCTTTATACTTAGTTTTATAAACCCACTTACTACCAATTGGTTTGATGCCAATAGGAGGATCCACCAACCTCCAAGTGCCATTTTTAATAAGAGCATCATACTCTTTCTGCATTGCATCTTTCCATTCATTACAACTAGTGGCTTCTTCAAAAGTAGTAGGTTCATTAACAACATAAAAGTTTAATTCAAATTCACCATACCTTTTTGGCATTGTCCTGGTTCGTGTTGATCTCCGTACTGATTGCTGCAATGTTTGCTTAGTTTCAAGAGTCTTTGAAATAGGTTCTTCAGGACCATTATTATCCTCTAATTATTCCTCAGTAGGAACATTATTATCAACCAATTGTTCTTCTACAAAAACATTATTATCATAAAAAACATTGCTATCAACAATTTTTTATTCATTCTTTGATGTGGTCTCATTCTCTGGTGTTGTTGAAGGAAAATCCACAGACTGATCTAGAATATGAATCCCCCCTTCAAGATGTGGAAGATCATTATCCCATTCATAATAAAACTTCTYGGAAGGGAATCTATCCAAATGATTGAGTTGCCTATCAATAGTAGAAGCATCTTTAGCAAATTCAAGAAAAACAACAAATTTCTTGTTTTCCTCATCATACAATCGATAAGCTCTGGAGGTATTAGAATACCCCAAGAAAAGACATTTGCGACTTCTTGCACCCAATTTGTCGCGTTGTTGTTTAGGAATTAAAGCATAACATGGAGAACCAAAAACTCTGAAATGTTGAACAAGAAGAAGACGATTATACCACAATTCATAAGGGGACTTATTATTGATGGCAGTAGAAGGACAACGATTGTGAATATAAATGGTACAAAGTACTGCTTCTCCCCAAAACATCAACCTGACATTCTGAAAAAACATCATTGACCTTACCATACTAAGCAAAGTTTTGTTCATGCGCTCTACTACACCGTTTTGTTGTGGAGTATAAGGGACAGTGGTCTGATGTTTAATACCATTATCCTGTAAGTACTTTTCAAATGCATGAGACCTAACTTCCTGAAAGCTCGAGAAGTAGATCCATAAAAAGGTTGTTTACAATGCTTGCCTAAAATACAAACATTACATGGAAAAAAAATTCTTGGAATAGTAGGAAGCCCTTGAATACCTTGTTGTTTCATAATCCGAATACTATCATAATTAATATGACCAAAACGAGCATGCCACAACAAGCTGGAAGACAAAGTATCAACAAGTTGGAAGACAAAGTATCACTATGCTAAGCCAAAAGAGCTGAATTAGATGGAAAAGATGATGTCCATTTAAGTTTTAAAAGTGTGTCTTCTTCAACACCGGTCATAACAATCACCTGATCAAATGCTTTTTTTATTTCAATCATACCATCAAACATATGTATAGAATGTCCTTGTTGCCTGATATGTATGAGAGACATCATATTTCTTTTTAATTGAGGAATGTAAAGAACATCATGCAAAATATAATCAACAAATCATGGTAAGTGAAGTCGAATAGATCCAATTCCTGAAGGCTTTAACTGGGACTTATCAACAAAATAAACTATTCCATCAATGTGATTACTGAATGTCTCAAAAAAATCTCTTTTGAAGGTCATATGGCAAGTGGCTCCAGTATCTAAAATCCAAGTGTCTTCCCAAGAAGCAAAAGAAGTGCTAAAATCTTCATTGATACTAAGATTACAATGTGCAACAATATTGTGGGAAGATTTAGGTGGTTTTCCTTTGTCTGGAGGTTGTTGCTCTTTCTTCTCACTAATCCTTTCCCAAGGAGTGTGACAATGAGAAGAGGTATGACCCAGTTTACCACACCTATAACACTTAAGAGATTGTTTATCATTCCGAAAATGTTTTTGTTGTCTATCATCTTGTTGTTTGTCTCCTTGATGATAATGACCCCCCCTGCCTCTAAATGGTCTCCTACCACGACCTCTGTTACTATGGTCAAATCTAGTAGACTCTCCTCTAGGTTTCTGCTCTTTCTGTGCAAGACACAAAGTCTCAACTATGGAAGTGGAAAAATATTCCTTCTTCCCAAAAGCTTTCTCTCTTTCAACAATTTTGTCTACAAGAGTATCAAAAGTCATGGCTTTCATTTGTCCACTAGCTTGAAGAGACTCTAAGTAGTGCAAATAGGTAGGATATAGGGCTTTAATAAATGGAGTGAGTTGTAAATCAACTTTGACACCAGTTGAGTCAATATCATGAAAAAGAGCTTTAATTTCGGAAGCTAACTTCATGGGATTATTATCTTTCAGTTCCATATTAAACAACTTCATCAACAATTGTATAATTTCCAGCTCTGAATGGGAGTCATAAAGATCTTTTAATTTCTGTAATGCTTTAAACGTTGTGGTGTTGGAAAGAATATGTCTACTTACCTCTTCAGTGACTGAGGCAGAAATTAAAGCATGTGCCTTTTTATCTTTACTCTTCCAAATTGCAAGTTGTTTGGCATCTGTAAGTTGCTCTAGCTCATTGTCATCCTTTCCTTCACAAATTTCCTCTCATAAATCATTAAAAATAAGAGTACTTTTTATTTTCCAAAACCATTCTTGGTAATTTTCTTGTCCGGAGAGCACTACTCCCACAATCGATATTAATGAATGCATTGTAAACTAATGTGTAATATGTGTAAATGAAATCTCACTTGCAAAGAATTAAAGAAATCTCACAACAAGCACACCTTCGACCTTGGCTATTGAACAACGACTCTGTAGACTGCTCACAACGGCTCCCTGTATCGTCTTTCGTACATAGGCCCAGCGATAGAGGATCCTATCACAAGAGGTGAAATCACGTACTGAATAAGCCATTCAAAAACTCGACGAATCGTAACGCAGAATGCATGCTTTCAATTTGAAATGGTCTATGGACTCTTCAATGCTCACAAACGATCCACATTCGTTTATTTTTCTTCAACGCGATTAAGACTGTTCGTGGCTCCACCTCCACGAACCTCTTTTCCGCACAAAGTTCAAATTCTATCCACTTGGACCAACTCTGCAAAGCGGCTCTCTCTCTAAGCACGCAACAAATAATTGTAACATGGAGTTTTAAAAGAATCACTCAACGATGGCTCTGATACCACTATACACAGGCCCATGAATAAACTCCACAATAGTAATTATTATTCATGTTGAAAGTATACAAATAGTTGAAAGAAGAAGAAGTGAGAGGGTGGGTTCAATCTCTGTAACTAAATAACAGAAAAATAAACTAAATGTAACTGAAAGTTAACTAACATAATAACTGACAGTTATTAACACAATCCCATAGGATTAGTTAACAAAGAGTTGGGTATCAATAACTTGGTTGGTTCTGTGGTGCGTTAGTTGCAAAAAGAATGTGGAGGTTGATCCACAATGACATGCTCTGGGGCAGAGTAATGTCCTATCCCAGGGATGTCTTTCATTGATTGGATTAGGATGTCGCAGAAGTCAACTCAAAATAGTTCGATTTGTTGGAAGGCTATGGTTGAAGCTTTCCCACTTATTGGAAATCATCTTGCATGGAGCGTGGGCAATGGAAAACAAGTGAGAATTGGGGAAGAACCCTAGGTCGGTTCAAGCAAAGGATACAAACTTTTGAAGAATCTAGTGAATGCTCTACACGCCAATAGAATTTTCTCTTTAAAAGGTGCTTCAATTGGAGGCATGGATACAGCAGGAAGAAGAGAGTGGAAGACCACTAGAATGTTAGAACTAGAAGGCGGGAATGTTGATACTTGGGGGGACTATGTTGCTTTTTTAAAGTCTAATTTATTTTACTAAAAGAAGATGGAGAAGACTCTATTTTCTGGACAGGTAATGACAAAAGAGGTTTGTACACTGCTCAACTTGGATATCAAATGATGGCAGAGGAAGATTTTACTGGAGAAAATAAATGGTGGTGGAATTTCATTTGGGCTCAAAAGAGCCCATCAAAACAAAACTTCTTCTCTGGTTGGCGATGGAGAACAAGATCTGAACCTAGGACAATGGTCTAAAGCGAGGGTGGTGCATCCCAAACAGATGAGTATTATGTAAATCAGATTCTGACTATGTTCAACATCTTCTTGTAGACTTTCCTTACGCTCAACTAGTTTGGTTGGAGGCTGCGAAAGAGGTGAAAGACCAGGGAATGCGTTTGTGCTTAGACATAGTCAGTTGGGTGCAGAAGTGGAAGGGAAATACCCAATATCAACAGATCATCTCTTTTCCTCTCTTATAGGTTTATTTTCTGTGGTGGGCAAGAAATAATTCCATTTTTCAAAACTTATTAGGTTGTGGTGGGTCTAATTGTCAAACTAGCAAGACAGTACAAAACAGAGACAAGCAAAAGAAGGTAAGAAAACCATCCATGCCCATGGGGATTCTTTGATGGGGCCAGCCAGGGGCATCCACCTTTATGTGGAGCTGGAGCCATTCTGTACATCTCAAAGGTGCATTTCTTCACGATTAGATATGTGGCGAGAAGAGGCACAATTATCAAAGTCGAGCTAACAACACTCTGGGCTCTTCTGTTTCATGTAGACATGCTGCACTTGGGTAAGCTGTAGGTTTTGGAGATTCTTAATTGGTGGTTGACTGGATCAATGGAATGATTGATTTCCAAGTGAGGCGTCTACACCCCATTATGAGACAGGTCCGTGAATTTATTGACAACCTGGAATGGTTCTCCTGCAAACATATCCTTCGTGAGTTAAATGAAGATGCAAACTGGTTATCAAAGGAAGCTTTGGATTTGGATGTGGACACTTTCATCCTTCAGGAGTTTTTTGACAACCAGAATATTAATGAAATGAATTTCACGTTGTAAGAAAGTCGTGTGTTTTTTCAGTACTTGTCGAAAGAATATAGAAAAAGACTCTTTAAGCAAAGAGACAATTATGTATTTGGAATGAAGGAATAAGGAAGGACAAATTATCTATATTCTTGTAATGTTGAAATGGAAAAATGGAAGTGAAGCAGAGACTTTTTTTTGGGACAGTTATATGTATATTCTTATTTTAGAATATAAAGTTTTTTCATTCTCTGGAAAAAAAACATGTTGCTTTAGTTATTGAAATAGTTATTGGAAAATGAGATGAGAAAGAAAGAAATAGAGAATGCACAATCAACACAATTTGTCCCACTTCAACTTGGGACAAGAACAACTATCCCCAAATTGAAACTTAACCACCACCAAAAATATCCTTTTACTAATTTTTAGAGTACAAGTGCAACACCTACGCAATTACCAGCAAATTTCATTTCAAAATGAGGTGAAAGAAAATATGATCCCTTATACAAACTTTCCTTGTGCTAAAAGATAAGCCAGTGTTGGGCCTTTTTACAGAACTTTCACTTTTCATTTTTTTGATTAACAAAGCTTGTAATTTAAAAAAAATCATGACTTAACAAAACTTGAAAATTTGCAGATCGAGCTTCAATCACAAAATCTGCAACTCAAGAGCATTGTGTTCGAGCTTCCATCACAAAATATGCAACTCAAAAGCATTGTGTTTATAGGGATCATGGGAGATATTGTGGGAGAAGGGATCAGATCAAATCTTGTTGTAAGAAAATAAGATGTCAAGTGCCAATG
Organism: Picea engelmannii; assembly: GCA_009831015.1. NCBI lineage: Eukaryota > Viridiplantae > Streptophyta > Pinopsida > Pinales > Pinaceae > Picea > Picea engelmannii. The sequence continues at coordinate 45,507 of ML787663.1, read as the reverse complement.
CAAACACCATCTCAAATTGAAAACTATGAACGCCTTAGGAAGGCCTTCGAAGCTTGCGGCACACACGTAGGACTATGATACAACACAGAGCAATCAATCAAACATAGACTCAATTGTATGAGGAAGATTTCCTGAAGCAGTTGGAATCAGACCTATCCTCGGAGATCTTATAGAGTTTGCCATACATCACATATTCGTGTTTGTCAGCAAGTGTTTCTCTCCCGCTTCGAATAAAGTAACCAATGTCTGGTGTACCATCCAGACCAGATTAGAGCAGGAGCCAAGGAAATTGTCAACTTCTCTCCCACAAAAACATGATATACATCGATATTCACATATAGAAGCATGTGCATGTCAAACTGCTAGCTACGAGCTTAGAGACTATCAAATTTCTTTTCATCTTGGTCAATCCTTATCACTGTGAAAATATCCTCGAACAAAATCTTGACTTGTAAGTTCTAACCGATATAATTTCACCCCTGTAAGTTCTTATCGATACAATCTCAACTTGTAAGTTTGAAATCTTTAAAATATAATTTTTTCATTTTTTCTATATTTTTTCTTAGTAAACAGAGTGATTGAAATCAGATGGGAATCAGATGGGTCCCAGTCAACCAATATAATCTCAACTTATAAGTTTGGAAAATTTGAAATATAATTTTTTCATTAAAATTTAAATAAAATATAACTTTTTAAGTTTGGAATATTTGAAATATAATTTTTTCATTAAAATTTAAATAAAATATAACTTTTTCATTAAAACTTATAAGTTTGAAATATTTGAAATACAATTTTTTTATTAAAATTTAAATAAAATATAATTTTTTCATTAAAAATTATAAATTTAGAATATTTGAAATATAATTTTTTCATTAAAATTTAAATAAAATATAACTTTTTTATTAAAATTTAAATATTTTATATATTATTTTTAGTAAATTCAGTTATTGAAATCAGATTTATTTAAGTCAATCAATAGAGTTTTACTTATATATAATCTTAACTTGTAAGTTTAAAATCTTTAAAATATAATTTTTTTCATTAAAATATAAATATTTTATGTATTTAAATTAAATAGGTTCAAATTAGTAAATCCAGTTTAAGTTTCAAATCATGGTTAATAACTTTAATCATTATTCTTAATTAAACTAAGAATAACACAAATGAATCATTAATACAGCAAATATAACATTACTTTATGTTCCAATAACACTTTGGACAGTGCTGTAAGCATTACTTGTGTAGTACTGTATGACAACACCAAGAACAAAACCAACCCACAAACCGTTAGCAACATGAACAAGCTTCCAGTTCTTCACATTCTTCTTGGCATCAAAATTGAAGATGGTGAAGGATTATGAAAATGCAACGAAACTTGCATCAGCCATGCCAATTGTTATCAATACCATGCTCATGCCAATTGTTATCAATACCATCGAGATAATAAGTTGCCTTTTCTATTTCAGCAGCTCAATATGAAAAAGCTTCCAGTTCTTCACATTCTTCTTGGCATCAAAATTGAAGATGGTGAAGGATTATGGAAATGCAAC
>ML787663.1:29066-41921 GCA_009831015.1 Picea engelmannii | reverse complement strand
AACAACCGTTATTCGGGCTTCAATGGTTAAGCCGGCATGGCATTATTTCCGACCAGGGTTCAAATCCCTATAGAATGGTTCATCATAAGGGCTTTGAGCATTGTAAACTACACTTCATTCAAAGACGCCACAAGATAGAATTACTAACTGATGTTTTATACACACCCATCTACACATTCTAGTCAGGAGGAAGGGAAAGTCACAAATAAGCAAACTCTCTACCCAACCTGAATGCTGAATTATCTATCGGTATTTCATACACACCCATTTAAAGTCAGAAATAAACAAACTCTCTACCGAACCAATCAACCTATAAAATCCTCATGAACAGAGAAGCAAAAAGAACTAAACTAAACTACTTACCCTGAAGCACATAGCAAACTTTTGAAGAGTCGGAATACTTTGGCAAAGCCAGGCCACGATAATTGAGAAGCAGTTTGGCTGCTCCAACTTTGGCTTCTGCTAACATGCAGAGATCTGAACTTGCCCATGCATAATAAGACCCTCCTTCTGAACTCAGGATTTTCGTTGGCTCAGCGGGAGTCAAGACTCTCTTGGGCGGGGCCTCCATTGTCTACTTTCTTTACGTAATTCTGTAAAATCAACAGACCTACAAGCAATAGACTCCAAAAAAGCAAGACTACACAAACTGGTGCAGGAAGCTGGTGAAGAAATACAAGGAACAAGGCATCTATATATAGAACAAAAATGGCAATGGAAATAAAATAAAAGTATCAGCAGACACCGCGAGAAAATGAGAGTTTCCAGATAAACTGCTGAACACACTTTGCAATAGAGTACGTGGCTCTCACGTGGCGCCCCAAAATGCCCATTTCCCGGCACGTTCCCATATAGACGAGCTGGAAGAGGTCCACCTCATCTGCCTGGACAGAGAAAACAGAGGTGGGATAGCGGAACCAATGGTGGGATAGCGAAAACAATAATGATGCAAACAATGAGTATGGAATCATGGTTGTATGCACAAGTACGTAATTGGACATGGATAGAACTTAAAAATAGCGAAAGGTATTGGGAATTCGGCCAAAATTTTTAGGATATTTGGATTTTATAGAAATAATTATTTAAATTTATAAATTTAATAATTTTTCGTCAAATTTAAAGTAAATATCTCATTAAAAAATCTTTAAACTAAGGTTTTGGAAAATGTCCATTTATAATGGACAAAGTCAAGATTGAAAAAGCAACCAATAAAAAATATTACGAGTAGATGCTGTAAACAAGGCCAAATCAAGCACCTTCTTTTAGCTACGTGGAAAGACAAATAAGCTGGTCATAGCAATTAAAGTTACCTGGACAATTGGGTTAAGCAGGGATGGAATTTGAATGTTACGATGGAATTTGAATGTCATGGGTTAATTTTTATTAAAAATCTAAAAAACAAACTTTCTCAAATTGTCATCAATTTTTATTAAAAATCAAAAGAACTTTCTCAAATTTTCATCCATTTTTATCAAAAATCTCAAAATAAATAATAAATAAAAATCTCAAAATAAATAATAAAATTAATTATCAAGTTTGACAGATTATTTTCTTAAAATTCCAAACTTAATTGAATACATTACATACTCCATTAACATTATGGAGTAACCCTTTCCATGTTACCACAACCCTATCCATGTGTCATCAAAAATATAAACGAGCAAATTCTCATGTTCATTCATCACTCATGTACTGCAATAAATGTTCTTGACCCACTTGACCCTTATTAAGCGCCACATCAACCCTATCAATGCGGCACCACAAACATAGGAGTCGATTCTAATGTTTATTTAGTGTTCATGTACCGATAATAAATCTTCTTTAATATTGAGAATGTCATTTCAAAGAAAAGACTCATTTGTAAGTTGGTTGTAACCTAAATATAAATTGATTTGTGTCTTCTCATGTATTTTTTATTTAAAATCAGATCATAATCATTTTAAATTAATGGAAATATAGATATTAATAATTAACATGGCAAAATCAAAGTGTAGTAAGAGTATTTGAAGGTGCTGAATTTATTTTTACATTAAAAATAACAATTTTGACAATCCAAAATTGCAATTTCAACAAAGATTTTATGATTGGATTCTAGTGATGGCAAATTGGAAATGATCAAAATCGTAGAATGCTTAACCTTTTTCCTTAAGTTGTCATCATAGAACATGGATCAAGGGCTAAACATAGGTTATTAATGGAAAATTACAACTTAACCTAAAACATGAGCCCTTCGAGCACCAATGTTGTCATTATAGACATGGGTCAAGGGTTAAACATGGGTCCTTAATTGAAAACAATACCCTACCCTAAGGCATACCTCTTAAAGCACCAATGTTGTTGTTATAGCACATGGATCAAGGATTAAACATAGGTTCTTGATTGCAAACCAGAACCTAACTTAAGATATACCCCATTTAGCATCAATGTTGTCATCATACAACATGGATCAAGGGCTAGACATATGTCCCTAATTGAAAACTAATATAACCTAAGGCATACCCCTTTATGCACCAAATTAAAAACCTAAACAACTAAACATGAACCATCCATTTCCATTCTCTCATGCAACATTTGAGGGAGTGTCATATGTTTGGCCAAAAATGTCAAGGAACCATATCCATAAAATATTGATAAGGTGTGCAAAGAAAAGCGCCCACGAGGTTACATCTCAAGGAAACCAATGAACCCCCTACAACACTACAATACCCATGACGGGCCACTACCAACAATGATCATGTGGGACAACAACTAGGATAAGGAACCCACCAACAACATGACACACTCCATTTGCAACAAACCCATAGGGACTAAGAAATACCAAATCCTTAATGTCGTTAAAGCAAGGTTGCAACTAAACTTCCATGGCTCCTCCTCCAAAATAATGAAGCCCACAAACACCTTTAATACCCTACAAACTACGCAACAATAAGACCAACAACATAGAAAAACCTCTATAGGAAAACTCTTCTTAATATCCTTTACAACATAATGGGGTTCTCGACAAACCCAACACTGTAATGCAAGGAAAGGTCCCTTTCTTACAACACCAAATATTCATGAGTAGCCCCAAACCAGAAACCACTATGAACAACGAGAAATTTTGTCACTAGTACAATCTTTTGACCATGAATCACTCCTAAGCTATGTTGCAAAGGTGCTTGGACTCAACTCTCAACCATTCAACAATGGACTACGTTGTTAAGGACCAAACATGCATAGCTCACCATGCAAGTGAAACCCTAATAAGATTTGGGAAACTAATGCAAGGGTGGTAGAGAGTGGTAGAGAGGTAGGTGCCTCTCCTCTTCATTATCTCTCCATCATTTTTACTAAATTGATAACTTTTGTTTGATGTCCGAGCTATGTCATGAGGTTGAAACCCAAGGGGATAGAGTGGGTGTGAATCCACAAGGGGGATCTCGGATCCGGATTATTTTTGGAACGAAATGAAAGCAGAGATATTACAATGAAACAGTCATAAAAATTGCTAGAAACAAAGAAATACAGTAATACTTGATTTCTATTAATGAAAGAATTGTAAATAGACTGTAAAAATACAGAGTGCCAAACTCGCTAGAATGGTGGTAGTTGTATCTCTGAGAAGAGATGTGACGGCTACGCTCATTCGCCAGAAGATTATTACAATGAGGGTCTGAAGGCCTTTTAATGATAAACTTGAATGCCAAAACCCTACACATCCAAAAACCTAACCCTAGGAGATGAAATGCCAAAAGTCATGTGGGCCCCGTTTGGGTAAGTTAGTACATTAACTTCCCGGGGTCGTAACTTTTTCATACTATCTCTGTTTTAGGCACGTGATAGCCTGTTGAAAAGGTCTTTTCGAGAACTACGCACTATGTCGACAAACTCTGACTTCGTCTACAATTTGACTGTGGTGAGCCAATAAAACATTGTTTAGGACCCCAAAACGACCCTAAAAGTACAACAAGATGCGCTGACATGAAAGCATACAAAATAAGCCAGTTGTATTAGGTGGGAGGCCACCAATATCCTCCTGGAATATGTGTAGGGATCCAGACAACCCCGAAAGTTTAGAACCGACAATTACAAAGAAGTACAGAATAATGTGTTGCACTAAAAATTGAAAAGAGGAGCCAGTTAGAATAGGTAGGTGGCCACCAATATCCACCTGTATCAATCCTCCCCCCTTAGGAAGCAATGGTCTCCATTGCGTTAAGTTCCCAAGGAAGAGGGGAAAACATTTTTTAAATATGAAGCTTGGTGAGTTGTGTGCCTTGTTGGAGAAATTGTGCTTCTTGGCTTGTGGAAGACTGCCACAAACCTATTGCTGGAGGGGTTGAATCTGTTCCACCAACCTGTTGTCTCTGAGTTGGAAGGTGCATTGTGTAAGTACCATTGTAGGTGAAGAAACAATATCTTTTGTCTCTCCGACAATCTGTTTTTGCTGGATAGAAGGTGTTGAGACTGCAGTGGTTGTAGTGGTCTTCTGTGCATCCTTTGAAAAGACTGTGAAGAGGATGAATTTTGCAGTATGAGAGATTACCTTGCGGTGTTGTTTTGGTGGAGCAGTAGTTGGAACTACCTCTGGTATCCTGTAGAGCTGACCACCCAGAGTAATAATAACACTATGGGGTCTAGACTCATAGACAACATGATGTTTCCACATATATGGTTGGCCCAAAACCACATCACAGACATCAAGAGGGAAAATATCACACACTACATCATCCTTGAAGGGATGGATGCCATAGGACAAGCGACATTGTTGGTTGACGCTAAGATATCGTCCATGGTGAAGCCACCCGATGTTGTATGGTTGCGGGTGTGGTTTTGTCGACAACCCCAACTGTTTGACGACCTTAGTTGAGATGAGGTTCTTTTGGCTGTCGTTATCAACAATGAATGCAATGGGGTCCCCTTCACCCACATATGTGAATGGAAGAGGCGCTCCCCCTCTTCAGGATCTAGTGGTTCTTCTAGCTGAATTGTTGTGGTTGCAAAAGTAGAAGTGGGGTCTGCGTCGATGATCTCTCTATTTTCAATATTTTTTGGATCGGATTCTGAATCAGGGTTCGGATCCATGTCTTTAACATTGGCCACCAATGACTATTTCAAGCGACATTCATCGGTGTTGTGCCAGGGTATTTTTTGGAAGTCACACCACTTCCCAGTGTCATTCTTTGTCTTTACTTTACCCTTTTTGTCATGTTTCTTGGATTGGTTGTCTACAGGTTGTTGGTTAGGGCCGTCTTTACCGTGCTTTGGTTGTTGCAGATTTGTAGACTCGAATTCCCATTTGTTATGGTGCCTAAATTTCTTCTTGATTTTGACAGCATATCGATAGGCAGCTCCCAATGATGAGATGCTCAGGAAATCCATTTTGGTTTGGATGATAACCATCTTGGTGCGCAAGGTATGGAAAGTATTTGTGAACTCTGGCATTGTTTGACTCTTCTCTTTCCTCAGTTTGGTCCATCTCATGTACTGGTATTCATAGTTATCAACAAGATAGTATTGTTCTTTGACCGCATCCACAAAAAATTCCCAAGTGGGCTCGGCCCCATATATTCCAGATTCCTCTGTGGAATTTTTCTCCCAGTAAGTTTCCCACCAATGTTTGACATGGGGGAGAGCCTTGAGGAGTGCGAAGGTAATCTTTTCCTTGTCGAAATGTTTTCGAACAAAGAAATAACCTTCTAATAGATTTAACCATTTTTCTAGGGCATTCGCATCTATTTGACCTTTAAATATGGGAATACCAAAATTAACTTGTACCTTGAAGGGAGAGGTTCCTCCAGAATGACTGCTTGACGAAGATGCGCATGTTTCTATCGACAAGCGTTGAAGCTGTGTGAAAAATTCTCCATCATTTCGTCCCTTTGTTGCGCGAGAGCTTGCTCAAGCAACAGGTTAATAAAATATTTTGCTCCATCATTTTTATTTTTTTCCTCCATCAAGGTTTTCTTGGGCATGCGAGAGTGATTTTCCTCAAGAGAGACAAACTCGAGACCCAACTAGCTATACTCGGACGTCGTCGGGGACATGCGCTGAAAAACGATCAAAAGCAGCCTGCTCTGATACCGCTGATCCAGATTATTTTCGGAATGAAATGAAAGCGGAGATATTACAATGAAACACTCATGAAAATTTCCAAAAACAGAGAGATACAACAATACTTGATTTATATTAATGAAATAATTGTAAAGAGACTGTAAAAACACAGAGTGCCAGACTCGCTAGAATGGTGGCAGCTTTCTCTCTGAGAAGAGAAGTGACGGATACACTCATTTGCCAAAAGATGATTACAATGAGGCTCTGAAGGCCTTTTTATGATAAACATGAATGCCAAAACCCTAGACATCCAAAAAACTAACCCTAGGAGATGAAACACAAAAAGTCATGTGGGCCCTGTTTGGGTAAGTTAGTACATTAACTTCCTAGGGTCGTAACATTTTCATATGATCTCCATTTTAGGTGCGTGATAGCCCATTGGAAAGGTCTTTTCAAGAACTACACATTACGCCATCAAAATCTAACTCTTTCTACAGCTTGATTGTGGTGAGCCAAGAAAACACTGTTTAGGGCCCCAAAACAGCCCTGGAAGTACAACAAGATGTGCTGACATGAAAGCATACAAAATAAGCCAGTTGTATTAGGTGGGAGGCCACCAGTATCCAATTGGAAGATGTGTAGGGCTTAAGACAACCCCATAAGTGTAGAAACCACAATTACAAATAAGTATAGAAGAACGTGTTGCACTAAAAACTGAAAAGAGGAGCCAGTTGGAACATGTGGGTGGCCACCAATATCCACCTGGATCAATCTCATATGCCAAATGGGATGTGCTAGCTATTGTTGTAATGTAAAAATTGTGTTAACCCTCAAATATCACGTGCTAGATATAATCATGATCTAAAAAATTCAGTTAGTCCTTAATTCAATCACATGTGTGTACTCCGTTTAATTTAAAGGCTAGTAATTTCAAGATTTTTATGGTAAAATGGAAGAATAAAATGGGACATATAATAAATAAACAAAATCATGATTTCTACAAAGAATACTTTGCATCCTAATCAAATTGCAATCACAAATTATAATCAAGTATGGGTACTCCAAAAAATCAATTGTAAGGATGGAAGTTTGCTCCTAGTTATACGCCCTTCATTGAGTAAGGCTCCCTCTCGAAGTTATCTTCATCTTAATGTGGAACTTTGCAAAGGTGAGGAATTTTTAAGGACAAACATTTTCAAAATTAGAGAGGCTTAGATTTTGGAACAAAATTTACCGAACTTTTGTTGGGGCCATTGAGGAACAAAGACATTATTATGTAAAGGAATCCTTTGGTAAGTCTCCCCTTGGAAACTCTAATTCATGTAGCTCCCTAGAATTAGGTTCTCAAAATTTGTCAGTAGAAGAACTAGTTGGTGGAGTGTTGGGAGAAAAGGATCCCAATAAAAAGAAGCTAGCTAAAGAGAGAATAAGACCAAAAAGAAAGAAAATAAGTTGTGTCAAACTGATAAAAAAAGAAGATGAAGTAGGTGATTAGAGAGTATGTAGTGATTAACCAAATAAGGTTTTTACCTAGAGACAACCCTTATTGGGAAGTTTCATGGTAGAACAATCCCAACTAAAACCCTCTTTGTATGGGTAAGGTAGGTTTGGAAGAAACACATAGGATATTCTAGCTACAGGGTGGATCGATTTCATATTTTAAAATGGTCAGAATAAGGACTTAAAAGGAAAGGCCACTTGTAGAGCAACAATGCTATCCTAGCCCTAAAGAAGTTCCATCCTTGTTTTGATCCATTTAAAGAAGTAATTGAATTTGTTTTCATCTAGGTCAAACTCCCTTATTTCCCCTTACAATTGTGGAAAGAAAGGTACTATAGGAGAAAGGTATTATTGATGTAGAGCACTTGTTCCCACCCAAAAAGCTTGGACACGTTCTTGATTTTTGAAAAAGTTTTGGAAGAAGAAGGAGGATTTAGATCATGGTCAAGTATAGGAGGCTCCTCATATCATAGGCCTATAATAGTATAGTTGGTCAAAAGAGAGAACAAATCCCCTACCCCTTATAAATTCAATTATTTTTTGATCCCCAATGAAGAATATAGGGAATTACAAACTTGTGAATGGAAGCTCTTTGAAGAAGATAGTGAATCTGTAAGGAAACAATTCCAAGGTAATTTAGCAAACATCAAAATATAGACTCAAAATTGGACCAAGGAAAATATGAATGAATCTAAGGAGGCCCTAGAAGAATTAGCACTAAAGTTGGAGAATATCTACACCAACAACAACCATTTGTTTCTTCAAACAAGAACATGGAGAGTTAAAAGAGTTGGAGGATCCAAGGAGGAATCTCATGAAATGGGGAGAGAAGAAGTAGAGGGAGAAAAATAGAGTAGTTTGGCTAAATCAAGGTGATGAAAACACAAATTTTCCATAACTATGCTAATATGAGGAAGAAAAAAACACTTTGTGATTACTAAGGAAATCCAATGGTGAAATGGTGTTTTTTCCCATAAGGAGATAGTTGAGTAAGGAGTGAGACACTTTGAGGAATTATATAAAGAACCCCCTATGGTAAACATAATTGAGGTTGAAGCCCTCTTATCCTACCTTCCAAGATTTGTCAATGAGGATCAAAACAATATTTAATGGAGAAAGAATCCAAGGAAGAACTCAAAATGGTAGTGAATTTTTTTCAAAGAGACAAAAACCCTGGCCTATATGGATGGTTGATTGATTTTTTCATTGGATTTTATGAGCTCATTGAGTTTGACTTGTTAAAAGAAGTTGAAGGATCTATGAGGAATGGTGTTATTTTCAGAGATTTCAAGGCTACCATCCTAGGGGTCATCCCCAACAAAGGATTCCCCCCATCCTTTGAATAATTTAGACATATTTCACTATGCAAGTAAATTTACAGGATCATAATAAAAGTTGTTGGAATATCTCAAAAGGTCATGCATCCACCAAGACAAAAACAATCCATCAAATTGAACATCTCAAATTATATGATAGGGTAAGCAATATTTATCTAATACTTATGCTTATACATGTTGGATTCAAGATTCCATTTATAAATTGGATTGAGGCTTGCCTTTCCTCAATCTCTTTTGTCATATTAATAAATGGCTTTGCCTCAAAAAAATTCAACAACTGAATAGGATTGAGACAAGTATGACCACTGTCTCCACTCCACTTTCTAGTGGTGGAAGAGAGGATTAGAATATTATAATAAAAGGAACATGAGGAATAAAAGGAATTGAAATCGTCGAGGACTTATAATTAACCCACCTTATGTTGTTGATGATATAATCCCTGTGGGCAACGAAACTGTAAATGATGAAAAATCATATGAAGAATCACTTAAATTGTTATGAACTATGATGGGAATGGTAATTAATATCCATAAACCTTCCATCTCTTTTAATAAGGTAGCCCCAAGTTGGCATCAATAGATCATTAGGGAAATGTTTCCATAAACAATTTCTCCTCTAGAAAAAGGCATAAGATATATAGGATTTGATTTAAAGCCCAATGACTATGGTGTTAAAGATCATTGGAAGTGGTTATACCAGAATATTGAATCAAGAATCATGAATAGGTGTAATGAATGGTTGTCCCTAGGAGGAAGAATAACCTTGATCAAATATGTATTGGATTAGGAAATTCTATTATATTGTTTCTCAATGGTACTCATCCCAAAATTGATCATATATTGAATTAGAAAGATGTGATCTAAATTTTCTATGGAAAGGGACGAAATAAAGAAGGATCCCTTTAGTTAATTGGAAAAGGTTAACCAAGGAAAGCTCTGATGGTGGATAGGATCTCAAAAACCTGTATATGTTTGGCAAGGCATTGGTAACAAATACAATTTGGAAGCTAACTTCTTATACAAAGGGGTATTGGAAAAAAAATCATGGTGAATAAATACATAGAGCCATAATCAATTGAAGATTGAATTAGAGATCCTCTGAAAAGACATCAAATGGCTCTATTTTTTGGAAGGCTCTAGTCAACTATTTTCCCCTAGTGGGAAGTTTCCTAGGCTAAAGGAAAGGAAATGGGAGGAAGGTAAAATTGGGTCTTGACCTTGGAATGGAGGGAATCATGTATACAAATTATCATGATATCTTAGAATATTTATTACACAAAAATGATGCTCCTACTTTGAAAATGTATGTCACCTAGATGGAGGAAATTTGTGAATCTTAATGTGGAAAATTGATGCAGATATTGAACTTGAAGGAAGATAGGCTTATGAATGGAACAAGTTCAGGAAAGAACAATAAATTTCTCTTTCAATCTAAGGAATGAAGAGGATGAATTGGTGTGGATAGCTAATCCTTTTGAAGGGAATTGCACTGCAAAACTAGGTTACTTTGTAGCCTATCCACATGTAGAAGAGGAAAAGTCGAGACTTTGGCGTTAAGAATTTGGAAATTAGAAGCACTTCTAAAAACAAGGACCATTTTGTGGCTTGCACTAACAACTAAAATACTAATGTGGGATAATTTGTAAAGGATGTCATGGTGTGGTCCTAGTATGCATTTTTTGTGCAGAGAATAGGGAGAAAGCATAAATAATCCATTTATTGAATTCCACTTCTCTAAAACAATATGGGACAATATGAAGACTTTAACACGATGAAAAGGGAATTGGACTAGTGAAAATGTTGTTGAAGCTTTTGAAAACTGGGTAAATGAAAAAAGAGGTGAGTGAATATCCAACTCTTCCAATAGTGGTACTTTGGACAATCTGGATCACTAGGAACAAAACAATATTTCAAGATATTACCCTCTCCTTCACATAAGTGTTTCATATGATAAAATACACTTATGATTATTTGCAAAAGGATAAGATTAGGAACAAACATAGGCATATCATAGAGGTATTGATATGAAATGGACCTGAACACACACGAATGGTTGTAAGACTTAGTACCTACAAGTACAATTCAAAAATTAATGAAGGTTAGATAAAAAAAAATGCTTGCAATAAAAGAAAAGAGAGGAAAAGAAAAGAATTAAATGAAGAAGAAAAAAAGGAAAATAGGAGAGAAAAATGAGGAATGGTAAATGAGAGGTTAGTCTCTTGGCTTTCCCATCACCCCCCAACTCTCCTATATCTTCTTGTAATCTAACTCTCAAAGGGATTTTTTGTTGGCCAAGAGGTGATGAGGTGATAGAGCCATGAGCTACATTGTAACCTGAGATTGTTGAAATGAGAATGAAGCATCCATTCAAATTTGTTTTTCTCATTTGGGTTTCTAGGATAAAATCTCTATGTCCATCATGTGATTGATTTTATGTGCAATTAGAATCTCTCATATGTGTTTAATATGTTGCTCGTATTCATGTTTACTGTGTTGTTCTAAGTGTTGTAATGGTTCTAATATGTTATTCCACTCATAATTTCATTCTCCACTAGTATTTTATGAATGTAAACAACTATGTATTGTTGGGCATCATTTATCTTACTTTAAAATTCGAGGTCCATGTCTGTCATTAAGCAATTGTTGTAATTTAATAGTTGACTTTCTAAATATGATAGCAAGGAACAACAAAAACTAAATTGATGAGAGTGTTAGAATGGAAAATCGTTGTTTGAAGGTGATTCTTGACTATTGGACTACCACACTCAAACCTATTCCCTAAACTACAGGGTCACATGCACCTTTCTTAATAAAACTTGTAGTCCAAAACTTTGTTGGAAGTCATGTGAGGACATATGTAGGTTTTGAATGAAGATCGAGGCCATATAGGTCGTATGCAATCCTTGATGTTGTGCTTCATATCCCTAATGTCGCGTGAAGGATTGGTTGGTCGTGGCATGGGTTGGACGACTAGCTAGTATGGTCACATCAAATGAAATCATGTGAACGTATCATGGTAATGTATGTTTTATTTAGTACAAACATCCCCTATGTGTAATGAGTGACCATCCCTCACACGGTTTACATAATAAGTCGTTTTATATATGTTATAAGTTAATTGCCATTTCATATATATATGGTTTAAATAATTACCATCCCATTTAATTCATGAGATTCAAGTGCCATTGTATTTTGATTACAATCACATGAAACATAGTGCAACATTGTGAATGGTATGCTAATTGCCGGTGAAAGCTTCACTCATGGCACTCCTTTTACTTGAGAAGACCATGTGTATGTATGCGAGCTATGTTGAGTTGAAGCCTGTTATTCTTTATTGTTCAATAAATTGTAATTACTATTTGTTTGGCTTTAACGCTGAAGTAGTTGAGCACTCAATTGTTGGACATTTGATAATAATTGGTTTGCTAGTTTCATGGAGCATAAAACTATGAACTATAGTGGTTTTGAATTTGTTATTGGACAAGTGATTCTTTCATTATCTATAGGCATATATTTGGGCACACTGATTATTGGAATCTTGCATTGACATAGAGATTTTTTTTTGGATGTGCACGAGGTAAACACATGTGAACAAGGAACAAGGTATGCAGGTAACTCTTGTGATTAACAACTTATTGAAAGGAGACGATCGATAATCAATTGAATTTTAATTGAGAAACATTGTATTTGTTGATTGGCATATTGCAAAGAATATAGTGTTGCAAAGAAGTTTACACATAGACTTATAATCTGGAACAAAGGACTCAAAATCAATGTTAAAGGTAGATAACTTTGCACTATACTAAGAACAAAGACCGGAAGTTAGCTCCACAAAGGATCCATGTTGGTGAAGTGAGTGGGATATAAGACCCTAGTTTATGGATCATGTATCCATAGACTATGACTACCCTTAGTTTTTTTTATAGATCTTTCAAGGATAACCCATGATCATGTGGCACAGGTGGTTGTTTATACCTCTATCA
>ML787663.1:0-10105 GCA_009831015.1 Picea engelmannii | reverse complement strand
TGTCGAATCTGACGCGCCCCCCCACACACATGCAAATAATATAACACATACCCAACATTCTCCCACTTGTTGTTTTCTTTGCATACAAGGGTTCACAGGATTATATAGTCAACAATCCAGGGCAACAATGCCCATTATTACTCTACACCGGGAGAAATTTTCTATGCTCACAAACTTTGTCAATGAATCTGCAACATTATTCAAAGTGTCAACCTTTTCCAGTAACACCTTTTTTTCTTCAACCATGTCTCTCACAAAGTGATACTGAACATCAATATGCTTTGTCTTCAAATGATAAGTTGGGTTCTTTGCCAGGAAGATTGCACTCTGACTATCACAATATAATCTCACTGTTTGTTGTACCAACCCAATACCTGAACACAATTTTTGTAACCAGACTGCTTCCTTGCTTGCATGAGTGGTTGCCATGTATTCAACTTCTGTAGTTGAGAGTGCCACTACTGCCTGTCTTTTTCTCATCCAACTAATTGCTCCTCCAAATAGGTTAAACACATACCCACTTGTAGATCTTCTGTGATCCAGATCTCCAGCCCAGTTTGCATTAGAAAAACCATGTATGTCCACCACTCTGTCCAATCCTGGTCTTCCTTGGTAGCACAATCCATAACTGGTAGTGCCACAAAGATTCCCGAAGAACCTCTTTACTGTTGTCCAATGCTCCTTCCCTGGTTTTGACATATACCTGCTCAAAACTCCCACTGCATGTGCAATGTATGGTCTAGTATAGACCATTGCATACATCAAACTACCAACTGCACTAGCATACGGAACATGGGACATGTTCTCTTCTTCTTCCTGTGTCTTGGGACATTGATTTGCAGATAAATTTACACCTATAGGAATAGGAACCTTGATCAGTTTACTTCCATGCATATTAAACCTCTGCAATATTGTCTCAACATATTTTCTTTGATTCAACCAGAGTTTCTTGTTTGCACGATCTCTTTTAATCTCCATTCCCAGAATGAAGTTAGCAGCTACGAAATCCTTCATGTCAAATTTGGAGGATAGCTGCAATTTCACCTCCTTGATAACATCCATGTTATTTCCTACCAACAACATGTCATCAACATACAACATTACATAAATGAAGTGATTACCAACCTGCATGGAATATACACAGTGATCATCCCTACTTCTCACAAATCCCAATCCAAGGATGTATGTGTCAAACTTTTGGTACCACATCCTAGGTGATTGCTTCAGACCATATAGTGACTTCTTTAGCTTATAGACCAACTCTTTCTTTCCCTTCACTACAAAGCCTTCTGGCTGCTTCATATATATTTATTCTTCCAGATCCCCATGTAGGAATGTTGTATTCACATCCATCTGTTCCACTTCAAGATAAAAAACAACAACAATAGATAAAAGAAATCTAATAGATGTTAACTTGGCAACGTGAGAAAAAATCTCACCAAAGTCAATTCCCTCTACTCGGGAATAACCTTCTTCTACTAATCGAGCTTTGTATTTCTCCACCTTTCCTTTTGCATTAAACTTCTTCTTAAATAACCATTTGCTACCAATAGATTTTCTTCCAGCTAGCAACTCAACTATATCCCATGCCTCATTCTTATCCAAGGCATCCATTTCTTCAACCATGGCCTTCTTCCATAGTTTACTATCCTTTGAATTCATTGCTTCCCTGACAGTTCTGGGATCATCATCAGTAATAGATAAAGCAAAATTGGAACGGAAATCAGGTGGACTATACCTTTTTGGTTTCCTTCTTCTCTCACTGATCTCCTCAATACTGGGGTATGAGGTTCTTCTTCTTCTACTGCTTCATCTTCTTCAGATGATTCAGATTTTGCATCATCCAACTCAAGCTTTATTTTCTCAGGTTCTTCTTGCCTTGGTAGGAATTCCTATTTGGAAACATCTTTTACCTCTCTAAAGACAACATCCCTACTTTAAACAATCTTCTTAGTTTCTGGGTTCCAAATCTTATAACCTTTCACACCATATTTATAACCAATAAAGATACACTTTTCAACTTTATTATCCAACTTACTCCTATTTTCCTTTGGAACATGTACACAAGCATCACAACCAAACACTCTAAGTTGTTCAAGAGAGGGTTTCTTGCTAATCCATACCTCGTGTGGATTTTTATCATCCAACGCTGATGAGGGTGATTGATTGACCAGGTAACATGTTGTACCCACTGCCTTTGCCCATAATTCTTGTCCTAACTCGACACCACTAAGCAATCTCCTTGCTTTTTCCATCAGTGTCACGTTCATCCTTTCTGCAACTCCATTATGATGAGGTGTGTATGGAGTAGTCTTTTGCCTTGCTATACCACACTTCTTACAAAATTATTTGAATTCATTTCCGCAGAATTCTCCACCATTATATGTCCTCAATACCTTTATTTTATTTTTTATCTGATTTTCTACCAGAGCCTTAAACTCTTTAAATTTATCAAATACCTCAGATTTCTTTCTAAAAAAATAAATCCATGTGTTCCTTGAGAAATCATCTATGAATGAAACATAATACACATATTTATCTAGGGATGGAACATGAACAGGTCCAAACACATCAATGTGTATCAACTCTAAGATCCCCTTTGCTCTTGTAGCACTAGATGGGAATCTTACTCGATTATGTTTACCATATATGCAATTTTCACAGAAATCAAAATCCAGAGTGCAATTAGACATACCTTCAACCACACCTTTACTATGTAGTGTTCGAAGGCCCTTTTCTCCAATATGCCCCAGTCTTTAATGCCACAACATGGTCTTCTTTTCAGGGACAATATTGGTCTTGTCTCCTTCATTTCTCTCCTCAGGGACAATAGAACCATTACACCCATTAGTATAAGTGCTTCCCAACAACGTGTACAGAGTTCCACATCGAACTCCCCTCATCAAAACCATTGCCCCTCACACCATCTTGCAAGTGCCCTTTCCCAGTACAATATCCACTCCTGCATAATCCAACTAGCTTACAAATATTAGGCTCTAGGCTAGTTTTGGAATGTGCAGAACCCCAGGGAGAGTTCTAATCCTTCCATATTTTAGCAACAACTTAACCCTTCCACGTCACATGATTTTGGATGTCGATTCATCTCCTAGGAATACATCACCACCATCGTATTTTTCATATTCACATAACCACTCCATGTGAGGAGTCATATAGTATGATGCACCTGAGTCGATCAACCATACATCATGGTTTGCATGTGTACCTGTATATGCCAGGTAAACATCACCTCCTTCTTCAGTGGAGGTTTTTGCCTCTGTGGAAGAGGTACTATCAGATCCCTTTGGTTTATCAACCTTCTTAGACTTGCAATCTTTCTTATAATGCCATGTTTTACCACACTTCCAGCATTTCCTCAAATATTTTCCTGGAGACTTAGATCTACTTGTAGATTTAGATCTCCCCCCCCGAAGACTTATTAGGATTCTTGTCTTGAGTACGACCTCTTACAAATAAAGCATCTATGTTATGACCATCCATGATTTTTCGCCTCATCTCTTTAGATAACAAGGATGCAACTACATCCTCATACTTCAATGTAGATTGAGTGTTACTACCAATTCCTACAAACAGATTATCCCAAGAGTCTGGAAAAGAACATAACAAAGTAATACACTTATCTTCTTCTGCAATCGTAATATTAACAAAGACAAGTTGACTTACCAGAGTATTAAAGGCATTTAGATGTTTTGTCATAGAATATCCATCTTCCATCCTAATATGATACAACTTCTTTCAAAGAAACAAATTGTTTACCGGGGAGTTTGATTGATACAAATTCCCTAACTTATCCCATAGTTCCTTGGTTGTAGATTCTCCCGAGACATTCAACAACACCGAATCTTTCAGGCAGAGTCGAATAATACTCCTTGCTCTTCTGTCTAACTTCTCCCAATCTTCCTTCGACATACAAGTAGGTGGTGTACTAGTAGTTTGTGTACTAGTAGGTTGTGTACCATTTGACTGTGTGCCAGTAGTCTGCGTACCAGTAGGCTATGTACCAGGATCCATAGTGATCCATTGTTCTTTGTCTACAAGAAGGTCCTCCTTCTTGAGCTTCCATAACTCAAAGTTTTTACCGTTGAACTTCTCTATCTCAATTCTATAAGAGCTCGTCATTCCTCTTTCTACACTCAAATAACCACTGCAAAAGCTCCCACTAAACCCAGGTTTATCACAGACCCAAGATAAACTTGGTCTATCAAGACCGAGCGAAACCCTCAGGAACAAAGGCGTCCCTCTGAAGCCAAAAACGAGCTCTGATACCACATGTAAGTTTTAAACCTGTGAAGTAAAGCAATGCATATACATTCTTAAGCAAAACAAAAATTAATCAATGGCTCATACACATAGTACATAGAGATTTACGCTGGAAGCCCTTAACCAGGAAAAAACTAGCCTTCCTTGGTGCCGCACCTTTCAACTCTTCATTGTTTTAATTTCACCATTCACCATAAAATATATACAATGTTTTTAGGTATTCCGTAGCTACCAAAACCCTAATCCCTTAATCCGAGATTAATTTAGAAAACCGCTAAAAATAGAAAAATCTGCTAATATAGCAAAAACTAGGAAGTTGTGATCGTCAGATGCAGTTGTCGAATATGATGCGCCCACACACACACATGCAAAGAATATAACACATACCCAACAATATTGACTCAGGCCTTGGGGTAGAGGTTTTTTCTGCAGATTTGGGAGTGGATTTGTTAGTTATCAATATCTACATGCCTTATTTGGATCGAGTGAATTTTTGGGAATCTTTGTTGGGGAATCCTTCATGAATACCAAAGAGATTATCATTGGGGGAGATATGATTTTTTTCCCTTGGGGTTGCTGAAGTATTGGGACCAAGGGCATAAACGAACTTGCTATCATATTTTTTCATAAAAAAGTTTGAGGAGAAACGGTTTTTGGATATAGAACTGATAAACCTTAAACCGACTTGGCAAAACAAAAGGACTGATGAAGCCTGTATAGCCAAACGATTGGATATATTTTTGGTCTCAAAGTCTTTTTCAAAAAGTTCAGTTCTTATCAGGCAGTGGGTCAATAATGGAGGAGAATTAGATCATTTCTCGGTTGTATTGGAGATGAAAGGTAGGGAAACCAATCCTACTATTCCTTTCAAATTCAATGTAGGGTGGTTAAAAGAGGACTCCTTTCAGTCTTTGGTTAAAGGACTTTGGACTCCTTTCAATATTTCCTCAAGCGAGCTAGTTGCAGTCCAGTTAGCTACAAACCTTAAAAAGGTCAAGTAGGAAACTGTTGGTTGGGCTCACCAAAAAAAGGTTTGAGAGGAATTGGAATTAAATTCAGTGGAAGAGGCCCTACAAGCTATGTATGATTAAGAAGGAAGAGGATTCAACTCAAATGATTCAAAGGAGGACCTACAGACGCTAGAAGGAGATGAAGGAAGCTCTTAGAGGAAAAATAGGCAGCCTGGAGATTAAAAAGAAGAGTTGTATGGATGGAATGTGGGAATGAAAACACAAAGTTCTTTTATGCCTATGCTAAGGGGCTTTGTATGAACAAAACAATCTGGAGCCTACCCGACCATAATGGATCCCCAATAACTTCCTTTAAAGGGATTGATAGCATGGGAAGAGATCATTTCCAGACTTTGTTTAAGGCGCAAAAGGCACATCCACTGCAGAGATAATCTGAATTTCTCAATTCTTCCCTAGTTTTGTAAATGAAGAAGACAATAGAGTAATGATGGCAGAAGTATCTGAAGATGAGATTTTAGAAATCCTCCATAGCTTCCAAAAGGAAAAGAGTCTTGGGCTAGATGGATGGCCTATTGAATTCTTTCTTGGCATGTTTGAGATTTTGTGGATGGACCTCTTGAGAGTTGTAGAAGAGTCCCGAACTTTCGGGAACATGCATGCCCCCTTCAACTCAAATTTCATTGCTATAATCCCCAAGACTAATTTCCCACAATACTTTGACAATTTTAGGCCAATTTATTTATGCAATGAGATTTATAAGGTGGTGGAAAAGGTGATAACTATGATATTAAAGGCTATTCTTTCAAAATCTATCTCTTGTGAGCAATTCAGATTCTTAGCAGGTTGACAAATAAATGAAGAAATTGGTGTATCCCAAGAAGGATTACACAGTATGAGGATCAAGAATATCAAAGGAGAATTGATCTCTTGAAATCTTATGATAGGGTAAATTGGCTTTATATCCGATTTCTTCTAACTCACTTGGGGTTCAAAGTAACTTTCATAAATTGGGTGATTATGTGTATTAGATCTATGTCTTTTGCAGTGTTAATTAATGAAGTTGCCTCCCCATTTTTCCATGCCGAGAGAGGCTTGAGGTAGGGCTGCCCAATATCACCATTGTTTTTCCTATTGGTTGTTCAAAGTCTTAACCGAGCACTGGGAGAAGCCAAGAGAGTGGGTAGTTTCAAAGGTATCCAAATCTCACAATTGATGTACATTTCTCACCTCCTATTCATTGATGAAATTGTCATTTTCTATGATGGATCTCGTCGAGACACTGAAAAATTAGCCAGCTCTTTGGATCTGTTATGCCACACGATAGGTATGGTTATTAATGAAAGAAAATTCCCCCCCTTGTCTAAATATGGAATTGGATGAAGAACGCTTTTAACGGGATTGTCTCCCTTGTGCGAAGACATAATTCAAGAGGGCCTCAAATACTTGGGGTTTCATTTGAAACCAAACAATTACTAGAAGAATTATTGGATGTGGCTTCTTGCTAAAGTGGAAAAGAGATTACAATCATGGAGTCGTAAGTGGCTATCCAGATTAGGTAGATTGGTGTTGGTTAAATCAGTTATGGAGGCCATCCCGGTTTATTGGATTTCATCGGCTTGGATCTTGAAAGGAATCTTAGAGCGAGCTCGTAGAATATCATTCCATTTTTTGTGGAGAGGCCATAAAGAGCACTTTGTGATGCATTGGGTCCAATGGAACAGGATAACCATTCTGAAATCTCTCGAGGGTTGGGGGCTTAAGAACATCTTTCTTTCTTCAAAAGCTTTGGCTGCAAAAGGATTATGGAATTTTCTCTCTTCCAAAAACCTCTGGACCAGTGTAACTGAGGAAAAGTATATTAATCTGGTCTCTATCATGGACTGGAGCCAAAATCCAAACAAAAAGAAAGATAATATTTCAAATATATGGAAGGAAATATTACACTCTTTCGATCTCATTGGGGATGGTTTATCATGGTGTGTTGGAAATGGTTGGAGCATGCATAATGGATCAGATCCTTGGCCAGGTTGTGGACGGAATCATATTTTATCTCTAGTTGTTGTAAATTCCCTACATGAGGAAGGATTTATCCATCTAAATCAAGTTGCATACCCTCTTACTACAAATATATGGAATCAAGGATGGATTTTTTAGATCAGGGTTTAGGCTTCCGAGGAGAAGAAGCAAGAAGTTGGGATTCATATACAAATGCACTTCGCTCCTATCCTATCCATATTATGGAAAAAGATGATTAATTGATCTACGTTCCCAATCTGACTGGTGTCTATACACCAAAATGTGGGTATGTACAACTCAATATTGAGCATATGCAAAGAGAGACGAAATGGTGGTGGAAGCGTCTGTGGAAATTCAAATTCCCATCAAAATATTTCCAGCTAATGTGGTGTGTTCTTGAAAACAAATTACCCACCTAGGACAACTTACACAACTGGCAGAAAGTAGGTCCGGTTTGGTGCGCTCTTTGCAAAGAAAATGAGGAGACAATCGAACATATTTTTTTGACTTTCCCATTTACAAAAGTAGTATAGTTAGAATCCTCTAGGTGTCTTGGTCACAACTAAATTTGGCAAGGTCCCTCAGTGGAGAATTTTCTAGAATTATGGCTTTCGAATGATGCAAACCGTCTTTATAAAGCACTCCCCCTCATCACAGGGTGGGGTCTATGGATTACTAGGATTTCCTCTATCAACCCCAGAACTGATTGCAACCCCAGAACTGATTGTAACCTAGGGAGTAAGCATCCTTTCTTTCTTCCCACAAGACAAAGGGGAGTGCAGATCCAGAGTCATTATTGAGGAACATATAGACAAAAATTAGTCGTGGAAATTTTTCGATAGTGCTTCCCAAGGTGAACCAGCTACATGCAGAGACAGAGGGGTATTGTACCTTTCAAACTCCCATCATTTCAAATTGAAAATGGGATTGAGAGGATTCACACAAAAAAAATTCCATGGTTTTCATCTTCAGCAAAACCCATCTATTTTTGGAGATTTGGGAACCCTCTAATCCAATCTGTAATATTTCCTTGTGATCAATTTCATCCTCTATCCTGCACTGATGGTGGATATTATCTTATAGGTAGTGGAGATTTAGGCCAAATATAGGTATGGGAGCTGGCCACTTGAAAACTGGTCCATTCATGGAATACCCATGAAAAATATGTAAGTTGTTTGATTCTATCTAATGATGAGTCATCGTTGGTCATAGGCGTTGATGACGGGTTTGTCAATGTTTGATCCATATTAGAGGATGATAGTTTAGTTGTTACTTCCATTTTATTGCAAATGACAACAAATCAAAAGTTACTACTCAACAGATCCCATGGAGAGGTAGATTAACCAACAAAACTAGAAAGGAGAGCGGAAAAAATGCCCAGCCACACTTTGTTTTGTAGTGCATGGTTCCTTTCAAATGATTTTACAATATCCAGTTTATCGTAAGCTTATAGAAGTTGAAATTCATCGTATGAAGGTAAAATTTTTTGGGGTATTTGATGTAAAGCACTACTTGGAAATAAATTTATCTTGAGATTCAATCATTACTTGAAATTGTTAATTGGATTGTCTTTGTCTGATTTATGTTGTTGGATTGATTTTGCTTCAGTTTATTCCTTCGAAGGCAATCCTCTAGAATGAAATCAGTATCTCTGCTTTTGAAATGAAACATTTTCTAATCTATTGAAGTATGTTTATCTTTGTTCCTAATGGGTTTCCATCTATTACATCTAAGAGACAATATCGATTCACATTTTTTTGCAGATTAGTGTTTTGAGTCAAGATAGTTTGGAGTTTTATCGGTTAATACTTTAAATGGAAATGGATCAAAATTCACTAATTTACACATAGGAAGCTCCATGACAAATATATGGTAGAACTAGAGCATTTTCAAAGAAGAAGATTTTTGTTCTTCTATTGGTGGTTTTCTAGAGGAGTATAACAACTGAGTACAAATAATTCAACTAGAAGAGGAAATGGGTGAGTTCAAGAATGATCCTAGACTGGTGTTCACTCACCATTATCCCGCAACAAAGATAATGTTTATTCTAGATAAAGAATGTGAAAAAAAGATCTTCTTTCCACTACTCGAGACTATCTTTAAATAGGGTAAGTTTATGATGGTTGGGTTGAGTTGAGAAGCTTATTGAATAAAAATAAAAATAGTGATTTCTTTGCACTATTAACATCTTTTGACTGAAATGATGTCTAGCCGAGGTTTATTTTAGACAAAGAATGCCAGAAAAAACAGATTTTCTGGCCACTTCTGGAGACTAACTTCAAATATGATAGGTTTATGATGGTCGGGTTGAGTCAAAAACCTTATTGAATAACAATAAAAATAGTGATTTCTTTGCACCATCAACATCTTTTGACTTAAATGATGTCAAGTCGAGAAGGAGGTGGTGGATATTACTTGCACCATTTGGAATATTGAGAAGGAGGCGGTGGATACATAGTTAATTGCTCATGAAAAGGAGGTGTATGATATTACTTGGAGAGGGCCGAGTTTTTTGCTCCAGTTTCAATAGATGGGTTTGCCAGAGTTTTTATTTGTGGGAAAATGAGCATTCTACTACTATTTATTAATTTTCTTATCTCGGGTCCACAACTATAGTTGAATTTGTGTTTCTGCCTGAGACCATTTAGAGCCCTTTGCAGTTGGGTTTTCTTTTGAGATTCATGCTGCTTAATCCCTTCAACCTTCTTATTTATCTCTTCATTTTCTTTCTAGTCCCTCTTTTTTACTATCCATCTCCTCTTTCTCTACGATCAACCCTTGCTTTTCCATCAATAAAGCATCTCCTTCTTCCCCTCTCATCTAAATTTGGGCATTTTTCT
>ML787662.1:590230-633934 GCA_009831015.1 Picea engelmannii | reverse complement strand
TCGAGGAACGGTGGCCGGTCTCAGAATTCATTGTAAGTGATTCATTTTGAGACTAATGAAAAAGATTCTTTTCCCGTCCCAAGTACATGAATCTCATCTATGTTATTTGATTTATGTTTTATTTCTAACCCTCTAGTAGATCAATAGCATGCATGTGTAGTCTTTCCTTGATTGCAGGAAGATTTATGGAAGGGGCAGCAGCAGCGAGGAGATAGAGGCTCAACGGAGGATCTACTTCAATCATCGGTAAAAAGGTGAGTCGATTCTTCCCATGTTTGCATGAGAAAAGGGGTTGAGATTTTGGGTAGAAGGTTAAAAGTTAAATCTTAAGGGTCATGATCTGCGTACAAGCTCAAAACCCTAGCTTGTTAGTCCGTAGGGTAGAATACCCCACAACAATGCTTGATGCCAGGTATTGAGTTCTCAAACAAGCAGTTTCCCCCCTACGTTACACATGCACGAATTTATGAGTGTGTTACACATGCACAGATTTAGGAAGTGGCAGAGGGCGCCAACTATTATGTCAAGGAAAGGTCCAACTGTAGAGATTCCTCCTCAAATCGCAGAGCACTATGTTTAGCTTATCTTGGCATTTTGCATATTGCCCAATAACCCCAGAAACTGAAGTAAATGATGATCTTAACAAGTTGCACATCTTGAATAATATTTCTGAAAGCATTCCCAAATAAAACACAAACATACCCTAGTCCTCCACTAGCACTACCGGGGATAACAATAACCCCATGTCTTTTTGCAAACCATTTAAAAAATTCAACATCATCATAAGAACCAGTGGGTAACTTGGCTCCAGAGATCAATTACTCATTGTCTGCCCTTTACAGCATTTGCACCAAGAGGTGACAGTGCATCCACATTATATCTTTGTTTTTAAACCCTTTCCTTCACCCATTCAGGGCCAAGCTCCAATGAATGCAGAGCAAGATTTTGTCCAATGATTGAAGAACATATTGGGATATTATCTTATGTTTTGAGCGGTTGTGCTCCAAGGCCCATATATGTGTAACAGAGTATGAATAGCACAGAAAGAATTCCATTTTCTTAACAAAAGACTTCAGGAGAGTAAACAATATCTTCAAGAACCAACAAGAAAATGTTATAAATCCGGAGCCCAACAGAATCTTCTAGGTGGCTCCAAAGGCGAATCTGACAAAATGGAATGTGGATACGAATACAGGGAATTTAGGACCAAGCTTGGAGAGAATGGTGAGAACCATTTGTTTCTCCTCCTTTGATTTATCAACCCCGCAAGCTTTGATTTGCGACAGTAAATCCTTGAATTTAGTAAATAAATCTTGGATATTATCGAATATTTTTGGATTCAATGTGAGAAGTTCCAACTCCAACATGTGTCCCCTCATCTCATCCTATTTTCCAAAGAGACCTTCCAAGGTGGTACAGACTTCATTGGGAGTCTTACAGGAAGATATGTGAAAAAGGAGATCGGTAGAAATAAGAGTGCAAATTGTTTTGAGTGCCTCATCCATGCGATTTAAGTACTTGGATTTTTCTAGGGCTAATGTCAATTTTGTATATGTATTCAAGGCTAACCTGTACAAACCTCTGGTTTGGAGATGTATGGATATTTTCTCCTTCCATGAAAAATAGTTGTAAGGTGTAAGAATGAATTCTTTTTGGAAATCCATATTTCCGATGTCTTCAATCTTTTGTACCTGGAAAAAAATTTGGTGTAGCTTTTTCTTAGTAGTATGTTGGATATGTTACCATGTAAATTTATTGAACCTACACAGAATATATCTAGCTAGACAATAATAAACATATTTGTAGAGAGAAAAGGAGAAAGAAGAAGAAGGAGAGAAAGAATGAAAGAATTATCATTAACCGTTATGAATAATGAATAATTTACACATGATATACTCTGTATAACTTAATGAATGTGCATTGGAGGAGAACCAGTGTGCCATAGTGGTGGTATAGAGTGATTTGGACACACACTAGCAGTTACAGGAGTGAAATACCACCTAGTCTAGTCTCTCAGGTAGTTACAGGAGTGAACTACCACCTAGTTGAGTTAACTAGTCAACTAGTCTTCAGTTAACTGAATGAACATAGAGTAGTGAGGAGTAGATCAGGGAATAAAGCGTAATGAGAAGTATGGTGATGATCCCAAGGCAAGTGCGCATTATCATGGTGATGATCCCAAGGAAAGTGTGCATTATCATGGTGATGATCCCAATGGTGCATGGTGACAAAACCAATGCAGCATCTAAACTCAACTCAGCTAGTCAAATTGAAGTGTCAACTGAAAGAGAATATTCTCCAGGTGGAATATTCTCCCCTAAAATATAGGAGATTGGATAATGACTGATTATGACTAATAAACAAGGAAAAACCTTAGGAAAAATAAATCATAGGTGTGTGTGAAGTAACTCCAACAGTCCTTGGTTGCATGATTTGTCATACCTTGGAAGATATCATGGAATGTTTCTATTTGGATATGCAAAAGAGTTGGATCCAATGCATTGTTGAATTTACATTAGTCATTTTTGTGCCCTTCATTGGAGAAAATAGTGCACTAGAGTTCATCTCTTGCAATGGATATTTTTTTTAGAGACTATTCCAATACTTCAAGTTTTTCTTCTATCCTTTTCTCTATTGTTGATTAATATGACGATCCTTCATCCTCTGTCTCTACATGTTTTGATTTTTTCAAAGAATCCTCACATTTTTAAATGTTGCACATTTGTAGTGGAGCTTATATTTGTTGTAGTAGTCCTTCTATGTACCATTGTACAAGGAGTGTTGGCACACAGATCAGACCCAGGGTACAACGCTTCAACAATGCATCAACAAACCCCTAACTACCGACCCTTTTGGAAACACCTGCGAAGCAGATGAAGTCTCACCCAAGGAAGAGGTAGGGGGGTTGTAAGAATCAGGTGTCTACAACCGAGCTAGTACATAGATCTATTATTACAACACTTGACAGAACACTTAGTCAATAAAATGCATTAGTTCTTGAACCTTATTTACATCACAGGCTAAACCCTTATTACAGATAAACGCAGTAGCAATCAAGATGAAGCACATCTAATCATTTAACACATACCATTAGTTTAGATATAACATTCATTCACATCAGTAAGCACTAAGCTACAACATTATATGCATTCATTATATATAACATCAACATCACTAAGAAAACAATCGTATAAACCACATCGCATAGAGAACATCAAACAAAGGATATATGTGGTTCACCCTAGTGTGGGGCTATGTCCACCAACTCTTCTTATTATTTATTAATATTCGATCTCCTTACATATGTCTGCTCCTGTGCACAAAGCCACAAATCCCAGCTTCACACTGGACAGGTGATCTGCACACATCACACTAGATCCACCTTCCTCAAAATCAGGTTAAGGCACAGAGCCAACTCCTCGATAGCACAAAGCCTTACTTTACATAACCAGATTGCACAGAGAAACTTACAACCTCTTGCACTAAGCCAAACATATTGTGCACATAGCCAACCACTACTAGTAGTCTCTTCTTACATCTCCTAGCTACTTATTTATATATTTACAAAAATGCCTAATCATGGGTAAAACCCATGGGACGATATCCCATACCCATTACATAAACCCTAATAACCATTTTATTGGTCCAAAATCCCACAAAATAAGAGAGATCCCGTGATCTCTGCTTTGGCTGGGCGGTTCGTCTTCGACTAGCCTGTTGAAGTTCCAAAAATGGTCAAACATGACCAATGTTTCCTCAAAACTTGTTCAAGGGCCAACAGGCCCCCAACACTCAGTTGTGACTCATCCCAAGTCACTCAGATCTGGGTAGTGCTACTTTGAAAGCCTTGATCTTAGATCGAACTACCTCGACTTGCTTCTTCTCTAAGCCTCCTACTTGGCGAACTCCTGAATCACTTGTTCTGTAACAGGCCCTTCCAAGCGATGTTCCACAGTCACAACCAATTGGTCTAGCTGCGAGCCTTGTCTTTCAACTTCTTCAAAAATCGTACCAACTTCATACTGCACCAGCTAGAGTCTATGTGTCACCTCCATGACTTTTCTCTGGATAGCAGTAATCTGCTGTTGGACTGCGTGTTGCTCCTGTGACCTCTTCATCTTCTCAAATGCAGTAAGCAGCTTCATCTATGCTTGCATGATGGATGCATGTTTCTTTTCCTCCTGGATTTTTGCTTCTAATTTCCCCAGCTCTAGTTCTTCTAAAAGGCACTCATAGGTCTACGCACTCTGATCACTTAGTTTCTTACACTCTTAGGTGAGTGCTCTGAAGTGTTCAAATCTAATTGGATTTCTAGCTTCATTACCCTTAATTAAAGCTGCTAAATAGCCTTAGCGAGATTCCCCACTTGAATCTCAATTGAATTTGGTTCCTCCTGTGCCAAGATAAGCATGTAGTGAAGTGCTCTAGTTATTGCCTTCTTGATCGCAATATGATTTGCGCGCAGTTGGTATTTTTCTTCCTGTATCTTCGCATTGTTCTACTTGATCATCTCCTGAATTTCATTTTTCTCCTTCTGCACAACTCAAAGTTTCTCTAGGACCTCTTTCTTTCCTTTCTTGAAGGCCTCTATGGCCTACTCCTTTTCTTATTGGACTCGACGAAGTCAAGCCACAGTTCCATCTGCTAGCCTTCCTAATTGGGTGGGCTCATCCCCCAATTCTTCAACTTTCGATGATGAAGGCGCAATAGGTACTACACAGATCGAGTAGATGGCTGGCTGGATGTCTTTGAGCTCCTTCTCTATTCTGTCATACAGTGTTTCTTTCTTCACTTTGTGTCTCTGTAGGATAGCCTATGAATAATCTTACACAGCTATGATGATGAGGTCAACATCATCCACTGTGATCACATTCTTTGGCTAGGGTTTATTGGCTCGAGCCTTCTTTCATGCTGATGGTTTCTGCGGAGAAACCTTCCTTTTCTTTGATGTCTCAACCTCTGTAAGGGGATCCTTCGGTGGTGTCACTTTGCATGTTTCCTACTTGTTTCCTTCTTCCCCTCCTTCCTCTCGGTTCACTTCATCTCCTCCTCCTCCTATGGGTGAACCAGATCTAGTTTCCTCTAATGCGATGTCCTCCTCATCAGTTTCTATGTTCTTCACTTCTTCCTTTTTCTTCTTTTTCTTCATGCTAGCTTGTCCATCATGCTCAACCCGGGTGACCAATGGTTTTCCTATGATGTCAAGTTCGGAGAGTTATGCATATTCCATTAGTATGAGGAACTATGATAGCCATTCCTTAGTGATCTATTCCATGTCTTCATCAGTCAATTTATAATCATACTACAACTCCTCCTTACTTTAATCCCTACGTGCAGTGATATATATGAAGTGTCAGTCTGCACGGAAATTTTCTAGCGGCCTGTACTGATGCAAAGTGTTGGGTGTCAACTGTGGGAATGCTTCAATGACATGCTTTAGCTATAGGTAGTAAGCATGGAACATTGCATTTGATTTTCACTGCTTCTCCATATCATTTGTGTACCACAAGGTGGAGAAACTTGCGGCCAATGTCTTCGATGGCTCGACTTCTGGGAAGGTTGCTCCTTCCAACATTTTCTAGGAGAAAAACGTGATTAATATCAGTAGCCAACTGAAATGAAACTCATACCCTTGATCTTGTTCTTCAGGGTAGTCCTTCTCCAACTCGTTGATGAGGTAACTCTCCCAGTTCATATGCAAGCCTTCTATGCACTTTCTTGTGAGGTCTACTACGAACCCTGTGACTTGTGTCAGCCGGTTATTTCTGATGATTTTATCAACGAACCCTGTGACAAGCTAGGTGCACTGCGCCATCCTGGATGGAGGATACCTTGTAGCCTCTCTTTCTCTTCTCTACATAGCCACAATATTCCTTATGTGTTGTTCCAGGGAGCGATGTGTAACCTTCTTTGGGTAGAATTGTTGAGGGTCAGGTCCTTGTATGCTCAATCCAGTGATCAAGTAGATCAACATTCGATCCACAGTGATGCTCCTATATAACCAAATATAACCTCTATGATATCACGACAGGAGGAGTTTAACACAAGCGTTAACCTCCTAAGGTTGGCTGAATTGGGGGATCTTCATCATGATCAAGATTGTGGATCGCACAAGCTCCTTAATCCACGACTAGGGAAATATTCGAGGCTTCTTCCTAGTCATTTGCATCGAGTACATATGCATCGTGAGGATCACATAGTTTTTCATGTTTTTGAGGTTGAATTCATTGATCTTGAGAGTTGGGATCAGTTCCAACTGAGGTCCAACTACGTGTATCCCCTTCGGGAGGTACGCATTGATCAACGTGTATTCAAAATCACACAGGATGATGTCGCAGTTCACCGCGCTAACCAAAGGTAGGATGTAGTCCAGAAAGACTGATGAGATCTTCTTCGTGTTAGCCAGATCATCAATGTGTTTGCTTCATTTCTTAGTAGCATGGATAGAATTTCATCTAGTCAATGGGGATGCTTGCAATCTGCCAGTCGAAGATGCCTATATTCCTACAGACATGACTTTCTCATCCATGAGGTCTATCAAAATTTCCTCCATAGACTTCTCTAGTGCGCTATGATCGCCCGACATTCACACTTGTAATCAAGGAGATCAGGTAGGGGAATAAACAGATAAAGTAATCAAATGGACGGTGAGGTCAAGACAACACAACGTGGTATGCAATCAATTCTGTGTTAGCTCGGATATCTTGGTTTGCAAAAAGTAGCCCCAACACATCATCTGACCAATTAAATAATCAAGGTCGTAACTGATTCCTCAAACGGGTAGGAATGCCTCAATCAATCTGAATCAGGCCATTATGGCGTGGTCCCAATGGTTCAACGAAGGTCTTTCTAGCAATAAATGTGTTTATAACCATTCTAGAGTGTCATTCTAATAGTGGGGATGCCTCCAATGGTCATATAGCTTCGTTGTGGCAAAGTGCCATTTTGCGTGGTTCTGTTATTCCGGCGAGGTTCAAGTTTTGCAAGCCTGCCTTCTGTGAAGTCTTCTCTGGAACTTCTTGCAGTTTTTCTAACTTTTCTTTCTTCTTACTGAGCTTTCTTGCCTTCTTTCCTGTGATTTGAGTTTTTGGATTCCTCTTTGCATTCTTATTATTATCTTCTCTTAGCGTAGTAACTTCTCACTATTGAGGGTATTTCAAAGGGTCCGAAGGTAATACCTATTCTCTTATTATTTTCAGGGTGGATGCACTTCTTTCCTGCATGGACAAGTTCTTTAAGCATTCTTGTGTTCTTTCAACTTCGAAAACTAATTCTCTAGCCCTCTATTGCTTCGACTTATCCTCTTGTATTAGTCACTCTATTTTTTTGGCTATGAAGTCCCTTAATTCTTTCTTCTTCTGTTCTATAGCTTCCTCCTCTGCTTTCCTTTTGATCTGGTCCTTATCAATCCAAGACTTTACTAACAAAAGTGGAAAACGAGCGTTGTTCTCAACAAACTTAATGACTTCAAATTCTTCTTCAGTAGATGTCTCATGAGAAATCATAGGTACATTAGTAACTCTTCCACATAGGGTTATCATATTTCCTTTAAACAAGCCTATCCTTCCCAATGAAGGTATCATAACAGGATTTCCCAAAATTTCCCAAGTGCTTTCTGGCATGATATTCACCTGTGTTTCCTCATCCAAGACATAGTCTATGTCAAAGTCTCATATTCTTGTTTCTATGTGTTGCTTCCCTTTTAAGATCTTTGGTAAACTGATGTCTCTGTGATCATTCAATGTTTCTTTCAGTTGTAATAACATAGTCTCTGATTCTTTCCGGTTCTCTAAATATCCTTAGTCCCTTGACTTCTTCATAGTTTTCTTATCTCATATTCATATTTTCAACTTTGGCAATCATTCTATGGAAATCCTCAACTTTGTGACCAATATCTTTACAATAGAGACACATAGGACTTGTACCAGGGCATTGCTTAGCAAAATTTCCCAATATTATCCAATTATAACACATTGTCAATCCTCTCTTTCTTTTAAATGATCCCCAACCTTTTATGTACTGTGCACTGGGATCACAGTGGTGGACCTCCAATCTGCAAAAAATATTTCTAGGTTCCTGCATCCACTTGTTAGTCCAAAAATTAGTTCGATGCATAGGAATAACATATCTTTCACTATCTCTATCAAATTTATTCAGATCAAAACTTTATTCTAGCTATGCCCTAGTTTTCAGACTAGGACAAAATCTGTGAAAGATACCTAGATTCATACTTCCAAAGAATTTTTTTTCACTTATCTTACCTTTATTAGAGCACAAAGATTTAAGATCTTACCTCTTTTCTTCAAATCGAGCTTCTTTATTAGCACAGAGCTTCATAAGTTAAGTAGAATATTGCACATTGGAACAACACATCTATGCATAGAGCTTTCTTTTTTTTATTTTTTATTTTTTTTTATTTTTACTTCCCAACAATCACAGTTTCAGTTCCCAGCAACAGAACCATTTTTTGGCACATAGGGAAAACCCAGGTTTCAACACTTCAACGGTGCACCAACAAAACCATAACTACCGGCCCTTTCTGTTACACATTATTTTCATCATCCCTATGACCGTTAATGATGTAAACCTGTATGTTTCCTTCACAAGGGTCAGTGGCCTGAATTCCTGAAGAAATAAGGGAGAAGAAATTTCCTTTAGAGAAGAAGTTGTATTTTCATTTGTAAAAACTCTATTAAGGAGGATTTCCACAGGCTTCTCTATACGCAGGCCCGTGCAGAAAATTCTGATTTCCGCACGTTGCTCTATAGCTAGGTTCTAGAGTTTCCACAGGCTGCTCTATAGCTAGGGTGCGGAAATTCCTATAGGTGGGAAAAATGAGCATCTTCTCTATGCTTCTAGAAGGAGAAGATTCTATGGTGAGGTGGCCTTCGAACAATTTGGATCTTACTTGCTTTCATGATTTAGTGGGATCATCCTAACCTCCTCACGTCATCCTCTTCAGCTTATAAAAGGAGAGGAGTTCTCATGGAGAAAGTTAGTTGGATTGAGCTTGGTTTTTGTATCTTGGATTTTTTGGAGCTTGCATATTGGCTTTGAGCTTTTCTCTGTCAAGATAGATTGTGAGTAGCTATCAGATCTATGGTCTCATAATCCTTGGAGAAATAAGTGTGTGGGAAGCAAGGAACTGTTGGAAGGAAACTGACAACATCAAGGCATCTGGTTGTATCTTTCTTCCATATTCTTTAATACAGAGATACTTTTCTTTCCTATATGAATGTTATTTATTCATATTGTATGATTCCTTGATCACGTACATAGTTTCATATCAGATAGACTCTGTTGTTCTTGTCTTCATTGGCTTGTGTTTCTTTGCATATATTTCTCCATGAGCCTCACGATGGAGCTTGGATTGCATTGGTGAAGACAAATCTTCTATATTTAAAAGGTATGTTCTATATCCATTTCTCATTTGATAATTGAAATCTAAGGAAATAATAGTGTACTGTCTTGTTTTGTTCTAGTTTCGTAGTGAAGCTAGGGGGATTGATTTGTGTCTGCACTTAACAACTAAACCGATAACAAAATTGGCAACTCCACTGTTGCATAGATACACATTGTATGTCTCATGGCTATGTTCAAATTTGAGTCTTTAACACATAGTTCCACAGTGTATTTTTGGTGGCTATGTTCATATTTGAGTCATATTAGCATGGATCCACAGTGTATGTTTTGTGGCCATGACTTGTCTTACTTGACATGGATCTTCGCATGTCGATATTTACGCTTTGAGTCATTTGTATTCTGATTATGGGAATGCCTACCTTAGTGATGATATATTATTGTACTATATTCCCTTCTTTATTGGCAGGTTTCCGACCGACGTGTTCCTTGTTCCCTAGACACACTCGACAAAGTATTTCAGCTATCACTCTATTCTAACTTCATACTTTGGGGAGCTCTCTGTTAAACAATATTTTTGTCATCACTATGACCGTTAATGATGTAAACCTGTTGGTTTCCTTCAGAGGGTTCAGTGGCCTGAATTCCTGAAGAAAGAAGGGAGAAGAACTTTCCCTAAGAGAAGAAGTTGTATTTTCCTTTGTAAAAACCCTATTAAGGAGGATTTACGTAGGCTTCTCTATACGCAAGGTGCGAAAAATGCTTGATTTTCGCACCTTTCTCTATAGCTAGGTTGCGGAGTTTCTGCAGGCTGCTCTATAGCTAGGGTGCGGAAATTCCTGTACGTGGGAAAAATGAGCATCTTCTCGATGCTTCTAGAAGGAGAAGATTCTATAGTGAGGTGGCCTCCGAACGGTTTGGATCTTACTCACTTTCATGATTTAGTGGGATAATCCTAACTTCCTCACCTTATCCTCTTTAGCTTATAAAAGGAGAGGAGTTCTCATGGAGAAAGTTAGTTGGATTGAGCTTGGTTTTTGAAGCTTGGAGATTTTGGAGCTTGCATATTGGCTTTGAGCTTTGCTTTGTTAAGATAGATTGTGAGTAGATATCAGATCCATGGTCTCAGAATCCTTGGAGAAAGAAGTGTGTGGGAAGAAAGGAATTGTTGGAAGGAACCTGACAACATCAAGACATCTGGTTGTATCTTTCTTCCATATTCTTTAATACAGATATACTTTTCTTTCGTATATGAATGTTATTTGTTCATATTGTATGATTCCGTGATCACGTACATAGTTTCATATTAAATAGGATATTTTGTTCTTATCTTTGTTGGCTTGTGTTTCTTTGCAGATATTTCTCCATGAGCCTCGCAATGGAGCTTGGATTGCATTGGCGAAGCCATATATTCAATATTTAAAAGGTATGTTCTACATCCATTTCTCATTTGATAATTGAAATCTAAGGAAAGAGTAGTGTACTATCTTGTTTTGTTCTAGTTTCGTAGTGAATCTAGGGGGATTGATTTGTGTCCACAATTTACAATTAGCCCGATAACAAAATTGGTGACTCCAATGGGGAACAGATTGTTTCCCTAGTTTCCTTGCTTTCTTGCTTTGATTGTTTGGGTTCTATTTTCTGAGTTTGTGGGTGATCCATCCAGACTTTATGGATCTAAAAGTTCATTTAGACTCTTTACCCTTTTTCCCATTTCCTTTTGTTTACAGGCATTTCCCCACTTTATTCTACATGCAACCTGCAGAAACCTTATATCACTACACCTTGACTATTTAGACCAGTGCAGACTTTCTACATCCAACCCGATAGCTAACCTGTGGAAACCTTTAATCGCTACACTGTACCCTACTGCTAGGCTGCGACGTTTCCTGTAAATGTTTTTGGATTGGGTCTTTTTGTCTTCTGATGCCTAGTTTTGTTTTGATCACCTGGGATGAACTTTTGGAGCCTGTATTTGACTATTTACTGTCTTCTTGACAGTTTTTGAGTTGCTTTTAGCTTTGTTTGCTTTGTTTTCTTTTGAAATATTTGGTCTCTTTCTTTGAGTGTCTTTTAGTTACAAAACATTGTTTTTCTTTAGAATTGTATAGTGAAAGAACTTCTTTTTCTTTTATTGAATAGTTCATGTTAAAAGAGAAAATTTGTTTGGGTTGCTTTGTTTCATAAAGATTTGTTATTGCTTTTAGCTATCTTTGAAACAAAAAATATTTAATTTCTTGCTTTACATTAGATTGGGGGCTTATTTGCATTTGAAGTACTGAAATTGCATGGTTTTCGGATTTTTAATCTTGATATTGATGAGTTTAATAAAATTTTGGGACATTGTGCATATGGGAATGATAAACGTTTTCTCCTTCTCGTAATATAGCTTTCATCGAAATGAAAGATTTTCATTCTTATTTCTTTTGCATTGTTTAGAGTCAGTCAAAACATCATTTAGTCCACACCATTTTCCTCTTGAATAACAACAACCTTAAAATAAAGCGCTTATAAAAATTGATTAGACATTTTTATATTTTCTAGTAGAAAACCTACATTAGATTAGTTGGAGGGATTTGGAATAGGTGTGAAATATAACTTTCCAAAGATGCAAAAAAACATAGAATCTTTCGTTAGGGAGCGGTGAAATCCACTTGCTACATTTTGTCCTGGGAAGCCCTTATAACACAAGGGTCAATCACAAGGTTGCATTAGGACTGGCATAGTTACTCACCCTGCTTTGTTGGTCTTGGTGTAGATATTGTGCGTATTATGGGGGTCACTTGAAGGTATACCCACAATGATGAGTGGAAGCTTTTCAAGTTGATTTCGGGCTAGATACCATGCCTTTGTGCATGGATCAAACTATCGACTGTTTTCTCAGGCATCACTGTTGTAGTTGGTAGCCTTAGTGGCTTATCTCTTTAGGGTCTTTACACAAGGTGAATGTGGAGGGGAAAGTCTCCATGGTACCTGGAATCGATGTTGGACAAACTCACTCGGGCTCCTTGGAGGGTATACGCACGATTATGTGTGGGAGATTGCACCAAGGTGTAAGTCTGTTAAGCAGGTCGTCAACGTAAATTTTCCACCCGCTCTATCTCAGCCCTTTCATACATTGTTCCCGCGACGTTGGATTTCATCACCAACTAGTGTGTTCATTGTAAGAAGGTTTTGTTTGCTTGTTTGCTTACTAGATTTTTAGCATGTGTTGTTTGTTTTTCCCTAGCGAACTCTTGGTTGGATATTTATTTTAATGGCATCAGTTCCCATAATGACTAATGAGGGAACCCCTTTTCTAGGGGAACCTTTTGTTTTTCCTTCTTATGGGAACATTGGTCCTCCTCACATCGCTACTTTGAGCCTTCCAGGTCTCACAATTGGATTACTGATATGGTTGTTTTCCACCTAGGTAATCTCGAATGCAACTAGTGTTTCTGTTGTAATCACTTTCCCCCAAGAACATTAACCTCATATTGATCCTTTGCCTTCTTCACTAGTAAGATCTCCTTCACCTTCTTCAATTGCAAGGTATTCTTCTATTTCATATTATTCACCGAGTGAAAGCTCTGCAGCTAGTAAACCGGTGGATAAGAAGAAGAAGAAAAGGAAGAATAAGAAGAAGAAAAATAAGAAAGGGTCTAAACCTCCAACCACTTTTGGACATGTTGGAAAACCACCGGTTACTGATAATCGTGTTGGGAGTGTCGATGATGCCAAGATCACCCAAAAAACCTATAAGCCCAAGTACCCTTGCAGGCTTTGTAAGGGTAGCCATGTTCTTAAGGATTTCCCTGGTCTATCCAAGGTTATAGAAGCATGGTCTACACACCCTCGCCAACCCATGTCGTCAGCCTATGAACAACATGTTGATGACCTCCTGTTAACTCGTTAAGATATCGTTGAGAAGAACAAAAGTAGAGTCAAGTTCCCATGTATGTTATGTGGAGGGATTCATCAAACTCACCTTTTCCCTTGTATGTATGAAGCCTTGAAATTACTAGAAGACATGATTGTTTCATAGCCGCAACATCCAGCTGCTTACCGTAAGCTTACTCTCGACCCACCTGTAGTTGATCGAATGATCAATCCGGTTGATCTGAAAGTCAATCTACTCACATCATTTGTTGAACTAGTTTACCAAGTGGTTGATCTGATCCCATCCTCAGTCGATCCCACTCTCCCGTTAGAGAGTGAAACCCAAGCGATCGATCCCTTTCCACCCATCGACCCCATTCTCCCATTGGAGAATGACACCCAAGTGGTCAATTTGATGTCATTATCAGTCGATCCTACTCTCCCTATAGAGAGTAAACCTGATGTTTCCCACATTTTTTTTATTGATACAAAATATACGATGTTAGGGGGAATTCCTCCTTCTCCCACAAAACCCCCTCCAAGTAATGAGACCATCCTTTTCAATTGGGGTGTGCTAACTGGATCTTGTCTTCCCTCTCACATTCCTTTCAAGATTATAGTACAAATTTGTGGTCGGGACGTTCCTCAGACACTGATAGACGAAGTTTTGTCTGTTATTATTTTGTCCTCTCCTACTTGGCAAACTCTGGATTATCCTCAGCTTGTGTTGGTTACCCAAAATCTGTTTTCTTTTAACATAAGGACTAGTCACCCTTTCGGGATCCTTCCCCAGTTTCCTATAACTTTGGGAGGGAAAATTGTCTTTGTTGATGTCATGGTATTCCAAGACCCCTTGGATTTCGATTTACTCTTTGGGCGAGATTATGTCTATTCCATGAAATTTATTATGTCCACTCTTTTTCGTGTGATATATTTCCCACATGATGGAAGAATGGTGAATATTGATCAACTTTCGTTTGTTGGCTTTGACTTGACCATCAACTCAATGAACTCCCTAAACAGTTCTTATATGTAGATGGTATCGCCCCTGCTACAGGTCAATTATGTGGTGTTGTCTCCCATACCTTTAGTTGTTGATGCAAATGAGCCTCTCATTGTATGCTCAGTCTCTTATGACTTGGATCCGGTAGTTGACATGGTGACCTCTTTAGTAGGGCTATTGGATCCCGACCTCCTTACCCCTATCACAACCCTCGACATGTGTTCCTTCCAGAGTGTGTTTCTTCCGCCAAGTGAGGATCTCTTGGAGGCCATGAACGAGTTTTATCCTTTGACATGGTGTCCTTCTAGAGCACTGTCCTCTTGGAAGCCACAATCAAGAAGAGCGTTGAGCATGGTTTTCTGATTTCAAACTCGTTAAAAAATGAAACCAGTTGTGAGGATAGTTTTCGCATATCTGTAGCAACCTCGTTAAAAAATGAAACAGAGCTTACGAGAATAGTTCTTGTTTCTGTGTCAAGCTCATTAAAAATGAAACAAAGGTTTGTGGATTGAACCTAGATTCTCGAGCATAGTTCTTGTTCCTGTGTCAAGCTCGTTAAAAAATGAAATAGTTTTTACCCCTCTTAGATTGAGTCAAGTACTTTGTTACGTATAGTATTTGAAGCTTCTTTTCATCCTCCTATGTCGTTGGATGAACCGAAGCTTGGGGGGCAATGCTTTCATCCTTTGGAATTCATGTTGAAGTTAATTCACTAGATTCTTAAGCTTGGGGCTAAGTACCAACCATCCTGGTATAATGCGTTGGGAAGTCTTGAGCATGGTTTTCTGATTTCAAGCTTGTTAAAAAATGAAACCAGTTGTGAGGATAGTTTTCACATCTCTGTAGCAACCTCGTTAAAAAATGAAATAGATCTTACAAGCATAGTTCTTTCTTATGTGTCAAGATCATTAAAAAATGAAACAAAGGTTTGGGGATTGAACCTGGATTCTCGAGCATAGTTCCTGCTCCTATCTCAAGCTCGTTAAAAAATGAAATAGTTTTTTCCCTCTCTTCGATTGAGTCAAGTAATTCGTTATGTATAATATTTGAATCTTATTTTCATCCTCTTGTGTCGTTGGACAAACCGAAGCTTGGGGGGAAATGGAAATTATTTCAGCCTCTGGACTTCATGTTGAAGTTAAGTCACTAGATTATTAAGCTGGGGGCTAAGTACCAACCATCTCGGTATAACGCGTTGGGAAGTCTCAAGCATAGTTTTCTTCAGTTCAAACTTGTGTTAAAATGAAACCAATTCCAAGCACAGTTTTGTTTAGTTTTTAAGCTTGTGTAAAAATAAAATCTATCCCAAGCATAGTTTTTTTTTTTTTTTGTTTTAAAGCTTGCGTAAAAATGAAAACAATCTCGAGCTTAGTCTTTGTTCTTTCTCATGCTCGTAAATACAAGAGAATAATTTACCGAGCTTATTATTTTTTCTTTCTCGTGCTTGTAAATCAATGAGAATGTAACCGAGTAAATGTTTATCACTTTTTCGGACTCATAAAGGTTATACGAAAAAGGAACCCCTTGGAGTTCCATTTAAGCCATTTTCAGACTCTCTAAACATGAAAAGATTGTCAAGCGATCTTGTTCTTTTCACACTCGTAAAATTATTTGAAGAAAATGTTTGATGGGCGGTAGTTTATCACTTTTTTGGTCTCATCAAACTAATTTATGAAAAAGGAACTGAGAGAGTTCTCTTTAAGTGTTTTTCAGACTCTCTAAACATGAAAAGCCCCCGGGTTTTCTATCTTTGGACTCATTAAACAAACATCGAAAGACCCATATGGGACTGGACCACTCCTTCTTAGGGTTCGTTAAACATACTCTAAGGGACTCGTCCGAAGGATGAGCTTACATTTCAAGCATATGTTATCCTCCTCAAGCTTGTGTAAAACTAAAGAGGTACTCGCCATAAATGGTGGGGGAAAAATTTGGAAAGAAATGTATATAAACTTGTATTCTATGGAAGAGTCACTTTTGAACATGACACCCATTCACTTGCTTTGTGTCTAGGTTGGAAAATCCACTTGTCTCTTGATCATACTCATTTATAAGATTACATTTTGGTTTTTGATCCTTGTTGTTGAGTCAATGTTTCCAAGAAAGTTGTCGTGTCGTCAATATGTTCAAAGAGAAGTTCAACCCAAAAAGACTTCTATTGCATCAACCATTTCTACAGTCCTTAAGCCTTCTATTGCGTCGACCATTTCTTCAGTCCTTAAGCCTTCTATTGCATCGGCCATCCCTGAGTCAGTCTTAAATCATTTGTTACTCTGATCTACTTCAAATCTTGTTACATGTTTCATGTCATTGATGGGGGATACATTAAGGCCCTCCTGTGACGAGTCTTTTCCTGTCGACCTCAACTCATTATCTAGGAATTAGACTTAGAAACTAATTGGTACCTTGGAACTTGTATGCCTCAATGGAATGTTTACTCACTTTCGACAATGGGTTTTCATTATTGACCCTTGATCAGGAGATTCCACCGAGTGTTCGACTTCAACTCATTAATTCACATTCGTTGGATTGTACTAGAGTACCTTGGGATTCATTGACATTAATGGTGATTTCCCTCTCACTTTTTAACAGTATACACTAATGACCGGTAATCAAGTGGTTTCTATCATATTCGACTTTAGCACATGTATTCACATGGTTAGATTCTTACTATAGAGTGGTGGAGATGAA
Source organism: Picea engelmannii (assembly GCA_009831015.1). Lineage (NCBI taxonomy): Eukaryota > Viridiplantae > Streptophyta > Pinopsida > Pinales > Pinaceae > Picea > Picea engelmannii. Next base: position 617,022 of record ML787662.1, on the reverse strand, counting down.
GACCCTAGATCTTTTCTGACAGATTCAGGTTGCATTGGAGTATATTCAGTTTGTACTATTGCATAGATCCACATTGTATGTCTCGTGGATATGTTCATATTTGAGTCTTTAACACATAGATCCACAGTGTATTTTTTGGTGGCTATGTTCATATTTGAGTCATATTGGCATGGATCCACTGTGTATGTTTGGTGGCCATGACTTGTCTTACTTGACATGGATCTTCGCATGTTGTCATTTACTCTTTGATTCATTTGTATTTTGAGTATGGGAATGCATACCTCAGTGATGATATATTATTGTACTATATTCCCTTATTTGTTGGCAGGTTTCTGACCAACGTGTTCCTTGTTCCCTACACACACTCGACAAAGTATTTTAGCTATCACATTGTTCTAACTTCATACTTTGGGGGGCTGTCTGTTACACATTATTTTAGTCATCCCTATGACTTTTAATGATGTAAACCTGTCTGTTTCCTTCAGAGGGGTCAGTGGCCTGAATTCCTGAAGAAAGAAGGAAGAAGAACTTTCCCTGAGAGAAGAATTTGTATTTTACTTTGTAAAAACCCTATTAAGGAGGATTTCCACAAGCTTCTCTATATGAAGGGTATGAAAATGCCTAATTTCCACACCTTTCTCTATAGCTAGGTTGTGGAGTTTCTGTAGGCTTTTCTATAGCTACGGTGTGAAAATTCCTATACGTGGGAAAAACGAGCATATTCTCAATGCTTCTAGAAGGAGAAGCTTCTATGGTGAGGTGGCCTCCGAACGGTTTGGATCTTACTCGCTTTCATGATTTAGTGGGATCATCCTAACCTCCTCACCTTATCCTCTTCATCTTATAAAAGGAGAGGAGTTATCATGGAGAAATTTTGTTGGATTGAGCTTGGTTTTTGTAGCTTGGAGTTTTTGGAGCTTGCATATTGGCTTTGATCTTTGCTTTGTCAAGATAGATTGTGAGTAGCTATCAGATCCATGGCCTCAAAATCCTTGGAGCAAGAAGTGTATGGGAAGAAAGGAACTATTGGAAGGAACCTGACAACATCAAGGCATTTGGTTGTATCTTTCTTCCATATTCTTTAATACAAATATACTTTTCTTTCCTATATGAATGTTATTTTTTCATATTGTATGATTCCTTGATCGCATACATAGTTTCATATCAAATAGACTTTGTTTTTCTTGTCTTCGTTGGCTTGTGTTTCTTTGTAGATATTTCTCCATGAGCCTCGTGACGGATCTTGGATTACATTGGCAAAGTCAGATCTTCGATATTTAAAAGGTATGTTCTAGATTCATTTCTCATTCGATAATTGAAATCTAAGGAAAGAGTAGTGTACTGTCTTGTTTTGTTCTAGTTTCGTAGTGAAGTTAGGGGGGATTGATTTGTGTTTGCACTTAACAATTAGCCTGATAACACTTTCGGAAACACCTGCAAAGTAGATAAAGTCTCAGTCAAGGTAGAGGCAAGGGGGTTGCAAGACTCCGGTGTCTACAACCAAATTGGGACACAGATATGTGATTACAACACTTGACAGATCACTTAGCCAAAAACATCCATTAGTTCTTGAACCTTATTCACATCGCAAGCTAAACCCTTATTATAGATCAACATAGTAGAAATCACGATTAAGCACATCTAATCATTTAGCACACAACATTAGTTCAGATATAGCATTCATTCACATCAGTAAGCATTAAGATACAACATTATATGCATTCATTATATATAACATCAACAATACTAAGAAAACAATCGTATAAACCACATCGCACATAGCACATCAAACACAGGATATACATGGTTCACCCCAGTGTGGGGCTACGTCCACCAAATCTTCTTCTTCTTTATTAATCTTCGATCTCCTTACATCCATCTGCTCCTATGCACAAAGCCATAGATCCTAGCTTCACACTAGACAGGTGATCTGCGCACAATGCACTAGATCCACCTTCCTCAAAATTAGGTTAAGGAATAGAGCCAAATCCTCGATAGCACAAAGCCTTACTTTAAATAACCAGATTGCATAGAGCAGCTTACAACCTCTTGCACTAAGCCAAACATATTGTGCACATAGCCAACCACTACTAGTAGTCTCTTCTTACATCTCCTAGCTACTTATTTATATATTTACAAAAAGGCCTAATCATGGGTAAAACCCATGGGCCGACATCCCATACCCGTTACATAAACCCTAATAACCCTTTGCTTGGTCCAAAATCCCGCAAAATAAGAGAGATCCCGCGATATCTGCTTCACCTGGGCACTCTGTCTTCGTCCAGCCTGTCGAAGTCCCAAAAATGGTCAAACATGACCAATGTTTCCTCAAAACTTGGTCAAGGACCAACAAGGAGTCTTTCTTCTATGATGTAAGGAATTTGACTCAATAAATATTTGAATCTGTTGTCATATTCTCATACTATTTCACCCAAACTTTGTTTGATTTATTGTATCTTTTTCCAATCCATATGAATGATGTCTTATGTCTTGAAGAAGGTGAGGAAGTTTTTCTTTATATATACCTTTGATCTTGTTTGATTTTCTATAAAATTCATGAACTAGGTGAGGGACCTGGCTTGAAGAGTGTTGCCAAATTGTTCTTATTGGCCCACATTTTCTAGGGGTAACTAAAGAGATGATGTCTCGAGGCCCACGGGTTCTAGACATGGTGTTTTGAGAGCCAAATGAGAAGACATAGTCCCTCCTCTTACCAAACATCACACTGAAAGTAACAACATCCACCACACGAGCTTGGCCTACTAAGGACAACAATTCTTCCTTCATGAGGTAACATGTATAGTCTCATGGTAAGTGTCATTTTAATAATTGAAGCATTTGAACATGTTGCAAAAGCTCCTTTCTTGATTTTGAAAACGTTTTCTTGGAAATTATGTCTTTTTCCTCATTTCACCTTGGTGGTTGACATATTTCCTTATTAACTGAGTCACCCTCAGAAAAAAGGTTTCTACTAGGGGGTCTCCTTGAAGGGTCACCATATCATTCATGTCCATACTTTCCACTTGTCACACTTATCCCCCTCTGTCTCCTCATCTTTTGGGTTTTCAGAATTATTGACCCGAGAAGGGATTGTACCTTATTTCATGGGAAGAAGGGGCTAAAGGAATAAAGGGGTTGTAGCTGGAAAATATAAGAGCCATATATTATCCTCTAGATTCTCACCCTAAGGTCCTGAGAGAAATGAAATTCTTCTCCACAAAAAATTCAAGGAAATAAAAACACATAATTAAATAAATGTCTCGCTTGTTGAGGAAATGCATTTTGCGATGTCTTTTACTTTCCTTGCACATGAAACTCTATGTGTTTTTATATTCAAGTGGAATTGTAGTGATCCTTACTTTCTATTGCACATAGAACTCAATTTTTTGGACCCTAATCAATTAATGAAAAATAAAGGGCTTGGAAAAATGTTTCATTGCAAATGAGGATGCAACATACCCTCTACAAAGGCACGCATAAATGAGACAATATGAGCCCTTGCATGTCTAGAAACCCCATTCCCACAAGTCATACCCCCATCGACCTCATACTATTTTACATGACTTAGAAGTTAGAGAGGGTCTTCTTGGGAAACACTCTTTGAATTTGGGAATGATCTACCCAATAGAGAACCATGACAACTCTCCCATACTTAAATTTGGCAAGTTGTATAAGGTCTTTGAGCATTTTTTTAATATGAAAGGGGGGAATTTAATGCACATTTTTTGGTGGTTATTTTATTAAATATTGCTTACTTGGAATGATACATGTGATGTGTGGGCCCTTGGAGGGCATATGTCTTTGTATTTGTAGGACCTTTCTAGGTGAAACCTTTTCCATGGAGGAACTAGGTCACTTGGACCTTCATAGGGGCTTGAATCCCACAGGATGGATGTTGCACCCCCACTCATTGCACACTTGGAAAGATGAACGTTTCCTTTGGAGGAATTTCCATAGCATGTGATCATGACATTGTGGCCCCTTTCACTTGAACATGGGACTTGGGAGGCCTAGGATGTCATACCCTAGTCCTTGATTATGGGGTTTGATGATTATGGTGGTTATGTGATGCAATTTTATGGAGAGAGATGCATTACTCGTCACCCTAGAACATGACGAGGTGACACATGGCCTTTGGAGGAAAAACAATCTTCACTTGGAGGCTCAACGTCTCATTGTGAGGCCTAGTATCACCCTCTAGGGCATGACGTCACCCTTATAATGGACTTATTTTATGTAAATTTAATTTTGTAAATTGTAAAAGGAAAATATAGGTGTTATAAACCTAATTTGCACCCAGCCTACATACCTGGCCTCTGGCCCTACTAGTTGCCAATTTCTTGAGCCAAGCTCTTCTAAACATCCCTCTTTTTTGAGCCACACACACTCTGGCCTTCTACAGCCCGCACATGCACACATCCATACGCTTGTAGGCCTTCTACAACCCCGTGTATATTGACAAAAGCATAAAAAATGGAAAGTTGCAGAAGGGAAACAAAGTTTCGAGAAATTGCTAAAACCGTTTGACTGCCTATGGCCTGTCATTCAACCGGATAACTACCTATAAAAGAAGGGGTAGGGGTCCCATTTAAAGAAGAGGAAGAAGAGTATAGAAAGTCTACCCAAATTTATCCCCCCTTTGCTCCAATTTCTTGCAATTGTATTGTGAGGTTGAGTAGTTGGTGCATTATGAAGAGGAGCCCAGGACTAGGTTCAAGGAGCATTGTTGGCCACATATTGTAAGTTTAGTCTTGTGAAGATTAATACAAAAAGGAATACTTTTTTCATCCCACCATATCATGTGTTCAAATTGTGTATTTATTTTATGATATTGTCACATCTAACCCAACAATTAGTATATGAAATGCATGTTTGCAGCTCTCTGTTTGTCCATGTGTGAATGCAGGTCATCTTTGGGAGGAGGCTTCTAGTCAAGGAGCGAGTGAAAGCGAAGGGATCGAAATCAAATGAAGGATTCAAGGTAGAGTTACCCAATCTTGTTTGCACCTTTGTATTGCATGAATGTGGGGKTTTTTGTTGGGAGAATAGGAAAAAGTAGAGGCCTTTAAATGGTCATTTTCTRCATGCATGATTAGATCCCTTTAATGCTAAGTCTRTAAGMGGGATTTCCCACTCACATCAGAATTGGYGACTCATGCTGGGGAGTCTCTAGGGTTCTTTGGGGATTTTTAATTGGGTATTTTGAAATTGGTTTTACTGCCTTTTTTGAGTTTTTGCAAGTCTGAGTGTTCAAGGGTTCTGGTTCTCAATACCAGTCTTCCCTGCTCTGCTTACCAGACTGTTTCTTTTATGTTTTTGAGATTCTTAAGAGGCATACACACCCTGTAGTGGGACAACATGCATATGTATGCACCCTACCTTTAGTCAGCCTGTGTATGTACGCCTGCTAATGAAGTGATAGTTGTGTGTCTGAGAACCTAGGAAATCCTTCTCAGGAAGAGGAAATTATCCTCTCCCCTGCAGAAGTGATCCTTCTCAGGGATCTTCTGGGTCCTTCTAGGTCTCTGATTGAACAGTCCATAGTTAGGTAAAAACCTCAGGATTACCTTTGTTTTGATAAAGTTTTCTTGCCTCTTCTTTGTCAAAGTAAGTTTTTGCACCTTTAAGGGGTTCTAGTTTTGAATATCGGTACTCCCTGCCTAAGCTTAGCTTCTTGTCTTCCTTTTTTTAGGAAAAATAGAGACACACAGGGCTTGTAGTGGGCCTGAATGCATGCATACAGACCCTACCCTTGGATATCCCGCGTGCATACGCTGGATGTTGAAGTGACAGTCACGTGCCTATTTAGAAAAGTTTTTGAAGAGGCAGTCATCCTCTTTCCTGTCAAGAATCATTTTTTCATGGATTTTCTTGTCTGATTATAGGCTTTGTCATAGCAGTTTTAGCCTAGGTTGGACTCCAACATAGCTTACTTTTTCATTAAAATATTTCTTCTGTTTCTTAGTTTTTTTAACTTATTTTTAGCTTGAAATTTTGAGAAAAATGAGTTGCATTTAAAAAAAAAAATGCATTCATCAGTTTCTTTTAGAATATTTTGTTACTTCTGCTTTGATTGGAAGAAAATATATAAAAAAAAATATAGCTTGTTAGTTCCCTTTCTTTCTTGGAATTTACCTTGCATTGTTATTTGAAAACGAAAAAGAAATTAGCATAGTGTTGTTTTTTCTTCTCATATTAAAATCATTTCAAAAGAAAAATAAGAAATATAATCCTTCTTTGCTAGTGTTCTTATCATTTCTTTTTTCTGCAAGAGTCTTAACAACATCAATTGCACTACCACAACTTTTGAGTAAATCAAGCCTTAAAAAGAACGTTAATTAAAAATAACTAGACTTTTATGTTTGTAGGGTCCATCAACTAGATTAGGCTAGAGCCTTGATTTAGGTTGGAGAGGAAACTCTTCAAGGCTATAAAACAAACATACGAGTCTGTGCTAAGGAGTGTAGAAGTCCAGTAACGTGGAAATTATCCGGAACCCCCCTCTAACACAGGGGCTAAACATGAGGTCGTGTGCGGAAAGGTAGCAGAGATAACCCCTCCAAAGTCGGACCAAGCGTTGTGGGGAATGCATATAAAGGACTTGTCTTGGGATTTCGTTGATCGCATTTTCCACGGAGCGTCGTGGGTCTCGAATCCATTTGAGGTCATCATTCGTATTCTGGAACATTTTATTTCGATACCCTTGCTAGGTTTTAGGCTTGATACCTTGCTCATTGCGGTCCACCCGACTGTCGACTGTACCCGCCTGGTGATTGTTCACGAGCTGGAAACCTAGTTTCCTTTATTTTAGGGACTTACATAGGTGACCGTGGGGGTATACCATAGTACCTAGGGTAGAAATCGGGCCACACTTTGCAGATTATACCGAGAGGGTACTTCCGTATTCGAGTTGCACTTGCACCGGTAAGTTTCTCTAGTGTTGGTTGGTGTAACTATTCTTCCAACTAGTTAGTCGTTTTGTTGATTTTCCTTTAGGAAATTTTAGTGTGTGCTCTATGATCCCTAGTTTCCCATAATGGGTTAGTTAGTCGTGGATTTGGGTCTTTGACCTAGGGTGTTATACCACCCACTCTGCCAATTGAGAGGAATTTTCAATCTTCCGCTTAGAAATGTGGAGCCGCCTCTTTATAGGCGTTGTTTTGATAACACTAGTTCTTCAGAGTCAGTGTGTGAGACTTTTACGGATTTGAATGATATCGCAAGGGGAGAACCTCTACATAAGATCTTCATGGATAAATTTCCTAACGATACAAACCAAGGAACCCATTCGCAAGGGGATTCTTGTGCTTTTCATTTATTCAGAAACATTGATGTCCCTTTGATGGCCACTTTGTACATTCCTGGGTTGAATTTGGGACTACCGATTTGGTTGGGTACCATTCCAAATGTTTTGAATGCTCTTGATGCTTATTAGTTAAGAACCTTAAGTCATGGGCACCCTATTGATGTTTCTTCATCAGCAAAGTCTTCTCCTCCTCCTTCTCCCACCTCTGGTGAAAGTACAGTTACTAGTAACCAGAAGTCTAAATGAAATAGAAAGAGGAAGAATAGGAAGAAGAAATCACCAACTTCTGCGAGTCATGTTGGAGATAGGTCAAAAACCTCTGCAAGTCACGTTGATGACCAACACCCAACCTTTGCAAGTTATGTTGGGGGCAAGCACCCACCCTCTACAAGTCATGCTGGTGGAAAAAGTCTAGTCACTGCTAGTCATACTAGTAATAGGTCTGTAGCCACTGCGAGTCATGTTATCGACCCATCACCAACCTCTACAAGTCATGTTGGTGATGTGCAACCAACCACTGCTAGTCATGTTGGGGGCATTGATTCTGTTGAGAAACCTAGATAGATAGGATGAAAACCTAAGTTCCCTTGTAATCTTTGCAAGGGAGATCACCTTACTCATCTATGCCCTGGCATTCCAGAGGTACAAAGATTGTGGTCCATGTCTGCAAACTCTTCCTATTCTGAGTCTTCTTAGGATTCCTCACAGTCTATTAAACCTTTGGTTGAGAAAGTGGTCACGTTGATGCAGTCATCGGCTAATCCCACTCCTCTTTTGAGGGGTGAGGTGCCTTTAGACCTTGCAGTCTCTCAGCCTATGCAACCATTGGTTGAGAAAGTGGTCACGTGGATGCAGTCATCGGCTGATCCCACTCCTCTTTTGAGGGGTGAGGTGCCTTTAGACCTTGTAGTCTCTCAGCCTATTCAACCATTGGTTGAGAAAGTGGTCACGCCAATGCAGTCATCGACTGATCCCACTCCTCTTTTGGGGGGTGAGGTGCCTTTAGACCATGTAGTCTCTCAGCTTATTTAGCCATTGGTTGCGAAAGAGGTCATGCGGATGCAGTCATTGGATGATCCCACTCTTCTTTTGGGGAGTGACGTGTCTATCGACTATGTTTTTATCATTTTCGGTTTAATACTTTCAGAACAAGGGGGCATTCCGCTCATTCCGAGCACACCCCCTCCAAGCCCTAGGATGGTTTCCTTTGATTGGAATGATCTTGTTGAGCCTTGTCTCCCTTATTCTGCACCTTTTAAAATAAGGGTTGAAGTTAATTCAACAAACATTTATCGATGTATCATGGATGAAGGATCCTCTGCAAGTATTTTATCCTCCTCGTTTTGGAAAKTTTTGGGATCTCCCGAGCTTTTGTCTTCTTCGCATGAATTGTTGGCTTTTGACAGACGTCCTAGTGAATATTTGGGGGTTATTCCTTAGTTACCTATCTCGTTAAGTGGGAATATTGTCCTTGTTGAAKTTATAGTGGTGCAAGGCTCGTTAGATTTCAATATGATTCTCATGCATGATTATGTATATGCTATGAACGTTGTGGTGTCTAYGCTTTTTCGGGTGATGCATTTCCCTCACAATGAAAGAATTGTCACTATCGAGTAGCTGGYAGTTGATAATCACCACCCTAATTCARCATTAGTTCAGACTASCCCTTTATATGTTCCTAGTGTTYGGGTAGACTCTACCCCGCCAGGGGTTAATTATGTGGCATCTTATCCTCGATGTTCAATTGCTTCTGAGTAAGAAACTATGCAATCATTTTTTCCTTTTCAAGACTTGGAATCAACAATTTATCCATTGGTTTATCCAATGGGGGCATGGGAGCCCTCACTTCCTCCTCTTGGTCTAAGTGAGCTTGAGTATCCTTCTGAGTCTGATCTCATTGTTTTTAGATCCTCAAGCCCTCGTGCTTGTGATTCTTCGTTGATAGACTCTGTCAGTATTAGCCAGAACCTCCATCATCATATGGAGTATGGTCAATTTACTTCACCCTTTGGGACTGTCGACCCTCGTTTGTGTGATTTCTCAGATTTTGAATTGCCTTCATATGAGGATATCCTTGAAGCCATGACTATAGTTTCTATACTGCGGGAGGACTTACGCCGTGGTTTGTGTTTTCTTCCCTTTTGGGATACTTTCCAAGTTGATTATTGAAGAGACTCTTGGTCCAAGCCTAACAGTGGGCTCTACTTGAACCAGTTTCATACATGAGTCATAGCCCCCACGGGTCTTCTTTTAAGCCCTTTTCAAACCCTTTAAAACATGAAAATATTGTCGAGGGATCTTTTTTTCTTTCACACTCGTTAAAATGAAATTTGAAGGCACATCTGTCTGACAGTAGTTTACCCCTTTTTTGGTACGGATGGTCAATTGTACGAACAAAGGCATACTCTAGGAACTTCAGTTCTCTAGAAGAGTATCCTCAGGTATCATTTTACCCCTTTTTCGGGCCTGAGGGACTAAATTTACTAAAAAGGCACCCTCATGGAGTCCATAGTTAAGCTCTTTTCAGACTCCCTAAAATTGAAAAGATCATCGAGTGACCTTGTTTCTTCACACTCGCTAAAATGGCCAAGAAGAACAACCTTTACAGAGTCCATGGTTAAGCTCTTTTCAGACTCCCTAAAAATGAAAATATTGTCGAGTGATCTTGTCTTTGTCACACTCGTTAAAATGATTTTGAATAGTTATCTTTTCGGTTCTAGTTTACCCTTTTTTCGAACCGACTAGACTATTTTCAAAAAAGGTACCCCAGTGGAGTCTTCTTTTACGCTTTTTCAGACTCTCTAAACATGAAAAACTATCGAGCTTACCTTCTCTGGGATCGTTAAAATTACATCGAAGGACATTACCATTGTGTGTCTTATTAATAGCATTTGCATACCTGCATCTTTGGCCTAATGTCGGCTCCATGTTGCTCTCAACTGAACCATCTGAAGCATGCCTTATATGAAATCCCTGTAGCACTTTGCCTCTGCATCTTGACACCTTTGGCCCATGGAGGATTTTTTCCGAGTATCATTTTCCTGCATATGTCCCTTTTCCCTGCGAATCCCCATGTTCTGTGTGCTTGGAACTAGTATGTTTGCGATGCTCGATCCTCCTTTGTAACGTAGCATTCGTTTTTCTTTTTCAAGATTTCCAAAATTATTGAAAAAGAAAAAAAAAATCAAATATACCCCAAAAAGAGGAAGGGAAAAGTTTTTTCTTTTTGTTGGCAGGACAAGAAGTTTCCCTTGGACAAAGCACATCTTTTTGCTTGTTCGTCAAAGATATGGGATATAGTATGACCTTAGGAAGTTGTTCTCATAGAGTCGTGTCCTCCTATGTTTGGTTATTCCTCCAAACATATGGAGAGTTGGTGTTGCCTCCTGCATCATCAACTTATGTCAAAATCATGTTTCCTGAGTCTCATCATTTGTCATGCTACTATCCTAGGGAAGTTTTTACCAAGCTTGTGTCGACCTTTATGCAGTTTTTCTCTTGTCCTCATGCATGGCCATCCTAAAATACCAATCAAAATCCTTGTTCAAAATCAATGAAGTTCTCTGTCTGATCATTGGGATCCTCTTGTCTATTCATGATGAGTTGTCTAAGACCTCTGGGTAGTGAAGTCGTACACTCATATTACACTCTTACCCAAGTTTTGAAGATCTTGAAGTTGTTGCTTGAGCTTTGAAAGCATCATCTACAACCATCAGATGACACTTAGCTTCTTGAAGATGGATACTATACATGTATATATTTTGATTTTGAGATGTAGATCCATTGTGTATTACTTGCGGCTACACTTTATATAGTTATATGACATGGATTTGCAGTGTATTTGATTGGCAACCATGATTTTAGTTTTTATCCCAAGCATGGGTATGCCCGCCTTGGTGAGACAAAATGTTATTTTGTAGATGGAAGCTCCCGCATACTGGTCCCTGGGCTCACTCACTTGGCACATTGACGAAGATTGGTAAAGTATTTCGGCCATTAGATGCTCTTCTGACCTCACACTTTAGGGGGCATCTGTTATAAACCTAATTTTCACCCAGCCTGCATACCTGGCCTCTGGCCCTACTAGTTTCCAATTTCTTGAGCTAAGCTCTTCTAAAAAGCCCTCTTTTTTGAGCCACACGTGCCCTGGTTTTCTACAACCCGCATATGCACACATTCATATGCTTGCAGGCCTTCTACAGCCCATGTATACTGACAAAAGCACAAAGAATTGAAAGTTGTATACGGGAAATAGAGTTTCAGGAAATTGCTAAAACCGTTTGACTACCTATGGCCCGCTATTCAACCGGATAACTACCTATAAAAGAAGGGGTAGGGATCCCATTTAAAGAAGAGGAATAAGAGTATAGAAACTTTGCCCAAATTTATCCCCCCTTTGCTCCAATTTCCTGCAATTATATTGTGAGGTTGAGTAGTTAGTGCATTGTGAAGAGGAGCCCAGGACCAGGTTCAAGGAGCAGTGTCGGCCACATATTGTAATTTTACTCTTGTGAAGATTAATACAAAAAGGAATACTTTTTTTGTCCCACCATATCATGTGTTCAAATTATGTATTTATTTTATGATATTGTCACATCTAACCCAACAATTAGTATATGAAATGCATGTTTTCATCTCTCTGTTTGTCCATGTGTGAATGCATGATTAGAGCCCTTTAATTCTAAGTCCGTAAGTGGGATTTCCCACTCACATCAATAGGAGGTCGACCTCTTATAATTTTTTGTTGAATTCTTAAGAGTGGATAAATTGGTTTTAGGTGACCTCATATAAATAGAGGTAACCTCACTTTCATTTTATCACCATGGTTTTGAGAATTACATATTCTCTTGGCTGAAATTTTTCACTCTACTTGAGAAATTCACTCCACCTTCTCTCGTTTGATTTTGGATGTTTCCACTTGTATATTGGAGGGAAAATGCTAGCGCTATCTCTTGGATGCTTCTTTCTTGGAAATTTGGTGGAATATTCTTGATAAATAAGGTCTTTCCATTCTATCTCTTGGATCAGGTAATAAATTTCTGCAATTTGTATGTTTTCTTCTTGATTTCAAGGTTAATTTTTCAAAACCATTGGAAGAGTATAAAGGAATACACCCTCCATCAAAATCTATTTGTGTTTTCATTGAAAATGTTGTTTTTAAAAGGTTGCTACAAGGAGTAAAAGGGTTTACACCCTTGTAGATTTACCTTGTTAAGGTTATGTTTTTTCTAGGGAGTAAAAGGGTTTACACCCCTAGAGAAGTAAATATAAACCATAGATCATAAACAAGAGACCCCATAACCCAATAGATAAGGCACCAATATACTTGCATAAGAGAATGAATATTATGCATTGGTAAACCTGATATCAAGGAGGTTGAATTGTCTAAGTTTGAAATTTGATTTTACGTGCTTTAAGCTACATTGTGCCCTAAGGGCATCTTGATTATCCGAGTGATCTCATTTATGTAATAAACTTTATGCTACATCCAATAGGGCTACAACAAACTCATCCTCTTTTCATAATTTACTCACTATTCTACTGCTAAATTTCACTTGTAAGCCTTTGTAATTGTTCTATTGGTTATAAGTTCCCCTTTGGATGGTTTACTTGTTGATTTTAGTGGCCAAAAATTACTACTATTTAAATAGTTTTCTACATCCATAATTTTTTTACAAATATTGTTGATAACACTTACTAACATCCCTTAAATTACTATCAAAGTATTTCTATAATCATTGGAAAATTGTCTACTTATTGCTAGCTTTATTTCCAACATCTTGCACTTGATTTTGATGGTTAATGTTTCAACTATCATAACTTGTTTACTGTTGGTATATATATTTCCATACTACTGCAATTTGGGATAGAAAAATTACTTGCTACATCCCCATTGATTTTGAGGCTTCTATTATCATATATTGTCTTGTTCTGGGAAGGTTTGACATTGTTTTTCAGGTATACTACTTTGGAAACCACTCACCATCTCACTAGACTCATTCTTAAGCCTCATTTCCACTCTTGACCTTGACCTATATGGGAATCCTTCATATCTTTTCACTTTTCATTGCAATCCCCCTAGGGTCACCTGGGATTCCCCCGTTGTGGTGATTTTATCATCACTAAAGTGAGGGGAGTGTTTATCTAAGGTGACAATGGTTATATACTCCATTAGTTGTCACACCTTTGTGGCTTGGGTTGGGATTTTCCCAAACTACAATCCATGTGATAAAAATTCCATTTTCTTAGATTCATCTATAATGTTGGTTCTATCCAATAATTTCTCACAAATGAAAACTAGATTATTAACTTTATATTATCTCCATCAACCCACAAAATGCATACAAAACTAGATTCATATTACACAGGAAATTTCGCTCTAGGTGCTATAATTCATTCTTTAGAAAAATACATTATTGTGCACCATGGACTCTCTTCTCATTCTCTACACTATTGATTGACTTTGTTATAGAATTGAAGAAAGACTTTTTTCAGACTTACCCAAAACTATTACAAAACTCATACTATCTCTCATACAAAAATCGGACTAGATTGTTCCAAAACTCAGATAGACCCCTCTTTCCAAAACTAGTTTTCTCTCTTTTTCCTCCTCTACTCCACTCTCTCGAGTGATCCCTAGTTCTTCATGCTTCTTTATTTTGCATGAAACCCATGTAACCTCCTTGGGGAATGGAAATCCTAATGAAATTTCCATCTCATCCATCATTTTCCCTGGGATCTATCGTGTTTTCTTTGTTCATTACTCAGGAATATTCTTCAAGATCTTCTTTTGATTCAGTTTGCATGAAATATCTTTCTAATCTTCTACGCACAATACAAAAAGTGATCAATGCATGTGTTTGCATACTTTTGTCATGCAATTTTTGATATGTGCACACAAAAATAATGTGTGTGCAAGTTGATATATGCATGCAAACCACCTACCCAAAACCTTGGGTGTCAACAAATCCAAACACTATAACTTGGATTTTCCTTGAGCTAATGGAACTATTCATGGTGTGAATGAGGCAATGAATGGGACTATGTTCATGAGTTCCTAGAGGAACACACAAAATTGGCTATCAACCTCATCGAAATTTCTATTCATTCTTTAAGTAAGCTGGACAAATTCATCTATGTCAAGTGTTGTAACCTATGGGGACTAGAAATTAATAAGCTCCATATTTTCAATCATATTAGAAGTTGTGACTTGTGTTGCTGTAAGATGCATATAAAATATTTGGGCCTTATTATCCGCTTCATTGGCTATTCTAGAGATGGTCTATTTTTCCACCTGAGCAACAATAATTTATTTCATTTTGTTGGCGATGGTTGTCATTGAGGCTTGTCGCTCTCCCAAGGGTAAGGAATTCAATTCGCTCTTCTATTGGGTGACCTATGTTTCTACAACACATATCCATTCGTCAATTTTTCCAACCTCAGGGTGATTCTAGAGGTGATTCCATAGTGGGAAACTATACTCAACCAATCCTAAAAAATTATTTATCCACGCCTGGATTTTTTAGAGTGTGTCTCCATCTATGGTGATCTATTGCCACAATTCTATATCCTATGGTGTATATTGTTGGAGATTCTCGCAAAGATCGAGGTTTTTTTATTCCAAGACCTAGAAGTGTGCTTTGACTACACAAAGTTTTTGAGACATGGATGCTTCCAGGACCTCATCCAATTTTCTAGATACTTGCACATACATTTATTCAACTGTACTCAAGATCTCCTCATGGGAAATAACGTTTTCATCATGCTGAGTTTTTTTTTCTATGTGTGAAGATACTTCAGTGGCATATAGTGATTTCAAGACTTGATGGGATTATACCTCTTTCTAATACTGTGCATGAGTCTCATCACATGCAATGAGCTTCAATTGATGTTGTTGTTGAAGTTTCTCATGAAATAAGCTAAGTGATTGTGGAATTTATCCCCAAATTATTCCCAAAAAATGAAAAATCATTGTTGGGTATGACCTGTCGCATATTATTTTATTATGGCGAGTTGTGGATGCCACCATTTTATTTAATGTGATATTTACTACTCTATGAATGCATAAATTCTTATTTTTGGGGGGCCTCGTGCATGGTTATTTTGCACCCCTATGTTTTCACCCAAGATGTTAACTTGTCGTGTTGGCTCGTGGAGGGTCGCAACGTTTCTTTACATAGATCTTGTTTCTTATCCCTCGCCATGGAGGATCATTAGTAGTTGTGGTTGGGACTGTGGGATTGTCCTAGTTTCCCAATCCTGAAATGGGTTTTACCTCTAGCTTGTGCAGCCCATACACTAGCATGAAAATAGTCGAAGGGATGCGAGGGACGAAACTTTGTACTAGTGCAAAACAATCAGTTTTCGGATGGATCTGTCATGCCATACGATTCTTCTTAACTAGACAGTGCCTCTTGTAGGAACACATATACCTTTGGATATCAACCCTGAATGAAACTCTCCTTAATTTAATCCACTACTTCTTCCCATTCATTTATATGTTCACGATGAGTTTCCCATCATTGCACGAGTATTCCCTCCATCATTGTGTCATGGGATTTTATCTGGTGGGTCAGAGGAACATTTTCATTTGGGGAAGTAATGTTTCCACCGAGTCAATTCCATCAAATCGATATGGAGTATAAGGAACAAGTCCAACTTCACACGCTGCAGTGGTGATACACATGCACCTTCTAATAGAGACTTCATACAACTTATTCTACCATCTCTCCATGACATCTTTTGAATTAGTATCATATGATCACACACTTCTCTAGCTCATCTCCCCATATGATGTGGGATTGATGTAATACTCTTTGCGCCCTTTGATCTAATATATGTTCTCAATTATGGATCCCTACGCATTCTCATTCACACACTCATTATATATTTCTCCTTTGCTCATATCTAACGATGCAGCATTGAATCCCGCCATTCCCACCCACATATATGAGGCTAAGGGTGGGGAGAATTAATATGTTATTGTAAAACATATCATGTTTTTCATATTAACTCCCCCCACCCCCATATATGAGGCTAGGGGTTGGGGGAGTTAATATGAAAAACATAGTATGTTTTTCATATTAAGGGCCCCCACCCCCACCCTCACGTAATGGATTTTAAATTGAATAAAATGTGGTAAAAACATACAAAAAAATAAACAGTAATTTGAAAATATTTCACCTATTTTATTTGGAATAATTTCCATAGGATGGCCAGTGGTTCAATATTTACACTTGGTATATTATTTCAAATCATAGTCTTACAATTTATGGAAGGAGTCTTCACATTAGCTTATGAGAACCCACAATTCGTTTTTCATATTCAGATATGTCCATATTTGGCATTGAATCCACCAACATTTTGGGTTTCTTTGTAACCCTACTTTGGGTAGTGATTTTTCCCACTCCTTATGCATTTTCTTTATAAGCTTGATTTGGTATATGTGACTTTGAGAGTTTACATGTCTTCTTTTGGTATTTACTAAGGGACTGAAAGTCTCCACACTAGGTTTTTGTTGAAGTATATTTTGGATATTTGTGATAGCTCCATTCTACTTCAACAACTTTGTCACTTGGATGACACCAACGTGTATGTTGTTACATCCTTTTCAAGAACTTGTTTGCAGGGAGAATTTCAGTTGGATTTGAGAATTCATCTAATCCAATATGGATTTGGGTTCCAAGTCTCTGACTCACTGGTTTCATTAGATATCTACCACTTTCTACCTTATCAGCATCAACAACATTCACTACAACACCAATAGTTTTTTCTATCTTGCTCAATGGCATTGGAGGACAATGCTTCTTAGGTTGGGAGGAATGATAGGGATTATAATCCTTATGATTTGCATATGTATTGTCATCTCCAGTAATTATAATTAGGATATTATTATTGAGGATTCATTTATCAAATCCTTTTGGTTTCCTATTCATAGAGATTGATTGATATTTATATGGGAATGGATGAGATCTTTCCTCAACCTATTCCTTATTTTGATGTATAGATCCTATTTTGTTGGATATGGAGATTCGTTTTCTCCTTAGTTGGTTGAGGTAGTTTACCACTTGTAAAGATATATAATTTGATACCCCTAGGTTGATTCCCAAGTGTAAATATCAATATAACTTTACTTTACTTATAAACTGGTGAGATGAAGTAAAAAGTTGTTTATTTGATTCTACGCGCATTAAGTTAGTGCGAGAGGATATCACATCAAAGGAGTGGATGTAGTTGTAAAAGGATACAATGCACAGTTGAATGTTTGACGCACACCTATGTAAGTACAAAACAATGGTGCATTGAAAATAAAACAACTTAATGAATGCAACGTGCACAAGTGTTAAGAGAAGTGATGGCACACTGAAGGAATATGTGCACAACCCTGGAATCAATGTGCATTAGTTTAGTGCATAGATTTTTGAAGGGAAGATAAGACTTTTGTATATATTTCATGATGTAACACACATATTTGTAAAGGCATGAGGGTGGCGCACTGAGGAAAGAGTGCACACAACCCAAAAGTTCCATGTGCATTGGTTTTTAAGTGCACAAACTATATATTTTGAGGCTGGTGATCCTGGATGAAAAAGATCAGTACTTCGATATTGAGATGTAAATGTAATCACATACAATATAATGAAAATACATCTTTGTTGCAGATATACCACGTAAAAGAGTTCGAGGGGATTAAACCCCACTAGATGAGGTAAATGGGATTGGGTTAAAGGGGCTTAAAGCCAAAAAGGAATATTTTATTAATATTTCTTAAAAAGTGTAAAGTAAGGATATAATATTATATCCTAAGTCCTGAGAAGGGGATAAGTGGCTAAAAGCAGTTCTCAACATGAAAAGTGTCAAGTTGGGAACATGTTGTGGACAAAAGGAAGTTCTGAACTCGACATGTATCAATTTTGGAACATGCATTCAAATGATTCAGAATTTTAGTCCATTCGAGCACCCAATCATTGAGGGGGGTTGGACCATCATAGGGGGTAAGAGGGTCGATTGAAGTTCCATCGAGGGGATTTATTTTTCATGCCTTTACTGTTCTATGAGTGATCTTGTCGTTATTGACATGAGCCTATTATTATTGTGATCAATATGTTGAATATTGTCATAGATACCTGTGTATGAAATATCTTGGAGAGATTAGTTGAAGAGGCGGGTTTTCAGGCCCATGGAATATTACATTCTCTCCAGGTGAGAGAATTTTTGGGAATTATTTCTTGAGGTGTCAAACTACGGTGACAAGGATCTGAGACTCCCTGCTCGACCTATTTCTGAAGCCCTGGAAGGGAAGTGGGGCAACCGAGGGACTGCTGAGAAGAGAAGGGGCACACTTTCTAGGGTGGGACAAGCATGCGGGGAATGAGAGACTGTAGGTTGTTAGTACGAATTGGAATTTGTGATAGACTTTCCTGCAATTGAATCACATGTGTATGAGCTACTTGTGACCGAGTTCTTGTAGAGTGGGATAATTTAGCCTAGTTGAGAACCCTTTCCCATGTGGATTTTATCCCCAACTCAGGGGTGACCCACTATTGAGATTTATGAACAGTGCAATCTAAGGCTGGGAGGAATGTGGAAGGTCTGCCTACAGTTGATGTCTTTTATTCCAAAATATAAGTTCCATTTGTGTGTTAAATCATGTTTGCAAATTATATTTATACAATTGTTGTCATGGGTTTATGCTATTCCTGTTGTGTTTATAATTCTGTTATGAATTGTGTATAAATTTTTTTAGAAAATGTACGTAATCATGCATTATACATTTTCTATATGTTTTTAATTAAGGACAGAGTTATTTCAGAGAAATTTAAGTGGAATTGTTGGTAAATTGGTATCAGAGCAAGAGAATTTTAAGTGAGATTGACCAACAGGTGGTTGGGGGTGTTACAAATTGGTATTAGAGCCCGGTCTACAACATTGAGCTTGGATGGGCCAGGTTAACATCATGTCAAAGAAGTTTTCGTAGAGACTTGAATTTGAGAGTGGCCGAATTTTCAAGTTTTAATGCGTCCATGACAAAAAATTGAAGTAATTGAGAGGAATTGGGAAAAATCCCCAATTTATATTGCTAAGTTCATGACAGATTTTAGAAAATTCACACTAGAAATGTCAACCAGTGGCATACTCAAGATTTGTTGTGCAGAGGTTAAATTTAAGTATGCAAGAGTGAAATTGAAAAAATTTCATGAACGCAAAACGTCCATGGTGGAAATTGGTTGAGAATCGGGAAAAGCCCCAATTTATTCACTGAAAACTATAGAAAAATCAGTTAAGTTTCGAGACAAGTGTGCGCACTAAGTGTAAATAATATGCAGGAGAATAAGGTGTGCAAGTGTGCGCACTAAAAAATGAGTATTGAAATGTGTGGAGTCCGTGGTGTGGAGAAAATATGTTGTGTAGGTATGTGCATTGAACTTTAGGTGTTGCGTAGAAATTAAGGATGCACATGGTATAAGAACTAAAGTGTGGCATTGTGCCATGTATAACATGTGGCATGTGCAGTATATAGATGCATGGTAAAATGAGCTAATTTTTACCTTGCAAGGTGAAAAATTGTGTTGTAGTGTGATGCATAGGATGTGCACTTTCATTATTGATAGAACTTAGTTTGAATTGTCCGTGCACGTGTGAATTTGGTATAATTGTGCATGCATAATCACATGGATCGAAGGTATAATTATTGGCATGCAGTATGAAAACACTTAACCTTGAAGTAGTGTGGTATAGTGTTGGTTGTTCTCAACAGAGTTTCGTGCACAATATAAATGTATGCACACTGGATAGTGGTGCACGATGTATGCATTATTCTTTAGCATGTTATATGTAAATTTATTGCATGTTAATAATGGATATGTACTGCGTGCAAAGTTTATTGGGAAGTTAATTCCCAAGAAATTAGAAGAAATAATTTTTAATGTTGTATAAAAACATAATTGTATATCATGTCATGATTTGATTAAAATTCTCTAGCCTAACAAATTTTGTTGGCTGCACATTTTGCAGAAATAACAACAATTAGATCAGAGCAGGATCAACACAAGTTTAGAATCATGGAATATGTGGAGGGTATTTTCCTTCATGAAGAGGATATTAGAGGAATGTATGTCCATATGGGAAATGAAGGTACAAATTAAAATTGACATGGAGAAGGTAAGGAAGAAAACATGAACTTGGTGGAAACCTTAAAAAGTTTGCAAAGATATGTCATGAGTCATAAAGATGACAATGAGAGGCTTATGAAAGCCAAAGAACAATAAGAATACTTCAACATTAAGTTGATGCAAAGTTTGTAAAAGAAGATGGACAAGCAAACTGATTCAAGTAGACCAGAAAGCTATAAGTCTCATGATAAGAGGGGAAGGTCAGTGCGCAACAGAAGTGTTGGCAAACAACACCATCATTCTCCAAGACATTCCACTAGAAGAGCACGCAATAGTTCAAGTCTTGTCAAGAAACCTGAGAAGACTGGGGTGGATGAACTATGAGGGGAAATGAAAAAAATAAATCCTCCTACATTTTATGGTGAACATAAGAAGGATGAGGATGCAAAAACTTGGCTGCTTAATATGAGAAAGTATTTTCATCTACATAATTACTCTTCCAACGCAGAAGGAAGAATTTCTATTTATTATCTTAAGGGAAAAACATCAATGTGGTGGGACCAATATGTGCACGTACAACACATTGATGAGAAGACAATGACTTGGAGATATTCAAGAGTTATTTTCAAAGAAAATACTTTACTAAGAGGTACTATGACAAGCAAATGAAGGAGTTCTTTGAACTCAATATTGTAAGTATGACCATAGATGAGTATGAAATAAGGTTCTTAGAACTGTTGAAATATGTTTCCCTCATCAAAGATGAGAAAGTTAAGATTCAAAGATATTTGAGTGGACTACAACCATTTATCAGTCACAAAATAAAATATGATGATCCCAAAACATTGGAGGAAACTATAAGAAGGGATAAGTGCCTTTTTTATCAACAAAAATGGAAAGCATCTTACCAAAAATATTGGGAAGACAAGAAGAAAAGTAATATGGAACTGAGGAAGAAGGGGACTAAGCCACCATTCTTCATAAATAACTATTAGGAATAGACAGCTACTAAAGAATCCAGAATGAAGGATCCATTGGGGAAAAGGTCAATGCAACAACCTATTCAATGTTGGGGTTGTAAAGGAGACCATATGTACATAGATTTCCCACGCAGAAGTGAAAGATTGAAGACTATTCACACCGAGCAGCAAGCTGAAACAGTGAAGGACATGGGAAGAAGTGTACCTAAGATCTATGCAGTTTTGGACAACAACAAATCTGATTTTTAGTTTCACATGATTGAAGTTGAAGGTAATATCAACAATTATCCCATTTCTATTTTAATTGATTCAGGAGATAGTCATAGTTATCTAGATCCTAAGATGGTGGAAATGTTTTATTTTCCAAGAAGCAAGCTTGGAAAACCTTGGATGGTGTAGTTAGCTATAGGAGCTAAAAGAAATATTAATGAGATGGTCAAAGCATGTTCAATGAAAATGAATGGATTGAACACCAACGCATATATGAACATCATACCTTTAGGTTCCTATGACTTCCTAATTGGTATGGATTGGTTGGACCAACATCATGTTGTCTTAGACTGTTATAATAAATAATTTACTTTCTTGGATGAGGAAGGAAACTTAAGGACAGTATAAGGGATTCCCAGAGAAATGATTGTCAAATAAATTTCATCCTTGCAGTTGAAGAGGAGTTACAGAAAAGGGTGTCAAATATTTCCATGCAGATGGAAGAGACACCTAAGAATAAGGTGTCATTCATTGAATAATGCACAATCCTGAAAGAGTTTGAAGACATATTCAGGGTGATACCATGATTACCACCTAAGAGAGATATTGATTTCTATATCAATCTGATTCCTGGAGCATCTACAATATCTAAGACTCCTTACAGGATGAGTACACATGAACTGAAACAATTGCAAATGCAGCTAGAGGAACTTCTAAAGAAGGGATATATGTGCCCAAGTGTGTGATCACCTTGGGGTTCTTTAGTATTATTTTAAAGAAAAAGGATGGAACTTTGATACTCTGCATAGAGTTCAGACAGTTGAACAAAGTAACTATGAAGAACACCTATCCTTTCCCAAGGATAGATGACCTCTTTGTTCAGTTGAAAGATGCAAGAATATTCTTGAAAATTGATCTCAGTTCAGGATATAATTAGGCAATAATTAAA
This sequence comes from Picea engelmannii, assembly GCA_009831015.1. Classification (NCBI taxonomy): domain Eukaryota; kingdom Viridiplantae; phylum Streptophyta; class Pinopsida; order Pinales; family Pinaceae; genus Picea; species Picea engelmannii. The sequence goes on along the minus strand of ML787662.1, from coordinate 594,465 downwards.
GAAGAAGACATCAACAAGACTTCTTTCAGAACAAGGTATGGCCATTATGAGTTCATAGTGGTGCACGTTGGATTAACAAATGCACCAGTTGTCTTCATGTGTCTCATGAATGGTGTATTCATAAATTACTTGGACAATTTTGTCATTGTATTTTTGGATGACATTATGATATATTATGTTAGAAAAAACAGGATCGTGGAGCAATAAAATAAAACAAATGCAGAAATAAAACACAGAAGATACACAATACAATAGAGACATAGATATACATGGTTCACCCAGTGTGAGCTACATCCACCAGAGAAATTTCCAAGTCCTTCCTTTTATTATCTATCAAATGAAGGGATACAACCTACACCACACCCGTTGTAAATTCCTCTTCTTTATCTCATAGTATCCTCATGCATAATACAATATTCACAATGATACATAGCCACAATACATTTCCCTCATAAAAGAGGGTTTCCTTCTAGGGAAAAAAACCCTAACACAACTTCTACCTTCAGATTTGTGACCCTATAATGAACGGTCCATATTTACTATGAAATTCCAATATACATTTACAAGGAAAAAAAAAAAATGAGGGCTTCACCCCCAAACCCCATAGGGGGGCCAAGCCCCCCCTGTAACTCTCCCACATGGAGGGGTGTACAATCTTCCTCGGTGTAAATTATTCATGGGGTATAAACACGACTAAAAACAAAAACCTCTGAATCAAGAAGATAATTAGGCTCCACAACCAACAATCTCCCACTTGGAGACTAATCTCAACAACTCCACCGCTTATGTATCTACTGTACTATGATCCTTCTTGGACTTGACAAATTTTTCATCTTCACCTTCATTCTTGAAGACAAACTGAAACTGAGAAGGAACTCAGTTTCTCCTTGGTTACTCCCTTTGTTAACATGTTTGCAGGATTATGGCTAATGTGTATCTTTTCCAACTTCAAATGTCCATCTTCCAAGACGTATCGTATGAAATGGTACCTGATATGTATATGCTTAGTATTCAAATGGAAGGTTGAGTTCTTTTCAAGATGAATGGAACTCTCGTTGTCATAATACAACCTACTATTCTCTTTCTTCTTTCCCAATTCCTCCATAAACCTTTGTAACCAAATCATCTCTTTACTAGCCTATGTAGCAGAAACATACTCTGCCTCTATTGTTGAAAGTGAAAAAACCTTTTGCAGTTTTTAAATCCAACTTACTATTATTCATCCTACAATAAAAACATACTTTGTGGTGCTCCTCCTGCTATCTTTATCACCTACCATATCTGAATCAACATATCCTTGTAGAACAATGTCTGAACCTCCAAAACATAATGCATGAGTAGCAATATATTTCAAATACCCGAGTATCCACTTTACTGCCCCCCAATGTTCTTTAACTAGATTGTTCATATACCTACTCACAACTCCCACTGCATGTGAAATATTTGGTCTTGTGCAAACCATCGCATACATCAAGTTGCCAATTGTTGATGAATAAGGGACCCTGGACATGTATTCTATCTCCTCCTATGTCTTGGGACACATTTCCTTGGTTAATTTGAAATAGCTTACCAAAGGTGTACTAACTAGTTTTTCATTCTGCATTCTAAACCTCTCCAACACCTTCTCTATGTACTCACCCCGAGACAATGTCAATTTGCGATTTTTCCTGTCTCTTGTTATTCTCATACAAAAGATTTTCTTTGTAGCACCCAAATCCTTCATCGCAAATGAATTAGATAATTTATTCTTGAGCACATTTATATCATGCATATTAGAACCTGCAACAAGCATGTCATCTACATACAATAGAAAGATAATATAGCTTCCATTTTCTAGCCTTTTAAAATAAACACGGTGATCAAAATGACATCTACTATAATCTTGTTCTATCATAAATATGTCAAACTTCAAATACCATTGCCTTGGAGTTTTCTTTAGGTCATACAATATCTTCTTCAACCTGCATACCAAATTTTCCTTCCCTTTGACCTCATATCCCTGTGGTTGTTGCATATAAATATCTTCCTCCAAATCCCCATGGAGAAAAGTTGTTTTTACATCTAACTGTTCAAGATGCAAATCTTCTACTGCCACAAGACTTAAAATAGTCCTATTTTAAGTCATTTTAACAACAGGAGGAAATAGTTCATCAAAATATATACCTTTATTTTGTGCAAACCCATTTACAAAAAGTCTAGCCTTGTACTATTTTTTGCCTCCATCTTCTTCCTTCAACTTGTAAACCCATTTATTCAGCAAGGCTCTTTTTCCTGCAGGAAATTGAACCAAATGCCAAATTTTTTTATTTTCCATGGAATCCATTTCCTCTTTCATGCCTTGCCCCCGCTTTTTTTTAGTGTCTACTTGCATTACCTCTTCATAATATTCTGGTTCACCAAAATCAGTCAACAACAAATAATACAATGAAGGAGAGTATTGTTCAGGGGGTCTACATAACCTAGAAGATATTCTAACAATACTTGCAGGATTTTGAGGTACATGCTTCTCCTGTTGTTGTACATTTTAATTTTCTAGTACCTTTGGATTTCTTTTTCAATGATCTCATCAAGCACTATGTATTTTGGTTCTTCTTTTTCCTGTTTCTTTCACTGCAACTGATATGTGTACATGACCTTTTCAATGAATATGACATCTCTAGTCCTAATGATTTTGTGATTTTCATAATCCCATAAGCAATAACCAAAATCATTAACATTGTTTTCAATAAAGGTACAATTCTTGGATTTTTCCTCAATCTTTATTCTATTTTCTTTATCAATATGGACAAATGCTTCACAACCAAAAGTCTTCAAAAAAGAATAGTTTACCTTTTTACTTATCCATGCCTCCTCCGGAATTCTACCATCCAAAGATCTTGAAGGTCCTATGTTTATTAAGTAAACAACTGTTAATCCCTAATATTGGCTCATTACCCCTTAATTGGGGCATATTACATTAGTAATGTTATTTTATTTATGTCAACTTTATTCCATTAGTTGTAATTATACATCCTAGTCTCCTATATATACCAAGGAGACATTTTCATTTGGAATCATCTTGGAATTGTACATTTATGTGGGCACAAGGAGGTTTCCCCCTCGAAGAGGCTTATTATCTAAGTTTCTCTCTTTTTCAAGGCATTAAGTACTTATTCTGAGGTTTTTCTATGTTATATTGATATTTGGTTCTTAGCATATGGTATCTGAGTTCAAGGTCTTGGGGTTTCACTGCTACATCTTAGACACCTTGGAATTTTCTCTATAACTTTTTTTTCTACAAAGTTTGAGAAGGAACAACTTGGAGGATATTTAGTAGATGGATCAAGGTACGTTGGGTTAAAAATTCAACTCCTGAGGCCTTATACTTTTGGAGATACAACTGGTGAAAGATAGGGTTTTGGAATCATCCTGAATTGAGTCATTGCGGAATTTTTGCTATAAAATAATTTTTGTAACATTTCAGACCTTGAACTCCAGAGGATATTCACATAAATTAGTAAGGTATATGTGGTAAAAATTGTAGCTTCTGGTTCATCGTAAATTTGTAGATACACCCTATGGAAGATAGGGTATCTGACTAGTCCTATTGACTGGTCTCAAGAAGGTGTTCCAGGTAAAATAATCATAACTTCTTCCTAGAGTATCCAAATTGAGTGAGACTAGTATCATTGGATAGCGGGAAGTCTGTAGTATTTCTGGTACAAGTTTCAGAATTTTATATCATTTATTTTTGCGGGGTAGGCTATACAAGTGAGATCTCCTGGAAAGGCCAAAAATAAGCAAGTTGTGGGGAAGTTACCATAAATTTCACTTGGCACATCCAATTTTGATCAGACCTGTGACATTGCAGAGAAGAAATATCAGAGAACTACAAAAAATAAAGTTTCATACCCATAAGGGCCGAAACTTTGGAGATACAATAGAAGAAAGATTGTCTAGTAGAACCACCTCAAAATTAAGGTTCAAAAGTGATACTTGGCCAACATGCCACCCAAAAAGGGAACTTATACACCAAATAAGCCTCCAGAAAATCCTAATTGGACTCTTGATGAAGGTGAATAAATGTGTAGGGACATAAATGTTTTACAAAAGAAGACAGTAACAAAAGATGAACTACAAGAGATGGAAGCTAAGTTGGAGGCAATAAATACTAATATGGATGGTTTAAAAGAGGAGATCATGGAAGGATTGAAAAATTTCGTAATAGAGAGGACACTTGAAAGTGAAAATGTATC
>ML787662.1:566888-586335 GCA_009831015.1 Picea engelmannii | reverse complement strand
AACAATATCTACAACATCTTCCCGGAACTTTAAGGGAAAACCAACATGCAATATCATACTCTTTTCATGCTCCATGATTGTCATGTTCATCCTTTCTGACACACCATTTTCTTGTGGTGTTCCTGGAACCATATTCTCTCTATGAATCCCATGGTATGAACAATAATCATCAAACTCCTTGTTGCAATATTCACCTCCATTTTCTGATCTGAGACACTTCAACCTTTTTCCTGTCTCATTCTCAACCTAAGCTTTCCATTTCTTAACCGTATCAAAATCATTAGATTTTTGTCGAATGCAATAAACTCGGGTTTTTCTAGTTGCATCATCAATAAAATTAACATAATAATGAGAGCCACCAAGAGATGATACCTGAGCTGGTCCCCATACATCTATATGCACAAGCTCTAACCTTTCACTCTTCTTTTCTTTTCCAACTCTGAGAAATCTAACCCTCTTATGTTTTCCATAAACACAATTCTCACACAAATCCAAATCAATTTGTTTAATATCTGGAAACAAATTTATTTTGTGAAGTATTTTCATCCCCTTCTCACTCATGTGTCCAAGCCTATGATGCCACACTGTTGTATCCACTCCTATATAATCTAAAGAGATAGAAGAGTGAGTATTACCAGTACATAAATACAATGTACCTACCTTCTCTACTTTTGCTATCACCAGTGATCCTTTGGTGACCTTCCATGCCTTATCTGTAAATATAGAATAAAACCTTCAATTTCCAAACTCCCTTTTGAAATTAAATTTTTCCTTAGATATGGAACATGTCTTACCTCTTTCAAAAACCATTTGTTTCCATTCCTTTGCTTTATTTTTACCTTTCCCATTCCAATAATTTTGCATGGTGCATCATCACCCAAATGAACCTGTCCAAAATCACCATGAATGTAATCTAAAAAAAAATTCCTATGGGGTGTGGCATGAAATGAAGCCCATGAATTTACTACCTAGGACTCAGAAATATTATCTACAGAAATAATCAAAGCATCTTGTAACACATCACCTATTACATTTTCTTCCTGATTTTTCTCATGTTGTCCATCTCTTTGCTTCTTTGGAGCTCTGCAGTCTTTCTTCAGATGTCCTTTCTTCCCACAATTCCATCACTCTATCTTTCCCAGTATGGATTTGGATCTGCCCTTCCTAGAATTACCATGGTTCTCTAATCCCTTTCCTCTATCCTTTTGTCTTCCCATGTTCTCCATGTTTAACTCATTACATGATGTCTCACATGTTCTTTTCCATCGCATTTCCTCACTAAGGATAACACTAACAACATCATCAAATTTTAAAGTGTTTGAACCAGAGACAAAGTTACTTACAACCATGACCAAGTCGTTACAAATTTCTAGCAATGAGGACAAGATTAGAAGATCCCTTACCTCATCATCAAAGTCCACTTTTACAGAACTTAGTTGATTAGTAACTGTATTAAAGTCATTTAAATGATTTTCAACATACCCACCTACGAACATATTCATATTAAATAATTTCTTCATTAGAAATACCTTATTGGATGTCGAGGGTTTTTCATACATTTTAGCCAATGCATCCATCAACTCCTTTGTTGTCTTTTCTTTCAAAATATTGAAAGCCACTGACACTGCCAGGCTTAGTCGTATCGTTCCTAGTGCCTTTCTGTCAAGAACCTCCCATTATTCGTCCTTCGTGGTTGTCTGCTTCTTTTCTATTCCACCCAATGGTAGGAATATATCCCTTTGATATAAATAATCTTCCATCTGCATCTTCCATAAATGGTAGTTTTGGCCATTAAATTTCTCGACCCTAAACTTTCCATCTTCCACCATTTCTCCCACTCGAACCAGGAACCCTATTTTCTTGCAAGTTACCTTTTTCTCTGATACCAGTTGTTATAAAAACAGGATCGTGGAGAAATAAAATAAAACAAATGTGAAAATAAAACACAGAAGATACATAATACAATAGAGACACAAATATACATGGTTCACCCATTGTGGGCTATGTCCACCAGAGAAATTGACAGGTCCTTCCTTTTATTATCCAACAAATGAAGGGATAAAACCTACAACACACCTGTTGTAACTTCATCTTCTTTATCTCATAGTCTCCTCACTCAGAATACAATATTCACAATGATACATAGACGCAATACATTTCCCTCATAAAAGAGGGTTACGTTCTAGGGAAAAAAAACCTAACATAAATTCTACCATCATATCTGCGACCTTATAATGAATGGTCCATATTTACTATGAAATTACAATATACATTTACAAGGAAATTTTTCCTTCAGGGGATTCGCCCCTGAATCTTCACTGGGGGCCCTCTTTCCCTCAGACCCCGTAGGGGGGGAAAGCCCCCACTACAACTCCCTCGTGTGGAGGGGTGTACAGTCTTCTGAGGTGTAAATTATTCATGGGGTATAAACACGACTAAAAACAAAAACCTCTGAATCAGGAAGATAATTAGGCTCCACAACCAAGATATTCCAATATTGAAGAATATCATGAGAAACACTTGAGAATGGTGTTACAGGTTTTAAGGGAACATTAGTTGTATTCCAAATTGAGAAAGTATTCATTTTACCAGAAGAAAACACATTATTTGGGCCATATCATCTCCAAGGAAGGGATAGAAGTAGATCCAGAAAAAATAATATCCATTGAAGGATGGCCAGTACCAAGGAATGTATCTAAGGTAAGATCATTCATGGGCCTTGCAGGTTACTACAGAAGATTCATTGAAGGATTTTCTAGAATTGCACACCCAATTACTTCCTTGCAGAAGAAAGGTGTTAAGTTTGAGTGGACACTAGATTGTGAAATGAGTTTCCTACATTTGAAGAAGTTATTAACAAGTGCCCCAATACTGATAATTGTTGATCCAAATGAAGGTTTCATAGTATGCACTGACACATGTAATAAGGGACTTGGTGGAGTCCTTAGTCAGAATGGATATGTGGTGTGCTATGAATCAAGGAAGATGAAGGAGCATGAAAGACATTACACAACTGATGATTTGTAGTTTCCATCCATAGTGCATGCCATGAACATGTGGAGGCACTACCTCATGGGAAAAATATTTTAGTTGAGGATAAACCACTGTGGTCTGAAATACTTGTTTGGACAACCAACTTTAAATGCTAGGAAAAACAGATGGTTATATTTCATCAGTGAGTATGAATTTGATATAAAGCATATCATAGGTAAAGAAAACAAAGTGGTTGTTGCACTCAACAGGAGGGTGCATGAGATGCATGCTACAACTATTAGCATGTATAAATCAGATTTGAAGGATAAAATTATAGAATCTTCCAAATCAGATCAACAATATATGGAGTTAAAGGAGAAACTTCAACAAGGTAATTTACAACATAAAGTTGAAGATTATAAGCTGGAGGGTGATGAAATTATCAGATACAGAGGCATAATTTATGTGTCAATTTCTTGGGAATTGAAGAATTTGATATTGGGAGAAATGCATAATGTACCTTATGTTGGACACTTAGGTTACCAGAAAAATATTGCAGTTGTCAAGAGTCAATATTACTGGCCAGGAATGAAGAAAGAAATTGTTGATTACATTGCCAAATGTTTGGCATTCCAAAAGGTCAAGGATGAGCATAGACATTCAGCTAGATTTCTACAGGAATTTCCCATTCCTGAATGGAAGTGGGAAGTGGTAACAATGGATTTTATCACTAAGCTACCCAGAACTAACAAGCAACGTGATTCTATCATGGTGGTGGTGGAACCGCTTACCAAAGCTTCCCATTTTATTCCAATAAATATTATTGGAAAGGCAACTAACATAGTTGATATTTAATTGAGAAAGATAGATCGACTACATGGAATGCCCAAGACAATTGTGTCTGACAAGGATCCAAAATTTACTTCAAACTTTTGGAAGGGATTGTTCAAGGGATTTGGAACAAATATGCATTTTAGTACAACTTATCATCCAAAGTCATATGGGTAGAAAGAAAGGGTGTATTAAGTAATAGATTATATGCTAAGGATGTATGTCATGGATAAACCATCCAAATGGGAGGATTATCTACACTTGGTAGAGTTTTCTTACAATAATGGGTATCAAGAATCCCTGAAGATGAGACCATTTAAGGCACTCTATGGCAAGAAATTAAACACACCAGTCAGTTGGGACAACCCAATAGATCGTGTAGTAGGTGGTTTATAACTACTTAGAGAAATGGAAGAGAAGATGATAAAAATTAAGCAGAATTTAAAGGTTGCGCATGATAGTTAGAAAAGTTATGATGATAAGGGAATAACTCACAAGGAATTTAATGTGTGAGATCATGTGTTCCTGAAAGTAAAGGCCAACAAAAGTTCCCTTAAGGTGGGAAATTGTTCAAAGTTGGTGGCACGGTTTTATGGGCCATTTGAAATCCTGGAAAGGATTGGGCCTATGGCATATATGCTTGCCTTGCCTACATCAATGCATATTCATAATGTATTCCATGTTTCCTTGATTAAAAGATATATACATGATACTAATCATGTTATTTATTGGAATCTGATTTAGGTGGAACAAGAAGGAGGTTTTCAAGTTCATCTGGTGCGCATATTGGATAAGAAGATAAAGCAACTCTAGAATTGAGCCATAGGACTAGGAAAGGTCCAATGGACCTAGTACGGTCACGAGGATGCGACCTGGGAGCATGAGGATGCTATGCGAGCAAAATTCCCACATATTTTTTAAAAAATTTGAGTTTTTTATTGTACATGTGTATATATTGCACTAAGGACAATGCATAAATAAGGGGGAGGGGATTGTAATACCACTAGGCTAATTCCCAAGTGTAAATATCAATGTAACTATACTTTACTTATAAGATGGTGAGTTGAAGTAACAAGTTGTTGATTTGGTTTTGTGTGCATTAAATTACTACATGAGGATCTCACATCAAAGCAGTGTGCCCAGTTGTAAAAGGATACAATGCACAGTCGAATGTTTGGCACGCACTTGTGTAAGTACACATGAATGGAACATTGAAATTAAAATAGCTTAAAATGAAGCACACACAAGTGTTAAGAGAAGGGATGGCACACTGAAGGGATAGGCGCACAACCTTGTAATTAGTGTGCACTAGTTTAGTGCATAGGTTTTTGAAGGGTAGATAAGCCTTTTGTATATATGTCATGATGTAACACGCATCTATGTAAATGTACGAGGGTGGCGCACTGAGGAAAGAGTGTGCACAACCCATAAGTTCCACACACATTGGTTTTTAAGTGTGCATATTGTATATTTTGAGGTTGGTGAACCTGGATACAAAAGATCAATACTTCAATATTGAGATGTAAATGTAATCACATAGACTATAATGAAAATACATCCCTGCGACAAACCGACCACATAAAAGAGTTCAAGGGGCTTAAACTCCACTAGTTGAGGTCAAGGGGGTTGGGTTAAAGGGTCTTAAATCCAAAAATGAATATTTTATTAATGTTTCTTAAAAGGTTTAAAAGTAAGGATATAATATTATATCCTAAGTCCTGAGTAGGGGACAAGTTGCTAAAAGAAATTCTCAACATGACAAGTGTCAAGTTGGGAACATGTTGTGGATAGAAGGCAATTCTCAACCCAACAGGTTTCAAGTTGGGAACATGTAGTCAAATGATTCAGAATTACTCCATTCGGGCACCCAATCATTGAGGGGGATTGGACCATCACAGGGGGTAAGAGAGCCGACTAAACTGCCATCGAGGGTATTTCTCTATCATGCTCCGACTGTTATGTGAGTGATCTCGTCGTTGTTGTCATGAGCCAATTATTATTGTGATTAGTATGTTGAATATTGTCGTAGATACATGTGTATGACATAGGCTGAAGAGATTATTTGAAGAGGTAGGTTTCCAGGCCCGTGGAAGATTGCATTCTCTCTAGGTGAAATAATTGTTGGGAATTATTTCCCAAGGTGTCAAATTGCAGCGACAGGGCTCTGAGACTTCTTGTTTTTCCTGTTGTTGAAGCCTTGGAAGGGAAGTGAGGTAGCCAATGAATTGTTGATCAGAGAAGGGGCACACTTCCTGGGGTGGGATAGGTATGTGGGGAATGCGATACTATAGGTTGTCAGTGAGAATTGGCATCTATGACATACTTTCTTACAATTGAGTCACTTGTGTATGAGCTACGTGTGAACGAGTTCCTGTAGAGTGAGATACTTTATCCTGGTTGGGAACCCTTGCCCAAGTGGAGTTTATCCCCAGCTCGAGGGTGACCCACTGTTTATATTTATGAACAATCTGATCTAAGGTTGGGATGAATGTGGAAGGTATGCTTGCAGTTGGTGTCTTTTATTCCAAAAGATAAGTTCCAGTTGTGTGTTAAATCATGTTTGCAAATTATATTTATGCAATTTTTGTCATGGGTTTATGTTATTCATGTTGTTTTTATAATTCTGTTATGAATTGTGTATAAATTCATTTAGAAAATGTATGTAATCGTGCTTTGTACATTTTCTATATGTTTGTAATTAAGGACAAAGTTGTGTCAGAGCAATTTAAGTGGAATTGTTGGTAAATTGTTATCAGAGCAAGAGAGTTTTAAGTGACATTACCCAGCGGGTGGTTGGGGATGTTGCATATAAGATTCTTATTTGATCAATAAAAAATAGTCTAGGTTTGTATTCAACATCTTGTGTATGAATTTATCTCTCTTGAGTGGGCTCTTCTCACTTCGTGGGGAAATCCCACATCATTAGTCTCAACATCATACTTCAAAATATTAGAGAAACATTCTCACTGTCGATTATGGAGGGAGTTGAACCATGGACCAAGATATGTTGGCTAGTAACTTAGCCTTGGAACCAATTGTTTTATCAAACAATAGCTATCATATTTGTTATTTTGCGTTTACAAATGTTATTTTGAAGTACTACAAATACATATATCCTTATAATGTTGTATATAAAAAATAATCGAAAGTAAAGGTTGCATTCAATATAATTTGAATGTGTCTAAATGTTATTTTATAGGTTGCATCATGAAAGGTTCCCACATGTATAAATCAAGGGAAGCGAGATTTAAGTTAACAGTTGATAAAGCACGATAGTTGTTAATGTTTTTCAAATGGAGTAGCAAGCTAAATGTGCTTGACTATGGGGAAAACTCCATGGTTAAGCATGCTTGAAGTAGAGGAGTCTTGGTATGAACATCCTTTTGGCGAAGTCCTGGTCACTGAGTGAAAGTCTCCTAGAGGTTACAATGGACACCATGTGATTCATTTCATCAGTTTCACCACTTATCACAGGAGATTAGTTACGTTGAATGACATAATACACTATGTAGTTCATATCAAAAAATAATATTTCATATGTTGAACTATGGAATCTCCCTACATGCTTTTCTCTTAAATAAATATAACATATCTCTAAATAAATTGAACTAGTAATCTACAATTAACCTTGAAAAATGTCATTTCATATGTGGGATCAATGAAAGCTCAACTAAAATATGGTTAAGTGCATTTAAGTCAAAGTAGTCTTAGGTTAATGACTTTATCAAAAAAACTTGGTTATAACATACAAGTCCTCAAGATGACAATTTATACTACGTTATTTATTTCATTGTTCAATCCCACTTCTTCACCTCTATGAATATCAACTTTTACAATAAGTACTAAATAAATTATCCAAACTAATGTAAAATTAATAATTATAACTAATACACATCAAAAAAAAAAAATTTACATCACTCAATATTTTGTATAGTTATTGTCAACAAAATAATTTTTCACATGTTAAATATCCTTATAACCAAAATTTACTTAAGTCTAACATATTTAATCTGCAAGAACATATTTAATCTAGAAAGTCATGGTAGTCCCAAATAAGACATGTTCTCATCAAGTTGTGCCTTTAGTTTAGGCGCCTAACTCCTTGACTAACTTTGTTCTAAGTTGAACACCTCATTATTTCAAATATGTCGACTTATGTGCATATCAAAGTGTATAATGTGGGTGAAATTGTAGGTTTATTTATCTTTATTTATATGTTGTATTTATCGACAATACATATTTTTAAGGGAGACACGATGTTTTTATTATAAACTAATAATAACTTTAAAATTTATAATGTTACAAGAACTAGAATATATAAAGCGCAAGAAAAATAATGCAAAGGTTAAGGCTATATTCAATTCATTATGGAAGTTTTTTAAAGAATTTGGTTTCCTTTTCAAGATCACAAAATATAAATGTTTGGTGCATAAATCTATTCAATCACATCACTCTACACGTAAAGTCTAGATGACCAAGGCCACATTATAGAAGTTTTGTGTAGAATTTAGTTTACTATTCAAGATGACAAATTATAATTGGACGGTGCATAAATCTTTTCAAACATTATAGTAAGAGTCAATAAATCACATTACTTTACATGACCAAGATCACATTGTCATTTACCCTGGAAGGTCATGGTCCACAACCATAATATTAACACTCAATCCTATGAAAGATTCTAGATATCTACTTATATAAACGTGTGCATTATTAACATGGAAGGTCAAGCACACTCTCTTAACACTTAGTATACGTAAAGAACAGAAGTTGGGATTGACTACTACATTAATTTTATTTTAAAATCTTGGTTGGTCTATGTCCTATGAATGATTCAACCTACCTACTTATAGAAACGTGTATATAATATGAGGGTCAACACTATTTCTAGCCAAGAAAGGTTTGGGAGGAGACTAATTTCACTGATTTTACCTTTGTGATGTAAAGGTTGTTTCACCTTTACATGTAATTGTAATGTGATGTAAAGTTGATTTACTTCGATAGTAAGTTTGATGCACCAATATTATTTTGCTAAGGGAGGGATATCAGTGGTGGGCATTCATGTTTTAAGTTTGTATATTTGATTTTTTTTTATATAGATGAATCGAATTTACATAGTGAATGATTGCATCTACGTTGGTCCAAGTTTATGTAGAGGTTGGTGCAATATTGAATGTGCATTGAATAACATTGTTTAGGCTGCTCTATCAGTGGTTTTGCCAATGTAACTCCTTGTCCCAACCATTTATGATTAAACTTTATTGTGGATCAGTCTCTCCACCCTAAATTGGATTGATATTGTCCCCATAGTTGTGCATGAGTTCTTAGATTGGCATTATACCTAGTGTGTTTTCTTGTCCAACCACCTACCATAGGGTGCACTCTATTTCTAGTTCCCATAGCACTATGTTTAGTGAAAACCCACTCCATTGTCCTTACATAGTCATGTGTTTCTCATGTTGGAACTCGGTTTTGACCTTCCATTGACCTGTTGAGTTGCAAATGGAGAGAAGAATAATTGTGCTCCAGTTTACGATGGTTTGAGGGATGGACAGAGGAATAATTGCATTCCAATTTATGATGGTATGTGGTTTGGAACCAAGTTTGATATACAAACTAGTCAAATTTTTTGAGATGGGTTTTGCTATTCTCTACACTTGCGAACAAACCAAAGGTGAGATAATGTCTCCATATCTCATTGTCTCTATTCATCATGCTTACTGATAATTTATAACACCATTTTTCTTCTATGGTTGTTGTGCTAGGGAAACAATGGAGGATTTGGTCATGGAGCTAGCAAGTGAATGTGTATAGAGGTGAAGAAAGAATATTTTTTGGTAGAATTTCATTCCTACCATCCTATGAACCTCTATGTTTTTTCAACACTTAAAATTTTCATGGAAATTTCTTTGGCACTTTTTTTCATGTCGGTTTTGCTTGCATTTGGGTTTGGGAAGTTTTGGGTTTTGGGTTTGCTTGCATGTGGGTTAGAATAGGACATAGGAAAAATCAATAGCTGGTAATTGTTATTTGTATTGTAGATGCCAAGGTTTGGCTATGGTGATGCCTCCATCCAATCCTAAAGCAACAAAAGTAGAATGAATGTTCTACATTTATAAGCACTAGTGCAAAGTCTAATTTCCCATCATTGTTTGTAAGGACCTCATTCCTTATAGTGATTTGAATTATTAAGGTTGCAGGGTAGTAAGGAGCAATCCTCTTAGTGACCCAAGCTTGGCCTACATTTGGGATTTCACTTATACTTAGCACTTTGTCATTTTCAAGACCCACCAACACTGCAATGCCCATGTTGGCAAAGGCTTGTTGTATGCAGGGTTCTGAGTTGTAGATTTTGATTCTATTGAAAATGGTGTTTCCAAGCATCTTGGTTATTGCTTCGGTGAAATCAAATTGTTCCCTTTCATTCCATAGTTTACACCAACTGTAGTGTTTGGATATGGTGATGCCTTCAACCTGTTTTCCGCTACAATGTGCTATGTGAAATACCAAATGAGATAGACCCATTAAGCCCATTAGTTGTCTTCTATTGCTACACTTTCATTTTTTTAAGTTTGAATGGTAGGAGATAAACCACGTGTTGCATTTTGTTAAACAATTTTCATGCCTCAACTGCTATATATACTCTATCTACATGTGGGTTTGATTGCATTTGGGTTTTGTAAAATGTGGGTTTTGGGTTTTGGATTTACATGTATGTGGGTTAGGATAGGGAAAAGGGGAAAAAAATATTGGTAATTATTGTTTGTATTGTAGATGCATAGGTAATTATTGTTTGTATTTGGCTAATCTATGTTTGGATTCTTTGGCACATGTAATTTTGTTTTGTATGGTCGGAGCTAAGGACCTATGTTAGTATTTGGCTGGAGTCAACACTATTATATTTGGGGACAAAAATCGACATTTATATGATGTGGTTTCAATATTTACATGTTGAAATAAGAGCTTTAAAGAAAATCGACCTACTTTGATTTGCTCCGAATTTGGCATTTTTATATTGATGTTTAAGGTTAAGAACATCTATATATCCACATTTAAGAAAGTTAATCTATCAATATATTTTTTCCAACTATCTCTCCTTGAAACATTGTTAAATTGACATTACTAGGAGTGGTTAAATAGATGGGAAAGACTCACACTCCTCATTGTTTTCCATTGACATTTTAACACTAATGAATTTGAAATGACATTAAAAATGTTAACAAATTGTTGTTAAGGAAATTGAACTAAAATCCCCAACGTCAATCTATTGACATTAGGGAGTAAACTTTGTAGTGTAACCCCCATTCCACAACTCTACAATTCTACCTTGTGGAAATCATATCGAAGATGCAAAGCAATGTTGCCAATGATCTAAAATTCAAGCCCAACAAAAGTGACAATTCATGGTCATAGTAGCACTAAAATTGTTAATGAATCGTCAACGTTGTCAAGCTATTACAACCATGAATCATCATTATTTTCCATCTTCAACTCATGACCACAAGAAACACTTTTCTGGAGCATCAATACAAGAACACTGATGACTGCAAGCAACATTGTTTTGGAAATTTTATGTAAGTGTGATGAGAGGTATTTCATAGGGCATAAATGTAAGGAACAATATTTATTTCAAATTGATGTGTCCCAATTTGACCACCCTAAGGACACTTTTGAGGATGCCACTTTCTACTTGGAATTAGAGGATCCCTTGACCCTTCCTTAAGATGAAATTAACATGGAGCCTCCTCAAAAGGAACCTCAAATTCCCCTCCATGTGATATCGGGTATTTTATCTCCCTAACCTTGAAGTTCATTGGATATATCAAACATCAAAAGGTGATTAGTCTAATTGATAGTGGCATTACCCACAATTTTATCCATCAGAGAGAGGCAAAAGAAACCTATTGTTATGCCCATGTAGTGTTCAAATTATGAAAGATAATGGAGGTATGATTAAATGTGGGGGAAAATGTGAGAATGTGATATTTCAAATGGTAGACTATCAAATGAAATCCCATATGTTCTCTATTGAAATGATAAATTATGATGTTGTGTTAGGAGTAGAATGGTTAAGAACATCGGGTTTGGTTACCATGGATTTCAAAGAATTGTACATGAGCTTTAGTAAGGAGGGATATAAACATACCCTCAAGGTGCTCAAGTCTAGCTCCTCACAAATTATAAGCTCTCACTGTATGGAAATTCCATTGAAGAAAGTTCACTCTAACATTATTGTGAAATTCAATGCCATCCAAGTTATGGATAGTCCCCCACAGGAAATTCATCCTAATTTGTAATTGGTGCTAATTAAGAATCAACATGTAATCCAAACACACTATGGCTTACCCCCCTTGCATGGTGAGCATGATCATGGAATTCCATTGATTCCAAGTAGTCAAACTCCAAATGTGCATCCATATTAACACCCTTTTGCACAAAAAAATGAAGTTGAAAAGATTATTTAGGTCTGTTCAATATTGACATCATCCACCCTAATAAGATCCCTTACTCATCTCAATAACATATACAATCACCTATTGTAGATGCATAGGTAATTACTATTTATATTTGGCTAATGTAGGTCTGGATTCTTGAGAATAGGTAAAAACAATTGTATTGTTGGAGCTAAGGACCTATGTTAGTATTTTATTGGAGCCAACGCTATTCCATTCGGGGACAAAAAATAATGTTTATATGGCATGGTTTTGATGTTTAGACATTGAAATCAAAGATTTCAAGAAAAACATCCTACTTTGGTTTTCTTTGAATTTGATGTTGTTATATTGAAGTTTGAGGTTAAGAATATTGATATATCCATATTTAAGAATGTTAATCTATTGATATATTTTTTCCAACTATCTCTCCTTGAAACACTATTAAATTGACATTACTCGTAGTCATTAAATAGATGGGGAAGATTTATACTCCACATTGTTTTCCAATGAAATTTTGACACTAATGCATTTGTAATGGCATTGAAAATGTTGATAAATCAACGTTAAGTAAATTGAATCAACATCCCCAATGCTAATCAGTTGACATTATGGAGTACATTTTGTAGTGTAACCCCCATTCAACAATTCTGCAATTCTAACTTGTGGAAATCATATAAGTGATGCAAAGCAGTGTTATGTTAAACCCTAAATAGTGGCTCTTTACCCCTTAATTGGGGCATATTACATTAGTAATGTTATTTTATTTATGTCGTCTTGAGTCCATTAATTGTAATTGTACCTCCTAGTCTCCTATATATACCAAGGAGACATTTTCATTTGGAATTATCTTGTATTTGGACATTTATGTGGGGTATAAGGAGGTTTTCCCCTCGAAGAGGCTTATTACCTGGAATTATCTCTTTTTCAAGGCATTGAGTACTTATTCTGAGGTTTTTCTATGCTATATTGAAATTTGGTTCTTAACATATGGTATCAAAGCTCAAGGTCTTGGGGTTTCCCTACTACATCTGAGACACCTTGGAATTTTGACTATAAATTGTTTTCTACGACGTTTCAGGAGGAACCCTTTAAAGGATATTTAGTAGATAGATCAAGGTACGTTGGGTTAAAATTTCATCTCTCGAGGCCTTATACTTTAGGAGATAAAACCTGTGTAAGATAGGGTTCTGGAATCATCTTGAATTGAGTCATCGCAAAATGTTTTCTATAATTTTTTTTTTGTAACGTTTCAGACCATGAAATACATAGAATATTCACATAAATTATTAAGTTATCTGTGATAAAAATTTTAGCTTCTGGGTCATCTTACATTTGTCGATACACCCTATGGAATATAGGGTATTTGACTATTCTCAAGAAGGTGTTTCAGGTAAAACAATAATACAATATTCCTAGAGTATCCAAATTGAGTGAGACCAGTTGCATTGGATAGTGGACAGTCTATAGTATTTCTGGTACAGGTTTCACAATTTTATATCAATCATTTTGTGCGAGGCATGTTATACAAGTGATATCTCCTAGAAAGGAAAAAAATCAGCAAGCCATGGGGAAGTTACCATAAATTCCATTTGGCACATCCAATTTTGATCAAACATGTGGCATTCTCAAGAAGAAATATCAGAGAACTACAAAAAAGAAAATTTAATACACAGAAGGGCCGAAATTTTGGAGATACAATAAAATAAAGATTGTATAGCAGAACCACCTCAAAATCAATATTTAAAGTGATACTTGGCCAACATGCCACCAAAAAAGAGAACTTATACACCAAATAAGCCTCCAGACAGTTCTACTTGGACTCTTGATGAAGGTGAAGAAATGTGTAGGGACATAAATGATTTACAAAAGAAGACAATAACAAAATATGAACTACAAGGGATGATGGATTCAACAGAAGTTAAGTTGGAGGCAATAATGGATACGAATATGGATGGTTTAAAAAGGGATATCATGGAAGGATTGAAAATTTTCCTAATAGAGAGGACACGAAAATGAAAATGTATCCCATGAAATTCATGATGAGGACATAAGGAAGATGAATCAAGAATGGAGAAACTCTAATTTTGGGTATAAGACCAACCACTTTCCTAAGATCGATATGAGGAAGTTTTATGGAAAGGACCCAATCACATGGATACTTTAGATGCAGAAATTATTTGATCTACATAATGTGCCACATACACAAAAGATACAGATTGCTTCTTTATATTTAGAACCCAATCAATTTGTGTGGTATCAATGTCTTTGTTCTCGCAAATCACTCGTCACTTGGACAATTTTCATGGAAGAAATGATAGAACACTATGAGGATACAAGAAGCAATACCTTCTTTAGCCAATTGATAAATCTCAAGCAAAAGGGTTCAGTTACAGAGCACATTGAGAACTTTCAAAGATTGAATATAAAGGTAACAAATATTCCATATGAGCACTTGATTGATGTATTCATAGGAACTTTAAGGGATAACATTCAACATGAGGTTCGTCTTTGGGAACCCAAATCATTGGAGAATGCATTTAGGGTGGAAGAAATGTTGAAAGTAAAAATATAGCTATGGCTACTAGAAGGACCACTCCTAACATCTATCGAGAGAATAATGTTCCTTCTTCCAAAACACCTCAACCTACAAGGTTGACACCTTAACAATTGGAGGAAATAAAAGAAAAAGGTTTATGCTTTAATTGTGACAACAAGTACAGTAGGGGACATAACTGTGGTGAGAAGAAATTATTATACATATATTGTGAAGAGGAAGAATAATAAGAAAAAAAACAAGAACCATCTCAAGATGAAAATGTAGACACGATTTCTTATGAAGAGTTGACTCCCATGATATCGTGTAATTCATTGGCCAGAATTAGCACTCATCAAACCCTCAAGATCGAACACTATATCAAAAACAAAAAGGTAATAGTCCTAATTGATTCTAGTAGTACTCATAATTTCATTCACTATAAATTAGCCAAAGCTCTCAATTTCTTTGTATATCCAGCACCAGAGTTTCAAGTAATGATTGCAAATGGAGGAACTATCAATTGCTCAGGAAAATGAAATAAGATCAATATTACTATGGGGGAATATGTAATGAATATTCCAATGATTGCTATACACATGGGTGGTGTTGATGGCGTACTAGGAATCCAATGGTTACAATAATTAGGAACAATGGCTTTTAATTTTCAAGAACTTTTCATGAAATTTTCATTGGAAGGAAAAAAAATTGACTTAAGAGGTATCACAARGAAACCGARTAAGGTGATAAGATCCAATGGCATGAAAAAATTATTGAAAAAGGGGCATCAAGGTGTAATTTCACAACTATTCTCACTAGATGTTCAAACATCTAAGCCATCTATTCCCCTAGATCTCCAAGGGATCATTGATAAGCATTCCAAAGTATTTGAAGATATTCCCAAAGGTCTTCCACCCACTCAAAATCATGATCATGATATTCACCTAATTCCAAGGAGTGTTCCTCCTAACATCAGGCCATACAAATACCCTTATGCCCAGAAGAGTGAAATTGAGCACATGGTTGAAGAAATGTTAGAGGTTGGCATTATTAGACCTAGCCAAAGTTCTTACTCTACACCGGTGGTAATGGTACTCAAGAAATATGGCTCATGGCGTATGTGTCCATATTATAGAGAGCTCAAAAAGATCACTATTAAAGATAAGTTTCCCATTCTCTTCATTGATGAATTGTTAGATAAACTACATGAAGCAATATATTTCACAAAGTTGGATATTCGTTCAGGGTATCATCAGATTAGAATGAAGGAAGAAGATATTCCAAAAACAACATTTCGAACTCATGAAGGCCATTATGATTTTTTGGTCATGCTTTTTGGCCTTACAAATGCACCTTCCACATTCCAAGGGTTGATCAATTCCATTTTCAAGCCCTTCCTTCGAAAATTTGTGTTAGTATTATTCGATGATATACTAATCTATAGAAAGTCTTGGGAGGATCATGTGCAACATGTTGACAAGGTGCTACAACTACTAAAGAAGAAACAACTATATGCCAAACCATCCAAATGTTTATTTGGGGTGAAGGAGGTAGAGTATTTGTGTCATATTGTATCTCATGAAGGTGTCAAGGTATACCCTAACACGATTAAGGCCATGATGGACTGGACGATTCCCAAAGAATGGAAGAATCTTAGAGGATTTTTGGGTTTGACAGGTTACTACCGCAAGTTTGTTTGACACTATGGAAGAATAGAAACACCTTTAATGACACTAACTAAGAAGGATTCATTTTCATGGACTCCAGATGAAAATGAATCTTTTGAAAAACTTAAAGAGGTGATGTGCAAAGCTCCTATCTTGACCACTCCAGACTTCACAAAAACCCATTTATGAGAAGGAAATGATGGCAATGCTACATGCATTTAAGAAATGGCGCCCTTACCTAATAGGTAGGCACTTCAAGGTCAAATCAGATCATGATAGTATTAAATACTTATTGGAACAAACACTATCTTTAGAATAACAACAAAAATGGGTGACCAAGATATTGGGTTATGATTTTGAAATCGTCTATAAAAAAGGGAAGCAAAATGTTGTGGCAGATGCACTTTCAAGGAAGGATGAAGATGTTGAGGTCTTTCTCTGTTCTATATCAATCATCCAACCCGATTGGATAATAGAATCAAGGGATGAATGGAAGAATGATGAAAATGTGTGGACTCTCATTCAAAGGTTGCAACAGGATTCCAGTGCATCAGATACATTTACATGGAAAATTATTCACTATGGTACAAAGATTGATTATATTTATGTAAGAACTCCCAACTCAAACAAAAGGTACTATTGGAATTTCACACCTCTCTAGTAGGAGGGCACTCGATATTTTTGAAAACCTACCATAGGGTCAAGAAGGGATTTTTTTGGGATGACCTTAAAAATGATGTTCAAAGGTTTGTGGCAGAATGTTTGGTTTTCCAACAAAATAAGGTGGAAACAATTAAGACCCCAGGTCTTTTACAACCATTATAAATCCCAAGTCAGCGTTGGGAGCAGGTTTTCATGGATTTCATCACAGGGTTACCGAAGTCTAAAGGAAAAAGTGTCATCATGGTGATTGTTGATAGACTAACCAAGTACACACACTTGTGTGCACTATCTCATCCCTTCAAAGCCAGTACATTTTCCACTGCATTCATGGAGACAGTTCAAAAGATACATGGCAACCCAAATATTATTGTAAGTGATAGAGATCCCATCTTCACTGGACATTTTTGGACAAAATTATTTTCTTGTTTGGGTACTCAATTGGCTCATAGCTCATCCTATCATCCTCAATCTGATGGAAAAACCGAGATAGTGAACAAATGTCTGGAAGGATACCTTCATTGCTTTGTCTTTGATAAACAAACACAATGGTTCAAATGGTTACCCTTGGAAGAATGGTGGTATAACACTTCCTTTCATACTGCAACAAAAATGAAACCATTTATGTCACTCTATGGATACCACCCTCCTTCCATCACTTCTTTTCTAAAATAAAAATCTAAGGTTCAATCAGTGGAAGATCACATCGAGCATCAACAACAAGTTCTCCAAATCTTAAAGGACAACCTGACTATGGCACAAAATCGCATGAAACAACAAGCAGATCAACATCATAGTGAAAGAAGTTTTGAAGTACGGGATTGGGTAATTTTAAGACTATAACCATACAAACAAATGTCCCTCAAGCAAGCCAAGAAGGATAATAAATTATCACCAAATTACTATGGCCCTTATAAGGTGTTGCACAAAATTGGTACTATGGCATACAAATTGGAGTTTCCTACATCTTCACGAGTACACCTAGTTTTCCATGTTTCATGCTTAAAGAAGATTATAGGTGACAAGATCCCAGTTCAAACTATATTTCCAGAACTTGATGAGGAAGGAAAAATCATATTGGAGCCTGAATCCATCACTGACACAAGAATTCTCCAACTTAGGAATAGATCTATTTCAAAGTATCTCATTAAATGGAGGAAACTATCGGCTAAATATTCCACTTGGGAAGATGAGTCTTTTATACAGAAGCATCTAGATTTACTCAAGCGTTGCAGACAACAATTTTCTCAAGGGGAGGTGCATGTTAAGCCCTAAATAGTGGAACATTACCCCTTAATTGGGGCATATTAAATTAGTAATGTTATTTTATTTATGTTGGATTGAGTCCATTAGTTGTAATTGTACCTCCTAGTCTCCTATATATACCAAGGAGACATTTTCATTTGGAATCATCTTGTATTTGGACATTTATGTGGGGTATAAAGAGGTTTCCCCCTCAAAGAGGATTATTATATGAAATTCTCTCTTTTTCAAGGCGTTGAGTACTTATTCTGATGTTTTTCTATGCTATATTGATATTTGGTTCTTAACATGTTACTGACAACCTAGAGTTCAAGCCCAACAACAATGAAAATTCATGGTCATAGTAGCCTGATATCATTGATGAAGCATCATTGTTGTCAAGATATTACAACCATGAATCATCATTATCATCCATATTGAGATCATGATCAAAAGAAACACTATTTTGGAGTAGCAGTACGAGAATACTCATGATCTCAAGAAACACTATTTTGGAATTTTTATGTAAGTGTGATGATAGATATTTCAAAGGGCATAAATGTAATTTATTTATTTATTTCAAATTTATGTGTCGCAATATGACCACCCTAAGGAAAATTTTGAGGATGCCACTTTCAAATTGGAATTAAAGGACCCCTTGACCCTTCCTTAGGATGAACTCAACATGGAGCCTCCTCAAGAGGAGCCCCAGATTTCCCTCCATGAAATATCATGTAGTTTATCTCCCTAGACTTAAATTTCATTGGCTACATCAAGCACAAAAGCGTAATTACCCTAATTGATGGTGGCATAACCCACAATTTTATCCATCGAAGAGTGACAGAAGAAACATATTTTTATGTCCATGCAATGTTCAAATTATGAAAGATAATGTTAAATTTTTCAAAATCCCACCCAGTTTCAGTCTTGCTGATTTTTCAGTCAAATTTAATTGCCAAACTTAGTTTCAGCACTGTTTCAGCATATGTTACAACCTAGTGTTTCAGCATATACTCAGTGGTGTTTCAGCTTAAGACTCAGCACTATGTTTCAGCATATGCTACAGCCTGGTGTTTCAGCATCTGCTCACAGCGGTGTTTCAGCTT
>ML787662.1:554555-565216 GCA_009831015.1 Picea engelmannii | reverse complement strand
TATCCCATACTTCGACGAGTTTATCCGGATAGCACATGGGGAGGCTTTATATGTTTTTTATTTATTTCTTTTTCTTTTTTATTAGTTTTCTTTTTTTATTTTATTTTATTTTTTTATTTTTAACTTACTTATATATATTTATAATTTAAATTATGCTAATTTTTCCCCAAACCTTATTAAAATATTATTATTTTTTTAAATAAAATAAAAGATGTGTGGTATAAGTATTATGTTTGGGATTTGTTTTTGATAGGGATGTAATGGATAATATATATTATGGTTGGATTTAACAATGTTATAACATATTTTACTCACATATGTATATTTCTCACCTACATTTCTCAATATACACGTTAATTAAATATGATATAATATAATACATTATAATTATATTATATTATAACATATCATATTTAGGTTTCAAATCCTTTGTGAGGAGAGTTTCAAATATAAGTCAAAATGTTTTCCAGAATTTACGTGGAAACCCAAACGGGAGAAAATCATAAAATGTTTTTCTTATATATCAAAAGAATACATTCATTGGAAGCACCAACTTTTGATTCTCCAACTGCAACTAGAAGGAGACTCCAACCCCCTAGTTTCTTAGGATACAACCTAAAGGAATCTCCAACTCCAGAAATTCTTTGGCTCCAAATAGAATGATGCTACAACCCGCTATTTTCTCCATCTACAACTAGAAGGTGGCTACAACCACCTATCCTTTCCCTATCCAACCACCCTATAATATAAATGTAGACCAATTGTTGCTATCACAAAACTATGCCATTGTCACTGCCATTGTCACTATTTGTCACTGTATTTTTCAGTGTCATAACTATGTCACTATCACTATCACAAATATGTCACTATCTCATCAACCTATATCTGCTCATCAACCAACTAAACATGTACCATACCATGCATCAAGTGTATACCAATATACATACTATCTCATGCATCAATCATGAACAAAAATATATATCAACAATGAATAGTAAATCATGAACTAGAGCATCAACCATGTACAACCCGTTCCATATACCAGATCGTCAACTATATCGATATCTCTACCATATCGTAAATTAAGTATCTCAAAGAGCCAATGCATTCCCCTCATGCATATGACACCATACAACATGAATATTCCTCAACCATGTACAAACAAATCAAAGATATGAACTATAAGAAACATGCCATATGTTGAACCAAATATAAAAGTGCTCCTCACTTAGCTAAGAAACCAAGATATACCATATCCAAATACCAAACCAACCATACCAAGTATGCCTCAAGCATACACCATATCATGACAAGAAGTAACCATCAAAACAAGTATATAACCATACCAATACCTTTGTAGCTGACCTGAAACTCTAAGATGTTAACATGTAGACTTCCTTCATACCTTTAAGGACCTAGTACCAACATCTACTCAATCCTTCATTATATTTTCATAGATATGTGACCTTCTCTTCTAGAGACCGCATATATATGTGCTTTCCTTCACTGCAACCCACGTACATCCGTGCCCTGCTGACCTGCAACCTGTAGATACCTCAGAAAATAGGGTTTACTACAACCCCAAGACTTTCTCCTTCAACCTTCCTTTGCTACCTCAAAAACATGTCATCACAACCTTAGCAAAAGATCACTATATCACAAGAAAGATAATCAATGAATAAGTGTGTGAGTGTTCTTTTGAATGAATCCTTGAGGTGCTTATATACTTGAGCTAGATAACTCCTCTCCTTAATTTAGGGCTTCTAGGATTTTCTTGTTACAAAAACTTTACTCCTTTGACCAAGACTTATAACAAACTAGGGGCTTCTTTTCCACTCTTCGGGCTTCCAAATTTATAAGGCCATATCTCCCTAACCATGCAGAACCACGTGGAATTTCACATATCATCGAAAATGGAAAGACATGTACCGTCCATATATGAGAATCTTTCCTACATTCACACTATTATTTATATCCATATTACTTATTCAAATGCGAGTACCAAGACCACATCGTCGATGCTATCAGAATATGCAACCAAAATTATTCAAGGATTGACATCGATCTCTAAGGGTTGACATCATTCTCCAAGATCACTCTCCAAGAGTTGACATTAATGAAAACCAAATAAACACTTTCCAATAATCTTCCCCTTTGGCATTGATGGAAACAGTTAGGCATGGAAATCCTTATGCGCATGCTCCCCCTGTGACCATTGCTTCCCCTGAATGCATGCCTCTATCTATCCATGCCTTACTCTTTATATCTCCCCCTTTGACATCAATGGAAAAGGGTACTCCTCATCCAGGGTTGCTCCCCCTATCTACAAGCCTCTGCTAACTCTATAGAATTTTCTCTTCATGGTGCTTCCTCATGTAATTCCTTGACGTATATATGAAAATAATTCAAAAATTTGTGTTACTTGAAATTATTCAAGACTTTTGTTTCTCTCCCCCTGTCCAGTTAAGCTTATTGTTGAGTGGATCACTATGGGGAAGAGACTACTCCAAGTTTTTGTCACAGATACTCGAAAGGTTCCCTTGCAAACAGTTTGGTGAAGATATCTGCAATCTTCTCCTTTGTCCTGACATACTCTAGCTTGATGTTCTTTTCTGTATATTGTTCCCATAAGAAGTGATACTTGATTAGAATGTGATTATTATTAGAGTGCATCACTGAATTCTTTGAAATATTGATGGCACTGGTGTTGTCACAAAGTATTGAAATTGGCTCATCATATTTTACTTGCATATCCTGCAATGTATGCTTCATCCAAAGAACCTGAGTACAACAACTTGTTGCTGCAATGTATTTTTCCTCTGTTGTGGATAAGGATATGGATGACTATTTCTTTCTTATCCATGATACCAAACACTCACCCAAGTAGAAATTTTCTCCACTTGTACTTCTTCTATCATCAATGCAACCTGCCCAATCTACATCTGTGTAGGCCACAAGAGATAGATCCTTCCTTTTTGGATAGCATAAACCAAACTCTTATGTACCTTTGAGATATCTAAATATTCTCTTTATTGCCAAAACATGTGATTCCTTTGGTGTTTCTTGAAACCTTGTAACCTTTCCAACTTCCTGCATTAAATATAGTCTAGAATTTGTCACACAGAGTAAGTTGTCAATCATCAATTTGTACTGCCTCTAGTCTACATCCTTGGAATCGTCATCCTTAAATTGCAACTTGTCTACATAGGAGTACTGAATGATTTGCAATATGTCATTCCAAACTTCTTCAACATTTATCTGATATACTTTTCCTGAGAGATGAAGATACCTTTGTTGCTTTGTTGCTTGGGAAGTTGACATATGAGAAGTCAAATTCCCAAGCAATGACTTCTCAAACTTGTGTTGCATGTTTTTGGAAAACTTTTGACTCATTTTTTCATCGTCACTTATGAAGATGATATTATCTACATAAACTTCAATAATTAATATACTTTCTTGATCAATATTTATGTAGAGATTTGTGTCTGCATTTCCTTTCTTGAATCCTTGTTGTTGTAGATATTTGTTCATTCTAGAATACCATGCTCTAGGTTCCTGCTTGACTCCAAATAGTTATTTCTTCAACTTGCAAACATATCCTTCCTTTTATGTCAACTGAAATCCTATAGGCTACTCAATGTAAACTTCTTCCTCTAGATATATGTTCAAGAATGTTGATTTCATGTCCATCTGATACACTTTAATATTCTTGGAGCATGAATAAGCTAATATCAATATGATTTCTTCCATCCCAACAATTGGGGCAAACGTCTCTTCAAAATCTATACCTTCAACTTGAGACTATCCTTTGCATACCAATATTTAATTTTTTCTGGTAACATGTTCGTCCTCATTCAATTTGTTCCTAAAGACCCACTTTGTACATATTACATAATTATTCTTTGGTTTTGGAACTAGTTCCCAAGTGTCCTTCTTTTCTATTTGGTATAACTCTTCATCCATAGATTTGATCCATAATTCATCCTTGTTGGCTTCTTCAAAACTGTTCGGCTCAATAGTAGATAGTAATGCTAGATGTTGTTGCTCTGGTGAGCAGATTCTTCTTCTATTTTTGACTCCTGCATCTTTATTTTCAATAATTTGTTCTAATAGATGATTTTGTTGCACTCATATGTTGGGTGTATTTGGAGGTACTTGAATATCCCATTGTTCTTTATCTACTTCTGGTTTCTCTTCTTCTTCATCTACTTCTTCTTCTTCTTTCAAATATGCTTCGTGATCCTATTCCACTGAATCTTTTCCACTTTATTTGATCTTTCAACCATTTGTCTCATTAACCGTCACATTGATTATTTACACTATTATGTTGAGTCTCAGATTGAAACATTTGTATTCTTTCCTTTTGCTTGAGTATCCAACCAATATGCCTTTATCGACTCGAGAATCAAATTTTCCAATTCTGCCATATTCTCTTCTGATGTAGAATTTGCTTATGAAAACTCTGAAGTGATTTACATTTGTTGGTCTTCCTTTCCATAGCTCGTATGGAGTCTTATCATTGTTGTTTATGAGAATCTCTCTATTATGTATGTGAATTGTTGTATGAATTGGTTGTACCCAAAATACATTTGTAAACTTGGAATCCATTAACATGGTTCTGGCCATTTCATGTACTTTCCTATTCTTCCTTTCAACAACTCCATTTTGTTGAGGTGTACTGCCTATTGAGAATTGCCTCTTTATCCCATGCTCGTTGAAGAATTCCATGAATTCCTTTGATGTAAATTATCCTCCATTGTTTGATCTCAAACACTTGATTTTCAACTATGTCTCATTTTCAACCATTTCTTTGTATGTATTGAAACTTTTGAATGCCTCTAACTTCTTTTTTAGAAAGAAAACTGTAGTCATTCTTGTGTAGTCATCAACTAGTAGCATGAATTATTTTTCACCTTTCAATCCTTTTGTTCTCGTTGGTCCAACCAGATTAGTTTGTAAAATTTACATTGGTTTTGTTGTGCAATATTCCTTTGACTGGAACTTTTTCTTGGTTTGTTTTCCCTATAGACAATGCTTGCATAGAATGTTTGTTGGCTTTGATATTTCAGGCATTTCTCTTACTACTTCCTTTTTGCTGACTTTGACAAGATTATCAAAAAACAATTGACCCATTCTTCTATTCCAGAGCAAACTTTCATCATCCTTTCCCAAGCAACATCTTTCCTTTCCTATTTCATTTATAAACTGTATGTTGCTTGGAGTCCTTACAATTGTAGCTACCAACTTTCCTGATTTTTCTTTTCTTATTTCACACTTCTTTGAATCAAACAAAAATCCATGTCCTTGATCACACATTTGACTTACACTTAGAAGATTGTGTTTCATGTCTTCGACTAGTAAAACATTTTCTGTCGTGGCATCCTTACTTTCGATCTTGATTGTGCCATTTCCAATGCTCCTGGCTGAGTTGTCATTACCAAATGAAACTGATGTAAATGTGTTGAACCTACACATAATAGATATAGCTATAAAATACTACACACATTTGCATAGAGAAATTGAGAAAGAAGAAGCAATATAGAAAGAATGGAAGAATTCTCATTAACCGTATTTGATCCAGGAGGCTCCCCAGGCTCAGAGAATGCTCAAAAATAAAAGTTCACAGAATTGAATGAAACCAGTTCCATTGAGTCCGTCTTGTCACGCTAATTCTGACAGTATATTTACTTTCTCAAATGGGCTCTGTATGCGAGAGTTATCGCACTCTGACCGTTTTCTCAAACAACTAAAAAATCAAAACACTGGCAAAAAGTCAATGTTGACGTCAACTTGACATCACCAACAACACCTCATGATGCAAAATTGGATCAATGGTAGTGTGACAAGTGGCAGTAGTTGACTGGGAAGATGTGGATGGCATATCCAATTAGAGTTGGACACGTGGCAAAGTTCGGGCAAATGTGGTGGTGCCACATGGCCCAAGCATGGGAAACCATGTGGCACCCAATCAACAATGTTGTGGGAAGTTTCAAAATTTTTGAGGTCCATGGGTTTTGAACCCAAGACCATCCACCAAGCCAAGCACCTTAAGGAGAGCACTAACACCAACGAGTCCCACATGTCTCTTGTTAAATAAAATGAATTTTAATTTATTTAAATTGTAATGTATTGTTATGTGGGCGAATAAGGGCTAAGACCCAACCCATGGTTTTATGGTGTTATGTGACCTTGTTTGGGGGTGTGCACCCGTCCATTGGGTTCTTAGCCCATATATTGTTTGAAAGTGGTTTTTAAACCATATATTAATGCTTTTTGGGGATTTTTGACTGATATTTAGTCCAGAAAATGGATTTTTGAGAATATTAAGGCCATTTGAAGGGGGATATGATCCCAAAAAGAGGCCAGATCTTGAGGGAAGTTGGGATTCCTCATCTAAGCCTCAAAATCTATATAAACAAGGATTTTTGAAGCTTGTAGGAGACTTTTTTGATGCAGGGTTTTGAAGGAGCAGTTTGTAAATTTTGGCCTTCTCTCATGTTTTGAGAGGCGTTTTTCTCATGTTGTTGAGAGGATTTTGATGGTGCATGCATGAATATGAGCAAGGAGTTCTTTCAAAGCATACATGAAGCATGTAATATAGAAAAAAAGAGCATTTTAAGATAACTTTGAGCATTTTAAAGAGCAATAAAGAGGTCCTCCACTTGGAAGCGGGCCTGGAGACATAGCCAACGATTGGTGAACTCCGTTATCAACCTCTTGTCTCTTTTTCTCTTTCTATTTTGTTGTTCTATTCTCTTCCTTTGCAGCATGGATATTAATGGCCATTTTCTTTATTCATTAATAAGCATTAAGTAAAAGTCACATTTGATATTCCGCAAACAAGATAACAAGTTTATGTATTTCACATTCTTAACGATTCGATGCAAAAAGTACATTAAACTAACTTGCAATTTATCAGTAATACCTTCATTTTTGGATCAAGTTTATGGTATCAGAGCATTTGGTTTTGAAGGTTTGATAGGAATTGAAAGCATTGGATGCTCACGAGAGCAAAACTCAAGCAAGGAGAAGGCCAACTTGAGGCTCTTGACACAGATATTCAAAGGCGACCGCATAAGCAAGAGATGTCTTCACCACAGAAATTGGGTCCCTTCAAATATGAGATGATTTATTCGAGGAATTTAAATTGATGCAATCCATGGTAGAGGAGCTTTATCATGAAAGAAGACAGCAAAGAAATCCAAAAGTTGAAGAAGGTGAATCTTCAGTAAGAGCAGAAGGAGGAGTTGGAGGTGGTGGACCTTCGGAACATTCTTCTCCTTCATCCTCATCATCTAATAATGAAGCAAGTGTACATTCCTCCAAGGATAAGAAAAAAACTCATCATTCTTCTAATATGTCGTTATTAAAGTTAGATGTAAAGTTTCAATTACCCACTTGTGATGGTGAATTAGAAGCAGAAAAGATAAATAATTGGGTAAGACAGTTAGAAGTCTATTGCAGGATACAAAGGATTGTTGATGATGAAACAAATATCCAACTTGCAAGTCTCAAATTGGGAGGCACAACTCTCATATGGTGGTAAAGCAGAACTAGAGATAATGTTAATAAAAGTGGTAAAACAATATCTTCCTCGAATGATTTTGTTATTGCATTAAAACAATAGTTTTACCCTTTAGTCTACATGCAATAAGAAATGATGAACTGGCAATGTTTAAGGCAATCAAAAGGTCAAAGTGTACAAGAATATACTCAGATATTTCGTAAGAAATCTTTAAATTTGGGTATTCCTTTATATACACAAGATACACTCCTAAAATATATCGGTGGTTTACATTCTTATCTTAAGCACATTATTCTTATGCTAAATCCTTCTAACTTTGATGAAGTATGTGTATAAGCCATTCACATTGAATCTAGCAAAGGGAATGTTGGTGATAGTGTTTCTACAGATACTTGGAAAAGAAAGGATGTAGGGAAAAGGAAAGAGAAGAAGATGCCCATGACAAGAAAGGAGAATATTACTTGTGAGAATTGCAAGAAGGTAGGTCATGATGAAGATCATTGTTGGACCTTACATCTTGAAATGAAGCCAAAGAAGTATGCCAATAAAGGAAGGAAGAAGACCACAACTGCGACAGTTCAAGTGGATCTTGGATCAGATTCCGGTGATGAAACACAGGTTGTAGCTATGGGAATCTGAGGTATAAATTTTGTTGCAAGTTCTAGCTCTTCTAGTTCAGTTGATGTAAATGATGAGTGTAAAAGGAGTGAACTTTTCCAAATAAGGGTTATAACACATAATGTTAAAATTGATACTCTTGTAGATAGTGGATCACAAGCCACTCTAATCAGTGAATATGTTGTGAATAACTTGTGACTTGAAACTAAGTCACCTCATAAACCATATCCATTGGGATGGATATGTGGTGATAACAATTTACAAGTAACCAAGCAATGTAAAATCAAGTTTGCAATCACTTCTAATTATGTTGATGAAGTAGAGCTTGATATAGTGCCACTGGACATATGTGGGATTGTCTTGGGAAGCCCATACCTTTATGATAGGAAATCCATATTCTACAGAGAGGAAAATAAATATTGCTTCAAGAAAGATGGGAAGGAGTACATTGTTCGTGCTCATCGCATGAAAATTGACAGATCTTTTGCAGTTACAGGGCAGTTAAAAAGAATGGTAAATGCAATCAAAAGCTTAACACTTATGTCTGTAACAAAACAAGAAATTAGTGATGCTAAGCATGATATGGTTCAGTATGATTCGAACAGTCATGAAGTGTCACCAGGGGTACAACATGAGGTTTGGCTGCATAATTTGATTATTGTTCCTATTCAAAAGGGGAAGCATGTTTTGTCATTTTCATTTGCATACTCAGTATTGTTGATTAGTTTGTTGTTGTTCAGTGGTGTATGGCTGCAAAGTGAGACAAACAATGTATATGATTGTGTGATAAATGAAATGATTACTTTTATAAACAATTCTTTCTCGGTTTTCATGTTTGTTGTGATTAGTTAGGTGATCATTATCCCATCAGAGAAGATGGATAATACAGGACAAAGTGGGGAGGAAATACCCTCACTTCTTACCTGAGTAAAAGAAGACTTTTGGTGGTCCAAAAGCTTCCAAAGTGGGGAGGAAAGATCCAGGAGGCTCCCCAGGCTCAGAAAATGATAAAAAATAAAGGTTCTTAGAATTGAATGAAACCGGTGACATTGTGTCTATCTCGTCGCACTGATTCCAATAGTATATTTACTTTCTCAAATAGTCTTTGTATGCAAGATTTATCGCACTCTGACCGTTTTCTCAAACAACTAAAAAGTCAAAGCACTGGAAAAAAGTCAATGCTAACGTCAGCATGACGATAGCATGACATCACCAATGACACCTCATGATGCAGACTTGGACCAATGGCAGTGTGACAAGTGGCAAAAGTTGACTGGACAAATGTAGATGGCATATCCAATCAAAGTTGGACACGTGGAAAATTTCAGGCAAATGTGGTGGTGCCACGTGGCCCAGGCATGGGAAACCATGTGGCACCCAGTCAACAGTGTTGTGGGAATTTTCAATTTTTTTTAGGTCCATGGGTTTTGAAGCTGTGACCACCCACCAAGCCAAGCGCCTTAAGGAGAGAACTAACACCAACACGACCCACATGTCTCTTGTTAAATAAAATGCATTTTTATTTATTTAAATTGTAATGTATTGTTATGTGGGCAAAAAAGGGTTGGGGCTAAGCCCCAACCCATGGTTTTATGGTGTTATGTGACCCTGTTTGAGGGTGCGCGCCCTTCCATTGGGGGCTTAGCCCATATATTGCTGGAAAGTGGTTTTTAAACCATATATTAATGATTTTTTGGGATTTCTAACTGATATTTAGTCCAGAAAATAGATTTTTGAGGATAGTAAGGCCATTTGAAGGGGAATTTGATCCAAAAAAGAGGCCAGGTCTTGAGGGAAGTTGTGATTCCTCATCTGAGCCTCAAAATATATATAAACCAGGCTTTTTGAAGCTTGTAGGAGACTTTTTTGATGCAGGTTTTTGAAGGAGCAGTTTGTAAATTTTGGCCTTTTCTCATGTTTTGAGAGGCATTTTTCTCATGTTGTTGAGAGGATTTTGATGGTGCATGCATGAATATGAGAAAGGAGGTCTTGCAAAGAATACATGAAGCATGTTATGTAACAACAAAGAGCAGTGTAAGAGAACTTTGAGCATTTTAAAGAGAAATAAAGAGGTCCTCCACTTGGAAGCGGGCCCGGAGACATAGCCAACGATTGGTGAACTCCATTGTCAACCTCTTGTCTCTTTTTCTCTTTCTGTTTTGCTATTCTATTCTCTTAGTTTGTAGCATGGATATTAATGGCTGATATCTTTATTCATTAATAAGCATCAAGTAAAAGTCACATTTGATATTCTGCAAACAAGATAACAAGTTTATGTATTTCACATTCTTAACGATCTGATGCAAAAAGTACATTAAACTAGCTTGCAATTTATCAGTAATACCTTCATTTTTGGATCAGTATTCCACACTAAAAGAGTGAATAATTTACAATATATATAGGCTACATAAGTAAATAATGAGCCATTGTGGTGGTCTATATTGATCTGTACACACACTGACAGTTACAAGAGGAAATTGCTACCTAGTCTAGTCTCTTAGGCAGTTACGAGAGTGAA
>ML787662.1:527633-552733 GCA_009831015.1 Picea engelmannii | reverse complement strand
CTTCTGGTATTGGATCTACAATTCACAACTTTGTGCCAAAAATTATAACAAGAATAACATGAACCAAGAAAAATAGTTTGATACCTAGGAGTAGAAGATCTTTTGAATGGTGCCTCTCTTCTAAATTCTTCTTCTTCCTGAGGTCTTTCTATAGCTGGTTTTTGCTGATACTGATTTTTTATTCTTCTAGGTGGTGCAATTTCTCTGTATTCTTCATCTTGAGTTTTCATGTCTTCTTCTTTCGAGGGACCTATGATTGTGTTTGCATAGTTTCTTGGTTCTATTTCTTTCTCTATCATTTTGGAGCTTGAACCTTTCTTTGTCTGCATTTGATTGTATCCTAATCCAGAACTGTCATACTAAGATATTTGACTATTAATGATATTATCCGATATCCTTGTACTATTTTGTTGCATTCCCTTCTTCTGAACATATTTCCTTAGAATGACGATCTTTGCTTCTAACTTTTCAATGATCATGTCATTTTCATCTAACTTTTCTTTGAGTGCTTCTTTAATCCTCTTGTCTTCTTCTTCCTGGAGTTTTAGCTTCGTGATTATCTTCTCAACTTATTTGGAATTATGAGATTCTTCTTTCTTTGTTAGTTCTTTCTGGAGTGACTTATTTTTCTTCTTTTCTCTTTTAATAACTTATATGGCACTCAACAATTATTCTCTATAATCGACTTTTGCCTCTTCATATTCTTCTTTGGATCCTTCTTCATCAGAGTCTTCTATTTCCATGACTAGTACCCTTTTTGTATCACTTTCTCTGACTTCATATTCTCTTGAAGAGGAACTGTCTTCCTTGGTGCAAAATATTTTCTTGAAAAACTTGTTTTTTTTTCTTATTCCCTTTTGAATTTACTTTTTCTTTCTAGGGTCATCATATTCTTCATTTCTTTTCTTTTTCTTATAAGGACATTTTTAGGAAAATGACCAACACCATCACAATTAAAACAAATCAATGGAAGCTTACCTTTGTATTTATCGGTTCTCATTTTCAACCTTCTTACAAAGTTAGTCACCTCTTCATCTTCCTCTAAATCATCGCTGCAACTACAATATGAATTTTCCTTTTGTTTATATTTCTTCTTTATCTTATTTGATGCCTTTAATGTTGCTTCCTTCATGACTGGATTTTCTTTCTCTATCCTCCTCTCATAAGTTTTGAGTATCACGTGCACCTCATCCATGCTCAAGGTGTATATATTTGTTCTCTCTTCCAGGGATGAAATCTTCATATCATATCTCATAGGTAGAGATCTTAGTACCTTTTGAACAATGACTATTTCCTAAATTTATTCTCCCAATCCCTTGATGGCATTGACTATCTCATCAACTCATAGAAAGTAGGAGACAATGTTTTAATCTTCCTTCATCTTCAATTGTTCTAACTTGACTCTAAATGTTTGAAGTTTGGCTCCTTTAAATTTGGAATCTCCTTCGTAGATATTATTCAGTTTTTCCTAGATTTTTTTTGTGGATTCATAGTGCACAACCTTAGTGTATACTAATTCATTCAAACCATTCAGGATGGCATTTTTAGCTCTAGAATCATTGTCTTCAAGTTTCTTTCCATCCTTATCTATCGGAGGAGTGGCTAGTGATTTGTATCCATATACTATTTCTCGCAAAACATTGAATCCTTGTGCTTTTACATATGTTTTCATATATCTAATATAGAATTCATAGTTCCGACCATCAAGTTGTGGTACCCCAATCCTAGAATAGTCCATGATCTCCTTCCAGTGGTCATAATTATTTTTGAGGGAACCACTCTGATACCAATTGTTGGATTACTGAGAGGAGGGTGAATCAATATTGAGAAATAATAGTACTTTTAACCACATTTTATTCTTCAACAATATTCAATAGTTTATCATTAGCATTCAATATATCATCAACATTATAATTATAAAAAGCATCACATCACAATAGATACACATTACACCATAATTTACGTGGAAACCCAAACGAGCAAAAACCACATAATTTTTTTCTTATATATCAAAAGAATGAATTCATTGGAAACACCAACTTCTGATTCTCCAACTGCAACTGGAAGGATACTCCAACCTCTTAGTTTCTCAGGATGCAACCTACAGGAATTTCCAACTCCCCAATTATTTGGCTCCAACCAGAAGGAGGCTACAACCCCCTATGTTATCTACATACAACCACCTATCCTTTCCCCATACAACCACCTTGTAATATAAATGTATACCAATTGTCTCTATCACAAAACTCTGCCACTGTCACACTCTGTCTCTTTCATTGTCTTTGTCACTGTCACAACTCTCTCACTGTCACTATCACAACTCTCTCACTATATCATCAACCTGTATATTCTCATCAACCAACTAATCTTGTACCATACTATCCATCAAGTATATACCAATATACATACTATCTCATGCATCAATCATGAACCAAAATATATATCAACAATGAATAGTAAATCATGAACTAGAGCATCAACCATGTACAACCCATGCCATATACCAGATCATCAACTATATGCATATATGTTCTATATCATAAATGGAGTATCTGAAAGAGCCAATGCATGCCCCTCATGTATATGCTACAACATGAATAAGCCTCAACCATGTACAAACAAATCAAATATATGAAATATAAGAACCATGTCATATATTGAACCATATATAAGAGTTCTCCTCACTCAGCTAAGAAACCAAGATATACCTTATCAAAATACCAAACCAACCATACCAAGTATTCTTCACACCATATCATGACAAGAAGTAACCATCAAAACAAGTATATAACCATACCAATACCTCTGTAGCTAACATGAAACTCCGAGACATTGACCTTTAGAATTCCTTCAGACCTTTAGGGACATGTTACCAACACCTACTCAAGCCTTCATTAGCTTTTCACAGATACATGATATTATCTTCTATAGACCACAGATATTCATGCTTTCCTTCACTACAACTGACGTACATCTGCACTTTATTGACCTACAACCTATGAATACCTTTGAAACTAGGGTTTGTTGTAACCCCAATACTTTCTCCTTCAACCTTCCTTTTCTACCTCAAAAATATGTCGTCGCAACCTTAGAAAAAGATCACTAGATAACAAGAAAACTAATCAATGAATAAGTGTATGAGTGTTCTTGTGAATGACTCCTTGAGGTGCTTATATACTTAAGATATGTAACTCCTCTACTTAATTTAGGGCTTCTAGGTTTTTCTTATTACAACAACTTTTCTCCTTTGACCAAGAATTATAACAAACTAGGGGCTCCTTGTCCACTCTTTGAGGCTTCCAACGTTACAAGGCCATATCTCCCTAACCGTGAGGAACCACTTGGTGTTCCACATACTGTCGAAAATGAAACGATGAGTACTATACATATATGAGGTTCTTTCATGCATTCATATTGTCCTTTCTATCCATATTCCTTATTCAACTTTAGGTACCAAGACCACACCATCGGGGCTACCAGAATATGCAACTAGAATTATTCAAGGATTGACATCGATATTTAAGGGTTGAAATCATTCTCCAAGATCACTCTCCAAGAGTTGAAATCAATGAAAACCAACAAACCACTGTCCAACACCCACACCCTCTAGATTCCACTATTTAGGGTTACTAGGATTCCAACAAGGTAGTTAGCGTGTCCTAAGGGGTGATATATGAAAACTTATCATTTTATGGGATTACAATGGGTCATTCATTGGTTATGGGCATGTAGGACTTTATGTGAGCGTTTTGAATATTAATCATTGATATGTCCCAATGAATAAAATCTTAGTCGATCGTTGAAGGAAGGAATGTATATAGAGTAGTTTGTGTTCTGATAGAAATGTATCAAAAAATATTTGGTTGTAACCTTGATTTGTGTGCCAATATAAAGGGAGTATAAATACAATTATATGTGGGCCCTCAGAGTTAATTCTATTGGGGAGAAGAAAAACATAGATCACTTCATACTCCAATGAAAGGGGATCAAAGTATATTCCTTCCTAGATTTGATTTGTGTGCTGACAACATAATGTTGTGATGCGTTAAATATGCATCATCAGACCTCCTTGGTGTTGAGCATATTTAGGGAGTCAAATGACTCCAAAGGAAAGGGGATCAAATAATATTCCATCATATAGAAATGGTTTAGAAGGGGGTGGACTCCGATGACATGTATGCAGAGGGATAATTTGGGTCATTTTTTGGAGGATGGGAGAAAAGTGCTTGAGATCTAGGAGTGATGGAGATTTCATGAAGAAAACATATGAGAGCATCGTCGGAGGAGGATGGGATTGGAAGACTGGGAAGAAGAGATCCAGGACAAGTCCAAATGATGATGAGTATAGGTTGTGGGCACCACATTAGGGTTAGCACCATGTTATATGGAATATGATAGTGTGAGCTACATGGATGCCACATGGGAGTGGGAAGACAATATGATATTTGGCTTAGGAAACTTTAGGATGCCATAAATTTCAATCCATAACTCAGATTTAAGTATGGTTACAGTCATTGGAAAGCTCTCGACAGACAAAATCCAACTATGAAATTTAGTTAGAGGAAATAATAAAGAAAAATAAGGAGAAAACCCAATAGACCTTGAGCCTAAGTTTCACGAGAGAGGGAAGTCCAAAAGAATAATCTGGTAGAGATCAATCTGAATAGGCTCAGGGACAAGTTTGTAGGAAAGGTGGATCTAGTAGCCTTGGAAGCTCCGAACCTCAGGAAAAGAGGAAAAGGGGAATCTCAGTAAGGATCAAAGTAAAGGTTCTATAAAAGGATCAATAGATTTCCCACAGGCCTCTTAAGGTTAGAGAGGTCATGCAAACAAAGTGGCTCTACAAACCTACTCCTGCAAAACAGAAGAATGAGATCAGCCATGGAATCTAAGACGACTAGCTAATACGATAAACAATATATTCCCTACCTTTAAACCAAATTATGAGAGAGTGTTAGGTTTATTGAACAATAACATGGTGATTGTAGGTGAGTGTTTTAAGACTACATATGCTAATTCGAAATAGAAGAGTAAGATCCATATGCGAAAGAATAAGTATGAATTCATGAAACATAACATGTTAGAAAAAGGATGTAGAATTTGAATTAGTCAATCAACAAATAATCAGCCACAATCTCATCCAAGACATCCAATAGAACATCAAGTCGTGAAACCACATATGATCATCAAGCACTTAAAAATCAACAAAAGGTCTGAAGACAACGTGTCAAATCCATCATACAAATGTCAACAAATATAACAGTCCAATAAGCATTATGAAGACATTTGAAATCATCATATATGGAGGAATAGTCATCACCCATCAAAGAAAATCATCCATCAAGATAAAACCCCCAACTCCCTCAAAGTAGGAAAAGACATAACATTAGGCTCAAGCAGTAGAGGGTTAGGAAATATGATTAAAATGTTAGTAGGTGGGGGGGGGGATTTTATTTTTCTTGTAAAATCAAAAGTAATGAGATAAATTATTTTACTGGTTGCACACTTCAGATTGGTTTTGGTTTGACCATAGGTTTTCACTTTTAATAATGAGAAAACATCTACATAAGTGTGTTCCTCATATCTTTTTCCCATCATGATTCACCACCAACGAGCATTCATGGCCCCGATGAAGTTTCCTCAGTACCATACAAGCATAGCCCCACTACCATTAGGTGCCCATAGCCCCGACATGTTTACTTGTACTTCCCACACTATCAATAGTTCTTTCAACTTCCCTTTTTTTCCAGAATAGGCTCACCCTTTTAGATTTTAGATGTAAACTTGAATATGCACATATGGTATGAAGAAAGCAGGATTATACTAGAGTTACTTTGATTTGTTG
The DNA here is from genome assembly GCA_009831015.1 of Picea engelmannii. Taxonomy (NCBI): domain Eukaryota; kingdom Viridiplantae; phylum Streptophyta; class Pinopsida; order Pinales; family Pinaceae; genus Picea; species Picea engelmannii. Next base: position 546,888 of record ML787662.1, on the reverse strand, counting down.
AGTAGATACTATGCATTTTAGTTTAACCCATAGGTCTCTCCAAAAACCATCATAGTATTGGCCATTTTATTAATGTGAAGTGGGTGGAACTCAAAGAAAAAGATAGATAGAAACTTTCGTATACTTATAGATTATCGTGGTATGCTCAACAGGAACATGTGTTCCACCACAAAAATCATTCCATACCTATAGATGATAACATCATGAATGTTCACTTAGACAGAGAAACCCATGCATCTTATGACTTGTAAATTGTTTTGCAGTATGTGACCAAAATCGGACCAGCCCCTCACTAAAATTTAAAGAGTAATCCTCAAGGTAGATTAGAATTCAAATTATCTTAGGGAAATACCATCAGTCAAATAAAAATATAGAATCAATATGTACAAGAAGAAAGCAAGACTGAAATAAGAAATCAAATCATGAAAAAGAAAACTAAAATAAAATAAATATGAAGTTGAAATGGCAGTCATCAAAAGGGAGAAAAGTCGTTGAAAACTAACAATAGAACCCAATAGCAAGTAATAAATATGGCACCATCACAAAGAAAGTGTTTTTAGTGAAATATCAAAAAGTAAGCTAACGACAAAAAATCAATCAAGAAATGTTACCTATTCAACATCAAACTCAATAGAAAAAACTCCCAGAATTTCTAATCTGAAATAAAAACAAACCAGAGAATGAGAATTGATGATCTAGTGGAAATATTTGCACATAATTCTCTAATCCAATTGTCATATGAAATTTCTTTCATTTAGGGAAACAAAACAATCTTCTAGGAATCTAGAAAAATGGGTCAGTGTAGATGCTCAGTCAAAACAAAGTTTCAAACCAGCGACATGAAACATCCAAAAACCCATAATATCTCAAGATTACATGACATGAACATTTTCTTTGCATATTTGAAAATAATTAATTTTTCAACAGAAAATACATTTCATACCAAAGCGCCATTTTCTCTTTTCCACAAAAGATAATCATTGATACTAAAATTCATTCGGATAATGCAAAGAGATATTACAACTATGGAGGTTGTCAAACTAGTCATTAAAATGACTCCAAACAATGACTATATCAGAAAATAGTATGAGGATAAGTTAATAATATTATATTAATGGTTAGCTATTGAGTTGGTGACAATCTTGGCTGATAAAAAGTGTCACAAAATAATATGATCAACCAAGTTCATATTAACACTTCCCTAAGTTTCCTTCATTTCAAGAGAAAATATTCTGAGTTGTTGGTTGCACAAACTGTTTTTTCGACCTGCATACAAAATAGAACATTGTGATCAACTCTCAGGTAGTTTGGGAATAAATCCTCCTCTCAAATGACTGACTTATAAAAATTAAATTAATCTAAATTGAAAAGTAAAGACCAACATTAAAAATAATCCTAAGAAGAGCATGCTAAGCTAATGTAAACTTAAACTAGGTGGGTTGTCATAAAACTCCATGTAAAGGTCAGTGCTCATAAATTAAAACTAAAAGTGCTAATGGAAAATAACGAAAACGAAACAAAAATCATCTAAGTTCATTATGCTAAAATAAGTATATGCAGAAAATTCATGTTGGCTTAAAGTGATAAAAGAAAAGAGTGAATGTGAAAGAAAATATTTGGATCACTCCAAAACCAAGGAAAAATAATCATCTAAGGAGATCACAAGTATTTGGAGTGTCTTGAATTTTATATGGGCAACATTTTAATACTCATAATTTAAAATTAATGTGTGTGGGACAACAAGAACAACACTCATAATAAACTCCCATCAAACAAAATATTCTGGTTAGAGTCATATTCATATGATGATTAGATATATTTGAGTTCTTATTTCCATCCCAAGAGGAACTAAAAAGTATCTTCATTTTAAAATATTCCACTTGTAATATGAAAACATGCGTGGACAAGATTTGATATGATGATCATGGATGAAACCTGTGATATGAAAATTACTCAACACATAGAAAAATTTGAGAATGAGATGAAAATAATTTCCTCACATCAAAATTTAAATGAAAAACTCAATCAAGGGAAAATTAGTGTGAAAACCTTCCAGTTATATCCACCTATGTTGAGAATTCATTTATTAATCAACCAACAATAATTAAAAGAAAATCCAAACACAAAACTAATTAAAAACTAGAAAGAAAAACTAAACTATGCAAAGAAAGACACTAGTATATTCTACCCTACTCCTATCCTACACTAATAATGGATAAAAAAATGAGCTATGTAAAATCATAATGCCAATGTAGCCATCCAAGTAATCCAAATCATGTAGACATATGTTCAAGACAAAATATTAGTGACAGATCTTGCAATAAGAATCGACTAAAAGTAGGAAAAATTAACTCATTATAAACTCTATTCACCATATTAAAAATGTCATATTGATAATTCATGGGAAATGTATCCAAGTAAGTTCTCTCCAACTATGCTTCAATTATATTGTAAAATGTACCATGACTATCATAGAGTTGATGGAAGGAATTCAAAGGAATGTAGTATACCAAATGAGAATCGTGCATAGAATATGTAAAAAAGTGTGCTCGGTGAGAGAATTTTCATGCTAATAAAGTTGTTTATCCCTGAAGACAAGACAAAAGAATAAGGTTCTAGCATAACCATTGGCATAGACTGAAGTTCCTCATTATCTTGGAAAGTCTCTTTGGAATCACACTTCAATTAACAAACTACTTGAGATAGACTAGTGAGATCATATGGCATACCTGGGTTAGGACCAACCATGGTATGAGAGAAAATTTCGAAACAATGGTGAGATCCACAAGTATTAACAATATTCAACAAAGGTCTACTTGAACAAGGAAATTCACTATTTATCAAAAATGAAGAAAAAGAAGAAGACATCCTTTGATACACATTTGCTACAAAATTCTCTTCATCCCATGAAAAAGTTTGATAAGACTTGGTTGTAATTAGTTCATGGGAAGAGGTTTTATCCCCTCTATCTTCAATACGCCTATCACCACCCTCAATTAATTCAAAAAGGGTTGACCCCATTGAATTTATTTGAACAGAACAATGGGTGGGTTCATGCAAAGTTAAACCATTAAAAAGATCAGGATATAAATAGAAATAAGTGGAAGAATTTAGACAATGAAAAGCTTCTCTAGAACAAGAGGGATTTTTAGAAAGTGACTCCCTGAATGGTAATTCCTCCTCTTTAAACACATCATTGGATGATTGTGAATTGGTGGGCTATATAGTAGGCGTGGTTTCACAATCAAAATTTGCTTCCTCAAGATGGTTCTCCTCTTCCAAGTTAAAATTAGATTTATATGATAAAAGAGGTGTGTCTTGCATGTTTATTTCTTCTCCATAAGTGAAAAAATTAGTGTGGTTTTCTTGTTCCTTCACAATATGAGAATCTGAAATATATTGCATAGCATTCTCATGGTTAGAAACGGGAAAGAAATCACAAGAATCCTCAAAAAAATAAGTCTCAATAAATAATCCTTCAGAAATAAGAAAATATTATTTTTATATGTCAGTTATACAAGGAGAATTTGTAACAACATGACAATCCAAATCAAGAGGAACTAATTCCAAATTATCCATAGGTGAGGAAGAATTCATTTCAAGAGTGTCCATATTTTCTTCATTGACAAAATTATCATCATTTAAAGTTTTCTCCATATCTCCCTCCTCCATTTATTGTGATGAAAAAGATGAGATAGGACAATGAGAACTTGACATAAACATCGGTGTGACCTGAAGTGTCCCACTATCAAACACATGAAGTAAAATTTACAATGAACTATTACAACAAGGGTGTCAATCATGTAGTTCATTCCTTACCAGAGAAACTTACAAGGAGTGTGCACCCCATAGATATACAATCATAAACCCGTGTGATACAACTTTTGTCCACAAAATTTCCTTCATTGTCATCGTGAAATTCCATAACACCTAGTGTGCCCTTCCAATTTCATCTCCCCATGCTCAATACTGAAGACTCAACCACTAACCTTCCCTTCACTCCTACAATGTGTTTCACCTCTACCTTTACATCCAAAACTGTCTCTATCTCATACCAACAACAGATACACAAACGACCCACCACAAACATGGATGAAACTTTGCCTCTACCAAAAATTCAATTTTCCCCTTGTGTGCCTTAGGTCAAATTTGTTTTTGATCACCCAAAATGTCCAATCCTATGTCAAGTCATCCCATGCGACTCTATTTCCTTGGTTGAGTTGCATGATCAAACTTTCTTGATTGCTTGATGTTTGGAGAATAATCTCATCCTTTTATAAATTGGCTCCCCAAATGAACTATCTTGGTGAATCAATGCATCCCATGTCTCATGCCCTTTTGCAAGGTTGGGACTACCTCCCATGTGGGTGCACTTGAGAGGCTTGTCCAACCGACCACTGAGCTCCCCATTCCTTCATCTGGTTGACTAATTGAGATTTTGTCCAGTACCCCCATCCATCCAACCAACCCCTTGTTTGTGTGAGTGAATCACTTAATCGATGTTACGAGAAAAATACCTATGCCTATCGGTCCAAGACACAATAGATCATTCACTTTTAAAATATTAACTAATTCCCCAAGAAGGAAAGAAAAAAAATGTAACTAACTTGATCAAATAGCTAACTACTGGTAATGAAAGAAGGAATACTTATGTGGTGTCCTATTATTGATGAAGATCCCTAGGATGAAAACTTTATAACTCCTTCCATGTTTCTCTTTTGTCAACCTAAAAAACTTTCAAGTGAAAGACTACAAACGACAACATTTATCTCATAACTAACTTCTATGAATTTGACCAAAAACATAAATAATTGTAGCAACTAGTATTCTAAGCAAAGAGATATTCAAACATAATGAACATGTACGAAGAATACAATCATTTCAAAGGAAAAAGGTATCTTTATTGATTGCCAATGAATTTTGGGGTAGTTATCATTTGCACCTACTCCAACTCTACTCCTTGAATAGACTCCAAGTCCCTCCACCTAGGCTACTGAATCTATGATGAATATTTGACTCCAGTGCTCAGATAGACCCAATGAAGATCAAGGGAGACTTCTTGGTCAAATAAGGAGATGCATGGAAAATGACGGAAATGAGGGTTTCTAGGTCCGAGGACAAAAACAAAAACAGGAATATAAGGACTTGTGGATAAAGAAGGAAATAACTATTAGAATATGATGGATGTGCTCATTTTACCATAGGCAATATCAGTATTGTCACCCAAACATAGGCCAAAGCCACCCTCTGAGAACCTTAACCTTAACAAAGAACCACTCAACAAGCAAACCCTAGGCTAGATAGATAAACAAAGGGTAGCACACCTTTCCCCAAGGATAGCACACCAAACAAGAGTTGATCAGATAGTCCAAACCATAACCAAGAGATAGTGCAAGCCAAAATATAATCTGCTAGCTGCAACTACTATAATGGAAGCTCTCCTCTAGACTTGCACACAAACTGGCTAACTGCAGTGCGCACAAGTGAGCTCTGTAGTTCTGAGAATGCCTGCCAAAATGAATACTGGTCTCTTGTATTTATATTAATTCTGGCTAACTGTCTAGGCCAAATTCTCATTCTGGGTGTCTATTTACTTAGTATATAATATTTCCTTTAGCCGACTTCTTCTCTTAGAGGCTAATAACCTAATACAAGTTATCATCTTGAGCCAACTTGTCTTCTAGGGTTATTAGCCAACTAATTAGGGTTTCTTCTTGCTTCCCGAAATATTCTATTATCATCAGGTTTACACGTGGAGGTAAATACCTCCCGTAGCTACCATAATATCAACACTCCCTCATATGTAGGGAGGTATTATAGGTAATGGTCTTGAGCACAAACATACCATTCACCTAGTAGCATCAACATAGTTGTATAGACTATCTCATGAGCACCATCATCACTATTAGTGTCATCAGCCGCATCATCTCTCGAAACCATACTCCATCTAAGTAATCAGACATGATGCTGGATAAGTCACTCACTCTATAGAGTGGCACACAAACTATTCTTCTAATCTAGACATATGTCCTCGAAGAATAAATGTCCTGGACCATTTTCCGTCTAGGAAATATCTGTCCATTGATCATCCATCTAGCTGATAATCATTTCCAACATTGTTGATAGTCTTTAAGGAAATCATAACATTATCATTCAATACTATAACACAACTGTGTCTATCCATAGTAGTACTCAACTACAATCTAGTGGTACACTACCACACCAAGTAGCACACAGATACTTGATCAATGATGTATAGTCATAATCAGTGGAACACAATCCACCATAGTAGCATACATCTATTGTCAAGAGACATATAGTATCCATAACAATCATCTGATATCAACCTGCATAGAAAACATTCTTATGATATAAACTGAATCATCTAGGTCATTCTTCTAGTCACATCTGTGAGATTTGGAAGAGCATCTTCCCTAAGAAGGTCAAACATCAATGATGAGCTATCTGGACTATTATTCTCAAGAAAGGAAGAATAATTGTCCTGATTTCTGAGCCTGGACCATTCCCCACCCTCAACCATTCCTTTGGCACTAAACAAAGTGCAACCTGGAGAGAATGAGTCTACCCTAGGGAATTCCTATCCCTGATTGTTGAACGTGGACCATTCCCCACCCCGGGCCATTCCTATGGCACTAAACAAAGTGCAACCTGGAGAGAATGAATATGCCCTAAGGAATGACTATCAGGACCATTTCCTAAGGAATTGACTGTCCTGCACCAACCTCCAAAAATGGACCAGTCTTCGAGACTGCTCACAACTGTGAGATTCGAAAGAATGATTGTCCGACGAGGCGGGCCAGACGTTTTTAGTAACCCTAAAGAAGAGAGACTTCCATAGACCATTCCCCATGTTAACCACAATGGGAAATCACTGTCTATGGTACATCAACAATCCATCCAACCATTTTCATTACAAAAATGATCGTTCGATCTGGACCATTTTCTGAACTGGAAAAGAAACTACACATCCTGGACCATTTTTTGAATTGAAAAATGATTGTCCATAAATCAATAACACATCAGTGCTCCCTCCCAACCTGGGAGTCATCTCTTCCTTTTTCAATAAGGAAGTCATCTCCACAAGCTCTAGCTTGAGTATGAAAATTCTTTCATATTGGATAGAGGCTTTACCAAAATGTCTGCTTATCTGCTCATCTATGAAGATATATATTGGAGAACCACTTTCTCCTTTCTGGACTTCATCACGCAGAATGTAATGCTTGATCTCAATGTACTTCGGTCTTTATAGAACACTGATTTTATCTGAAGGATTTCATATGGCTATGATCATTACAGTATATCATAGTTGAATTCAACTCTTTTGTTTTTCTGCTAGCTCATAACATTGTGGCAAGGCTCAAGCTGGAACATATCCAAGTGGTACTTATTATGCCATCATGAGATCTTGTCATGGATTGGAAATCCATCATTCTGGAGTTCTGAGTAACCATTCTGATACAATATAGAAAGTATTCACCATGCTTCTGTTGTGCATTGGAGGTTCTTCACCAAGTTGTCTTCTTTCATATGCATACAAGGGTCTCTTTTTGGTATACCTCAAAACCTTGAGGTTTCTCTTCATACTCTCTTTGTTCAATTATTCTGGAGAAAAGTCTTTGTCAATCCCATGGATATTGTGGATGATATAATGGCTCATGTAGAGGTATATCTGGTTTACTGGAACAAGTAATCATCATAGTCTTCTCCCTCCATCTGGGAGAATTTCTAGTTCTATATCTCGTAATGCTTACATTCATAAGTCTTTTGTACACTGTTCCTCATCACAAATTTCAGTACCTCTTCTTGATTGATTTTAGTGATTTCATATCAAACTAGTAATATTCTGATTCTTGATACAATGAATGGTTGTTCTGGATTCTCTTTCTTTCTTGGAATCTTCATGTTCTTCCTCATGTTTCTCTTTAGATCTTGGGTCCATAGAGTTTTCTATAGATTCCATGCTCTGAAGATTCCAACTTCTTCCTTTCATCGTAGGATCATGGATGTGGATGGATAACCAACGATACTTTAAGGCTTATTTTTGAAGAAGACTTCTTCTAAAGTCAAACTTAACACGTACTGCTTTTCATGGCTACTACCATGGATATATACTTTATCATCTTCAATGGATCATAGGATTATCTACCTCCTAATCCTTTCTTCTTGTATGAATGCATGCTCTTATTTTGGTAATATATAATTGGCTCCCTCCATCTAGGAGAGTCCATGCTTCCGTTGGCATCCTTATTGCCTTCTGCAAAGTGTTACAAATATTTTTCCAATTTCCTCTTGATTATTGGCTTCTTTCTGTCTTTACTTCTTCTAGGTTTCTTTCTGATTTCGGCTTATATTGCATATTGTCTTATAGTAATAGTGATAGTAGTCCTTATCTTGTTTTTCATCCATAAACATAGTTTCTCTTTGAACATATTATCTTCTAAAAACTAGATATGCAAGATATGTACCGAAAACATGGTATGTACAAGAACTATGAAGAGTATTGTTACCTTTTCTTAGAAGAAGAAGTTTGTTTTGTCCTGCTTGGTTTTCTTTGAGGGTTCCCTTTCTTTGGAAAATGATGCTTCATGTGTTTCCTTCCTTTTCTTTAACCCGGGACAATGATTCTTGTAGTGACCATATTTTTGACAATTGAAGCATTGTATCCTTGACATATCTTTCTCTTGATTTGGTTTCTTCCTGGAGCCAAACTTCCTTTTGTTCCTAAAATCCTTGAACCTTGTTGTGAAGGCTTGATCATCTTACTTCTTTTGGGGTTTCTCTTTTGCACTGATCCTTGATTCTTCTTAAGCACAACAAGTCCAAAGTTATTCAAATGTAGGATACTCCTTCCTTGTGTTCATGTTTGCGGAAAATGCATCCCACATCTTGGGAAGACCATTGAGTACTATGTTTACCGATTCCTTCTCTGAAATTATTTCTTAAATAGATTGTAGTTGATCTCTTAACTGAGATATTCTCACAAAGTATGATGTTATGTTGTCATCATCATTCATCTTCATGTCACGGAGCTCATTCTTCAGACTCATTACTTGTCCAATGTTTATGACTGAGAAGAGGTTTGTTAGGGAATTGAAAATCTTCTTCGATGAGACAAGATGGGAGATGTAGGGTATCAAGTGGTATTTTATAGAGTCCACTATGATACTCATGGCATTGATATCACCATATTTGAACTTCTCCATAACTGCAACGTTCTGTGGTTCCTTCTCTTTTCCTTCTTCAAACTCTGGTTCCACGATCTTTGTTTTCATGATATCCAACACTTTATTCTTGGAAAGGATGAGTTCAATCCTTTTCTTCCACGCTCTGAATTTATAATCTCCATCTAACTTGTTTTTTGACTTCATAGAGTAAGTCGTGGCTGCTTTGACTTGGTCAACCCTAGATTTGACCAAAAACTCAAACTTGACATCTTGGCTTGTTGAGAGTACCAAAGATGCGCTAGGCTAGGGTGCACTGGTCTATCCAAAAATAGGTCAATCCCTTCACTTAAGGTGCCTCAATGAGAGGGTTAGGGTTTCTTCAAATACACCTACTAGTAACCCTAGTGGCATTGCTTTGGTGACTACTCTTGCTAGAAACCCTAGCAACAGTTCTTCAACGAGCTTAATATCCATATGGCTATTCTCCCTTCTAGTGGTTAGAATGAATGAATGAGGTGTGGGCTCATAACCTATTAGAATATGATGGATGTGATCATTTTACCATAGACAATATCACTATTGTCACCCAACCATAGGCCAAAGCCACCCTCCGAGCACCTTAACCTTGACAAAGAATCACTCTAGAAGCAAACCCTAGGCTAGATATCCAAACAAAGGGTAGCGCACCTTTATCCAAGGATAGTGCACCAAACAAGAGCTGATCAGATATTCCAAAACATAACCAAGAGATAGTCCAAGCCAAAACATAATCTACTAGCTATAGCAGCTGCAATGACTGCTCTCTTCCAGACTTGCGCACAAATTGGCTAACTGCAGTGTGCACAAGTGAGCTCTACAGTTCTAGCTAACTGCCTAGGCCAACTTCTCATTCTGGGTGCCTATATACTTAGTATATAATATTTCCTTTAGCCAAATTCTTCTCTTGGAGGCTAATAAAATAATACAAGCTATCCTCTTGAGTTGAATTATCTTCTAGGGTTATTATCCAACTAATTAGGGTTTCTTCTTGCTTCCCAGAATATTCTATTCTCATCAAGTTTACACATGGAGGTAAATACCTCCCGCGGCTACCATAATATCAACAATAGCCAACATATTTTTTCTTTAATATTGATTGTCCTCTCCTCATGGCTTGTGCTCAATTTATACCATCTCCAAGTGGTTGGAGTGGTTATAATTCGTTATATTTGGGAATTAGCAGGTTAGGAACCAGGAAAACCTATAAACCCTTCCCAAAAATGTGGAAATTAGTTTTTTTTAAGAAAAATTGACATGTATGCAACTTTCATTAGAGAAAATTATGTATATTCACCTTCCATAGTTGTTAGGGTTCTTACAAGTCAACACAAATTATTTTGCGAGAATCAAGAGGAGCTATAGGGAATTGATTTCTACAAGTAGGTTATGGAAAATTCCAAACAAGTAATGAATGCATATGTGGTGGAAATTGATGCTATAAAAAATGCCCCCTAATGTGTGAGGTATGAAGAGCCACTAATGCCCAAAATACATTATAAACCATTCAGGTAAAGAAGTAGTAAGAATGGGTGAAGGTCGCCAAAATTCAATATAAGAACATAACCTACAACAAAAGACAAGTAATAATACTCTCTTCCTGAGGCGGGCATACACATGCTTAAGTGTGATGAAAAGAATGGTTGCCAAATCAAGTACACTGTGAATCCATGTATATATGGAAGTAGTGATCATGGCCATGGAAATGAATGCACAACAGATCCATGTCAAAAGAGATCATAGCCATGAAAGATATACACAGTGGATATATGCCTCATAATCAAAGAAGGATATATGGAAACAATAGTTGAACAAGCAATCCTTCACAAGTATCGATTTCATAACTGGGAGTGGTAATATCCAACGCAAGTGATAGGTCTTCAAATAAACCATTGATGGTACGATTCTACACTATGTGAATAGATATGTTGAAGTCAAACATAGTCAAGCATCATTTGATTACCAATAATTTATCTATATTGTTAAAAGAAACGAGACAACCCACTAATATGCTAATGGGAGTCAAGATACCTAGTACATTCTAAAAAGTGTGAATAAAGGGGCTGATGTTGAACACTTGGTAGAATATATCAATCATGGGACATTGATGTAATCCCAGTGTCAATAGTGAGGGAACCTTCCACTGATGAATGCAAGTCCTCCCAAGGCCTTTCTAGACCCATTATTTCCTTAATAATAACTTCATTAGAAGGCAACATAGTATCAAGAGAATTGAGTGAATTGGAAGAATTCAGGTTCCATACGAGATATGTAAGCTAATCCACCTCTTCCATCCATGAAGGAGTGGGATCAGAATCTACAACATCTAGTTGAATTGATTGATAAGATATTTCAGCTGCAAATAACAACATATCCATCTCGGCATGCACAAGACCATCTACCAAATCAAAAGTAGTTAAAAGTGTGGGGGATGGAGTGAACTTAGGAGAACCAATGGATTTCCAACAACATAACAAAACTACACATGTTGAAGTTCCTTCATCGATGGCAACCCTTCCAATAACACACTTAAAATACATGAAATTGATTTGGAAGGAAACATGATACAGAAGACGAGGCTTCACATCTCCGGTATCGAACTTAATAACTTGTAAGCTCAAGGAGTCAATAGCTCATATTGTGGATAAAAATGTGCTCCATTGCGAGGGGAAACTGTGAATCATCTCAAGGGTTGACATAACACAAGGCATTTGAGCTAAGTCCTCAAAAATTGAATAGTTGGGAGAAACTTGAGGATTAGGGTTGTGTGACAAATGATTATACACACCTTTCGATGTGAACAACATTCTATCCCCTCTAGGATTCTCTATGTGAAGAGAATTTTGGGGTTATAAGTTTCCTTTCCTTTTGATGTCAACTCAAGGTTACCATAATCCCATGCCCTGGTTGACACATATACACTAGAACCCACCATATTAATGAATGAAAAAGTACCATCTGAAAAGAGCACATTTTGGGTACCACTTTATGGATTTCCACTAGAAGAGAATGTCATCATATTATGTCCCTGAGGGAATGGGATCTTAAACACAACAAGATGTTGCTATGATAGAAGGCATTAAGCCTCTCTTATATTGAGGAATTGATGGGTAAGGTGATCATCTTTACAAAGTTTTCATGGAAACTTCACCTTCCACTTTTATTTCTTATCTCCCCCATCATTATCATCAAATTTAATGTTATTATTATTTTTTACACCTCCCTTCTTACTCTCATTTTTCTCTATGGTTTGTTGGTTACCCTTTGGGTTCGTCGATTGCATAACATGTACATCTGATGATTGGAAGGTGGAAATGGTCAAATTCATAGCTTGACCATCTGCATTTAATGAATGGTCATCTGGTTCATCTGGTTCACAACTAGATATGTAATAGCCCTAGTGATGAAACCGAAAATTCCATTGGCATGTGGTTCATACTTTGTTTTAGATGGGTTATTAACTCGCCACGGTGCCTCTTAAAATATCTCGTATAGGATCCCAAACTGAAAATAGATCAAATCTAACTATTGGGCCCTAAATATATCCTCCTCCTTAGAGGATACCCTTGATGTAGAAACATCCTTGGACTATATGGAAACAAGGAATTAAGGAACCATTCTAGGAGGAAGTCAGGAGGGATCTTGGCCTTGATCATCCTTTTCCACTTCCACCACTCTTGGATGTGATCTGAAATATGAGTGGATTTGTCTTACCATAACGTAGACAATAAATTAGTGTCGACATCGTACCATAATGGAAGATAAAAATGGTTTATAAAAACCAACACTAAATCATGAAAAATGAGAAACATTTAGCCATGAAGCTCGATATACCATTTCACCGCAACTTCTATTAGAGTGCATTGAAAGATATGTAGTCATATGGAGTCATCATTCAATGAATCGGATGAGCACCATAAATGTAAGGTCATTACATGATCTCCCATATCCTTACCAAATTTTCCCTCAAACTTCGAGATGTATGAGGTTAGTTTAGTGGGGACCAAGGGCCAATTTGGATCATGACACACCAGGTCGCTCATGAGTTTCAATAGGTCTAGAAAGTTTAACATTGGCAGAAATGAAAGTCTTGGTTACAACCTAGAATTCCTTATACGGGGTTGGTTTCTTTGGGTTGGTTAGAAACCAGAAAAGGATACCTTGGCTTGTTAGTGGCACCAGGTTTCTAGAAAGAGCTTGTTGATGATCTAGGGTTTTGATTAAAACATTGAAATCCCTAGTTAAAAGTAGGAAAAACTACACCCATCTAGTTTCCATAAGAGTAGAGAGGGTTTCCCCCTCTCGAAGTCCCTTGTGAAGGGTAATCCCCTTGCATCCATTAAACTTGGAAGGGGTTTCCCATTACCAACATTCCATATGAAGGGAAGGGATTTCTCTTGAAACCACCAAATAGAGTGAAAGGGTTAGAGTACAAAGGCATGTGGGAGGATTGAAATATTATTCCCATAGGACCACCCCATCCCACAAAGGGATCATGCCCAAAAGTCTCGTGGGTGGTAAATCCCTCCTACGGACTAACATTAAGGGTTTTATCATGCATGCAGAAATGACCTAAAGTCTCCTACTTCTTACCAACATCCCAATCATAAACCCTATTATTCATATGCAAATACAAGGTTAAAGAGATCAAGTTATTGTGCCTTAGTTTCCGTGTTTGATGTTGATCCCTTTAACGTTTGGTCACTCCTTGACTGCAACTCTCCTCCCAATCTTGACTTGCATTCATAAAAGACAAACAAAGAACTCCACATGCATATGATCCATAAACTAATGGGTTAGAGATTCTATCAAAATATAATCAAATTTAAATATTGACAATATCATATGGCAGGACGGGAAAAGCACTTCTTTCATTAATCTCACGAGAGTAACCTTACAATAGTGAGATCAACCACTTCTCCTCGAATCTGGTCCTGGGATCCTCTTCAACTGTGCTCCAACTGCTTCTATATATGCTTCTCTTCACACAATAGTTGTAAAAGGTTGGGGCAAGGGGAATACTAAATCAGGTATAGTTTCTTTGTTATGATTTTCCCCTTTCAAATGGGACCCCTACCCCTTCTTTTATAGGCTATAAAGGGCTAGGTATTTGGTCGAGTGACCGGCTATGGGCGGTCAAATAGTTTAGTTAACTTACCCAAAATTGTGTGTTTCATCTGCAACTTTCCATTTTTCGTGCTTTTTAGGTATACGCGGGCTGTAGTGGGTCAGCCAGCGTACACACACATGCAATAGTGGATCAAGGTGCGTTTGCCTTCAAAAAGGGTGTTTTTTAAGAAGTTGTTCAGTAGTGGCTTTGGAAAATAAGGAAAATGAGATGGCCTGATGTCAGGTAAGCATGTATGGTGAAATTTAGGGTTATAATAGATGCCCCCTAATGTGTGAGGTCAGAAGAGAATATGATGGCCGAAATACATTATCAATCTTTACCAACGTACCAAAAAAGTGAGCCCAGGGACCAGAATTCGGGAGGTGCCATATGCAAAATAAAAATTGTCTTACCAAGGCAGACATACCCATGCTCAGGATGAAATAAAATCATGGCTACCAATCAAATACACTTTAGATCCTTGTTATAGAACTATATAAAGTTTAGCCGCAATAAATACACAGTGGATCTACATCTAGAAATAAAAAAGATATACATGTATAGTATCCATATTCAAGAAGTGAATAAGGCCTGATGGCTAGAGATGAGGCCTTTAGATCTCGAGCAATAGCTTCAAAATCTTCACAACTTGGTTAGGAGTGTATATGAGTGTACAAATTCACTACCCAAAGGTCTTCAATGGCTTGTTAGGAATGGACTAGAGGATTTTGATGATCACGTGGAGGGCTTCATGGAGTTTTCAAAAAGACTTGATTGGGATTTCTGGATGACTGGGCATGAGGGTAAGAGACAATATGAAGAGGGGGGCGACTCAAACTTGGTAATAACTTCCCTTGGAAAATAGCACGACATAAGATGAGACTCAGGCAACATGATGTTTTGACATAAGTTCACGATGCAGGAGGTGCCGCAAACTCTCCATATGTTTGGAAGAATAACCAAATGGAGGAGGACACAACTCTATGTAGCGAGAAAAACTTCCTAAGGTCATGTTAAATACCAAGCCTTGACGAAAAAATGAAAGGATGTGCTTTGTCCAAGGGAGACTCATTTTGTTGCCAATAAAAAGAAAATACTTTTTACTTCCTCTTTTGGGGGTATATTTGATTTTTTTGTCTTTTTCAATAATTTTGGAAATCTTTAAAAAGAATAAAATAATTCTACATTACAAAGGAGGATCGAGTGTTGTAGACATACTAGTTCCAAGCACACAAAATACATGGATTCTCAGGGAAAAGGGACATATGCAGGAAAAAGGACACTCAAGAAAAATCCTCCATGGGCCAAAGGTGTCAAGATGCAGAGGCAAAGTGCTATAGGGATTGTGTATAAGGAATGATTTAGATGGTTCAATTCACAACAACATGGAGCCAACATTTGGCCAAAGATGCAGGTATGCAAATGCGATTAATAAGACACACAATGGTAATGTATTTCGATGTAATTTTAACAAGTAGAGAGAAGGTAAGATCGACGGTGTTTCATATTTAGAGAGTCTGAAAAAGCGTAAAAGGAGACTCCACTAGGGTACCTTTTTCGAAGGTAGAGTAGTCAGTTCAAAAAAGGGGTAAACTAGCACCGACCAAACGTCTATTCAAAACCATTTTAATGAGTGTGATAAAGACAAGATCACTCGAAATTTTTTCATTTTTAAGGATTCTGAAAAAATCTTAACTATGGACTCCATCAGGAATGTTCTTCTAGACCAATTTACGAAAGTGAAAGAATAAGGTCACTCGACGATCTTTTCAATTTTAGGGAGTCTGAAAAGAGCTTAACTATGGACTCCATGGGGGTTCCTTTTTCGTAAATTTAGTCCCTCAGGCCCGGAAAAGGGTTAAAATAATACCTGAGAATACTCTTCTAGAGAATCGAGGCCCCTAGAGTATACCTTTGTTCGTACAGTTGACCATCCGGACTGAAAAAGGGGTAAACTACCACCGAACATATGTGACTTCAAATTTCAGTTTAGCAAGCATGAAGGTCAACAATATTACTCGACAATATTTTTATTTTTAGAGGGTCTGAAAAGGGATTAAAAGAAAACCTGTTGTGTTTTGGGAGTCCCGAGGGTAAGGTAAAGAGTGACAATACATCATGCAAATGAGGCTCAAACTCGTAATCATGATAAAACTAATAAGGACTCCTGAGACTATAGTCATTAGTGACAACATGGACACCAAAAATGCAACCAAGATCTACCTAGGGCATCCATGTTAAGGTAGGCTCTACCACTAAATTACGACACTTCTAAAGCAACAAAGATGGTTCTGTGTCACAATCTGGTTGGATCATTCCTATGTCATAGTGATAAAAACAACGAGATGCATAAAGTGCAGGTGGAATACTAACTTAAATGCAACAAGTTGGAAAAATGACTTTTTACCAAAGGACCTTTTAAAGGACCCAAATATCCAAAAAAATTCCCAATACCCAAAGTAACACTTATCATAACAATCCATAGAAAACTCATGAACCATACTAAATGATGTTCAATTTAGAAAACAAATGACAAAAAGGGTCCAAAAAATGACAAAAGGGGCCAAAAAGTCTATAAATAGAAGCTGGCAGCTCATTATCAGCATTGTTAATTGAGAAATTGACTGTGGAGCCAAAAACACCCCTTTGACAAAAGAGTTGATTCCAGGAGCTTCGGTGGATGGAACGAACTTCTGATTGGACCAAGTAAGTACCTACTAACCCCCCTTGCATTTCAATACTTCATTTATGCATTTTTTTTTGTTTTTTGAGGGGGTGCTTACCTTTAAAAAGGTCGACCCTACGTATATGCAGGTTGTCTTATGACAACCCGCGTGTGCACACGTGCAGAGTAAAGATTGCACGCATGCACACACTACTGTGTGCATTAAATCCCGCGTGTACCCTCTAAGATGAGAAAAAATTAAAGAATGCAAGGGATAATCCCCCCTAGACTTGTCAATTGTAGGATGTATGTTCACTGGAGGGAGAGGGAGAATGAGGATATTGATTTTTTAGTCGGTGAGGACCCTACTGCTACCGTCGTATTGGCACAATGTGGTTTGTTAAATTTCTTCCAGTGTCCTTTCATGAAGGCACAACCAAGGCTATTGAGCGCCTTAGTTTATTATTGGAATCCTGACGCAGAGGCCTTCATTCTTGAGGGACAGTCATTAAATCCAATGATTGAGGATATTTACTTTCTGAATGGCCTCTCAAGCAGAGGGGAACCAGTCAATTTTCGCACTTTTCCCTTGGGTACACACAATATCACGGAATTTATTAGACTCCATTGTGAAGTCGGTATAGACAATATGGACACTCAAGTGCCAATAAACAATATTTCAGACCTATCACTGAAAGTGATAGTTTTTCTTATTGCACGGATTACAGGATCTATAGATTTGCATCAAGCTTCCCGGACGCGCATGAATTGTGTAGTTCAGTGCTTAAATGCACAAGTTTTTGACTGGAGTAGCACTTTACTAGAATGCATGAAGAGGTATCTTATAGAGTGTCTCATGCGGAGGCACGGGAACTTCGGGTTTGGGACCATTCTTTGTGCTTTCATCTTCGAGAGAGTATCGAGTCTGTTAGCGTCAGAAGTCACTCCTGGATTGCTTGCAGGAGCAGATCCCAACGCCCATCAGTTTTATGTCACAATTTGTTTATGGAGGGTGATCAAATGGAGATAATGGCCCTAGGAGGTATTATTCTAACTCAGGGACTGAGTCTGATATGTAAAGAACAGAGGAGGTCTAGAATCCTAACTTCAGCCAGTGGATTGATTTAAACATGAACAGGTGGAAGACTTAGGAGAAAGTGGACAAACAGCTCTAGGCATCAGGCTTGCAGCAGTTTGTAGAGGAAAAACTCCGAAAACAGGATCCTCCTGGTTCAGGGCTTCAAGAAGCTGAAAGAGGACTTGACTGGATCCTCCAATTCCAAGTCATTCGGCGCTAAGAGAATTACAGGGACTGATTAGAGGCTCTGTAACTATTACAGTGATCCATTACAACATCATCTTATAATAATTACAGCTCGACTGGATCCTCCAATTCCGAGCTGCTCTAACACAGTGTAAACAAAGACATGAAAGAAACTGGCATTCACAAGTCAAGAAGTCTCCAAAGTTCATACATAACCAGAACAACAATACTTCATTAAAATTTTACAACCAGGGAGCTCTGCTCAACCATCGATCCTTACAAAAGTGGCAAAAATGCCTACATATACTTGGAACAAAAATACTGGAAGCGAAATCGAGACATGGCATTGAAGGCGTTACGTCCGTGTGCTTACTGCACCTGCAATCTCTGGGAAGTCGTGGTCTTCAGTCAGACGCAATCGCGTTCCAAAGGACCTGAGAAAGAATTGACAAGCTTACAGTCAATTCTAGACCTTCCATTTATGGAGGAAACGATGTTCAACCACCATCAACTGCCGCAATAACTGCTCCATTGGGATTGGGGAAGGCCCTGGCTGACTCTATAGCTTCAGGACATGGAAACCTTCATATTCTACCATTTGAATCTTGCTTGGAGGGATCATGGTAGGACTGACGAGTTGACGTGAAGTGGTGAATAGAAGGTGATCGGTCAGGGAAAACGATAGGGCGGATATGAGTGACAGGGTCCATGAGTTTTGAAGTGTATGAGCCAGGTGGAAGAACACAGTGGCCGAGAAGAAAATGCAGATGTCATGGTATGAGAAAAAAAACGTGGCGGCAGGGGATAGGTAATTGGAGGTCTGTGATGAATGTTTCGGGATTTCGGGAATTCGGGATTCGCGAGTTTGGAGTGCGCGAGTTCCTTGTATCCGGGACCCCCGATATCCCGATGTGCGATGAGCTCCTTTCCTAGGGGCTAGCCCCTACCAGCTAAACATGATCCATATGACCTGTCCTCGCGCGACCAGAGCCAAA
>ML787662.1:509678-520458 GCA_009831015.1 Picea engelmannii | reverse complement strand
TCTCCAAAGTTCATACATAACCAGAACAACAATACTTCATTAAAATTTTACAACCAGGGAGCTCTGCTCAACCATCGATCCTTACAAAAGTGGCAAAAATGCCTACATATACTTGGAACAAAAATACTGGAAGCAAAATTGAGACATGGCATTGAAGGCGTTAGGTCCGTGTGCTTACTGCGCCTGCAATCTCTGGGCAGTCGTGGTCTTCAGTCAGACGCAATCGCATTCCAAAGGACCTGAGAAAGAATTGACAAGATTACAGTCAATTCTAGACCTTCCATTTATGGAGGAAACGATGTTCAACCACCATCAACTACCGCAATAACTGCTTCGTTGGGATCGGGGAAGGCCCTGGCCGACTTTGTAGCTTCAGGACATGGAAACCTTCATATTCTACCATTTGAATCTTGCTTGGAGGGATCATGGTAGGACTGACGAGTTGACGTGAAGTGGTGAATGGACGGTGATCGGTCAGGGAAAACGATAGGGTGGATATGAGTGACAGGGTCCATGAGTTTTGAAGTGTATGAGCCAGGTGGAAGAACACAGTGGCCAAGAAGAAAATGCAGATGTCATGGTACGGAAAAAAAAACGTGGCGGCAGGGGATAGGTAATTGGAGGTCTGTGATGAATGTTTCGGGATTTCGGGAATTCGAGATTCGGGAGTTTGGAGTGCGCGAGTTCCTTGTATCTGGGACCCCCGATATCCCGATGTGCGATGAGCTCCTTTCCTAGGGGCTAGCCCCTACCAGCTAAACATGATCCATATGACCTGTCCTCGCGTGACCAGAGCCAAACACCATCGGAGTTTTGGCGCTTGCGATGTCGACGAGCACGCATTCCTCGGACTCGTGATATCCTACCACCTGTACTCCACTATAGTCCTCAGTTCCATCGGGAAATCGCGTATCGACATATCGCGATTCCTGCTGCCATGTGCACAGGAATTTCAATTCCCCGATCCCCGACTCTGCGGGATCTCTCGCCACGTGTCTCCTCTGAAGAACGACTCTGATCCTCTCGGCACTTCTGTGGGCCCGAGTTCCCCGATGCTCTCGGCACTTCGCGTCTTGCGAAATAATAGAGCTGCCCTTTGTGTGTTGAAGTCGCGACGGGCGAAACGCCGAGATGGCCAGCCCTTGCGACACGCGCCCCTGGATCGAACGACTCATAATTGGCCTCCCAATAGAAAGGACCCCTTTACTGCTAAACATCTGGTGAATTTACAACTCCGAGATCCCGATGACTGTTTACCTGCTTCGTGGGCGGGTCTCGGCTACCAATATCAAAACTTTGC
Organism: Picea engelmannii; assembly: GCA_009831015.1. Taxonomy (NCBI): domain Eukaryota; kingdom Viridiplantae; phylum Streptophyta; class Pinopsida; order Pinales; family Pinaceae; genus Picea; species Picea engelmannii. The sequence continues at coordinate 519,158 of ML787662.1, read as the reverse complement.
CCGCTCGCTTGATCTGCTATTTGGAAAAAAAAAATTCTCTAAGCTGCGCTTGAGCACTTTGTGCGACTAGCGGGGCTGAATGCTTCTCGAACCCATGACTAGAATTATTACTAACAGAGTCTTAGCCCGAGGGAGATAGTACGAGGGCACATAGCCTCTTCTCTAGCAGTAAATAGATGGGCAGTTTTATTTCCGCGACAGGGGGGAGGGAGGACTATTGAGGCCTTCGACGAAAAGTTTTTTGACTGGTGGTATCGACAGATTCTGATGATAGAGGACTATCCTTATGTCAGAATTGAATTTTCCAGGGACCCTGACATGGGTGTACCTTCCGGAGTGTTACAAGGAGAGTTAGGCATGATTTGTTTTTTCTTTATTTTTCAAATTTATTTAATTTAATTTATTTTTTATATATATCATTTTTTTGTATATACCAAAGTATCTAACAATTAAGTATGTGTTATGTGCAGATTTGGGGCCAGTGCATCCAACAAACTTCACGAGGAAGAGGCGACATCCTCTACCAGAGGTAGGACCAGCTGTAGCTGGAAAACCAGAAGAAGCAAGGGGACCTCTAGCCAGAGAGGCTGAGAGAGTTTTGAGATGAGTAGAGTGGAATTTTACCTTGCTCACTCGTACAGTCCCCATGGCAGAGATCGAGGATCTGTCGCCATCTATGCAGCCTCATGTAGTGGGGGCACCACAGACACGGGTCCAGCTTTTTCGGCATTTGGAAATTGTCGTTGATCATTATAACAGGGCCAATAGGCCCCGTCCTTAGTTAGATTGGACTGCTTATGTGCCAAGGGAACTATTTGTATATTTTTTGAGGGCATGAGCCCCGTGACTCTTTAGTGGACATATTTTTGAGGTGCTTGCCTCCACTCATGTACTCTAATATTTTTGATATTATATATGGATTTTTATGTCTTTTTATGTTTTATGGATTACATCTACTTTACAAATGTATTTACATGTTCATGTGTGTGTCTTTCTTATATGTGTGCAATATGCCAATCTAATCTTTGATTAGCTAGAGTATCTGTAAATTGATTTGATCTCCTAGGAACATGAAAATATGTCATATAATCAAATCTTTGTTCTAAGAGACGTACCCTAAGGAACCACCAGTGTAGATTAGTATCATGAACACGGTAGACTCCATTTAACTAAGACACAACCAGCTGAGTGTCTATATAGACCCAGAGGTGAGAGATACCAAGTGACAAAGCATCACTAAGTAACTCAATAATTGCACTATATTCAACAACATTGTTTGTGGTGTCGCCTAAACATATACCTCCTGAAGATAGCAACTAGCCCTGAGGTGTGAAAATCACCCAAGCTGTGGAGGCAAGCCTCCGAGTGTGCTGGCTAGCACCATTCACGAATCCAACGAACACCTCTGATTCACTTGACATCTGCCACAGTGAAAAAGATAACATCAAAAATGACACGTCCATAAAACAAAAAAAGTAATAGTACAAATACTATACATATGTTACAAAATGTTACCCAAGGCGACCCACCTGTGAGTGGTACTTTTTGAGGTAGAGCCCATTTCTAGGCTCCACCAAAACATTTCCCTCAAATTCCACCAGACAATAAGAGCCCTTTTGTAGTACTTATTTCATGATGAAAGGTCTAAACCACATGGGTTTAAACTTGCATTCCCCCAAGGGGTCCTTATCTTGGTCATAGACCAGGACAAGGTCGCCTTCAAAGAAAATCTGAGGACGAACATATTGATCATATTGACACTTGATTTTTTTTTTATGAGCTTCATTAGCTAAGGCCACATCACTATGCTTCTTATTGAGTTGCTCAAGATATAATAAATTCTCTTCAAGCAGTGAAGTGTCTGGAAATAACTGTACTTCCTGTTATCGCACAGTTTGTAGCTAGGAGTAAAGGCTATAAGGTATAAGACAAAACTAGCATAATAAAAACCTATCCCACCCAATGTCACCATAATGGGTAGGCTCTTTCTCTTTAGGTAGGTTAGGCCCAGGGGAGACATCCCTAGTGAATTAGGGTTTTGAAGAGACAAAAGGTTAATAGGATGAATATAAGTTTTTCCCCCCTTCACAGATCACCACCAATCAAAAGTTCCAGCTAAATAACCAATAACAAAGTAAAATCCCAATGAAGAGTATTTACCTAGACAAGCCAACATCAAACTGATACTTGCAAGATTATTTCAATGGGTTAGTACTTCATATCAATCAAGAACTATCTGATATTCAATATAAGAAATTTTGATTCATCCCACACAGTGCGAGGTGGGGCTCTAAATGGGTCACTAGAAAAAAGGGGATTCTCTACTCCAGGGCCTATATGGGGTCCAGTCGGTGTTCCAAAAGTTTCAACAACAAGTTCTCCTAATGAATTCATCCAGAGAATATGTCTATCATATCCATTATATGGCAATCGAGTTGGAGGAAGTTGGAAAGCCTCTAGAGAATCAGAAATAATTTGGAAATCTTCTAAAGAGTTGGAAATTTCCACTTGTGAGGTTACGTTGTCCTGGACCGCTCTCTGCTCGGGAGAGACCTCCGGTGAATTAGGATGCAAAGGGAGGTAATATTATGGATCTTCTGGGGGTAGCCCTTGCATCCTATGTGAACAAAATGGAGGGTCAATGCTAGTCGAACTAAAAAATTTACGGAAAAAATCTATGGCCAACTACAGAAACAAACAACACTTGCTAATAAAATCTAGAAATCAAACCAAGAAAACAAAGCTTCTTATTATGAAGTCACTAGTTGGTGATGAAATCCAATGTCGCAAAGTCAAGACAAGGAGGGGCTAGGATAGATCAGGTAGAAAAGTTATGTTGACGACCTACTTAACATACTTACACCCTGGTGCAAGCTCCCACACATAATCGTGGGTATAACCTCCAAGGAGCCCAAGTGAGCCTGGCCAACGTCGATTCTAGGTACCGTGAAGACTTTCCCCTCCATAGTCACCTCATGTAAGACCCTAAAGAGATAGGATACTAAGGTTACCAAGAAAAACAATGATGCCTAGGGAAACAGTTGGCAATCTAATCCATGTGTAAGGGCAGGGTATCTGGCCTGAAATCAACTTGAAAATATTCCATTCATAATTGTGGGTATACCTTCAAGTGTCCCCCGTAATATGCACACTCTCTACACCAATACCAATTAAGTAGGGTGACTAACTCTTCTAGCCTTAATGTGACCTCAGGTTTGACCCTTGTGTGAGAAAGGCTTCCCAGGAGAAAATGTTGCAAGTGGATTTTAACATTCACTATCAAAATATGATACAGTGTGTTTGATGCTTTGGAGAGTGTACCTCACAACCTATTCCAAAACGCTAGCCTAGCTAATGTTGGTGAGAAGATTTTCTAGAAAATAAAGGTTACTAATGAATTTTAAAATGACGCAGTGTTTTAGAGGTTGTTGTTTACTCAAGAGGGAGATAAATATGAAACTGATGTTGTATGAGACCTTTACTCCATAATATGAAAGAAGAAATGAATGATGCAATATTTCAATTTGATGAACTCTAATTACAATAGGGAGAAGGTATTTCTTTGGAAGCACGATAACTACGAAATGTAATTTCTTTTTCTTGAATGAACACAATTGCAAATTGTCATAAGCTATGAATGCTTATTTTAAAAAAAATTGAATGCAATTTTTTTTCTTATGAGCGATTACTTAAAAAGAACAAATGACTTTAATTCTTCCTTTCCAAAACCAAGTCAGAGATATAATGAAGAAAGGAAAAGTAATCAAAGAAAATATATACACTCAAAAAATACCCAAATGAAACTTTCAATGAAGATAACAATGAGGATGACAAGAGAGTGTTTCGCTAAATGAAAACGAAAATAATTTTCCAATCAATAAGAAATCCAGAAAATGTAGAACAGTCCAAAAGTTTAAATCAAATCAAAGACTTTTATCAATCAAGCACTCAGATCTAGATCTAAAGATTATATCCATGTTGACAAAAATCAAGAAGTAAAAACTTGTAAAATGACAAAGAAGGGCCTTCAATCCCTGAAAACCAATCAACAACAAGTCTTAAACTCAGAAAACAGTCAGATACTAGCACCAAAAGTTCTTCCTAGATGATCAAAGAAAAAGTGGGTGACAGAAGACAAAAAGGACTCATCCAAAAAATTCTACAAGAAACATCACAGCCCATCAGTAAGGTACAATGCAGCGAAAATAGGTCTCCACGGGCTAGCTATGGGACAGAATGTGACAATTCCGCACTGAATCAAACAAGTAGGATGCAACGATCTAGGAACATCACAGGCTATATATGGGATACAGTGTGGCTATCTCTGTAAACAAAGAAAAATTGGAAAAAGGACAAAGATTCTAAATGAAATTTCAGACCCAAAGAGTCCATATGGATCACCCACAGACTCAGAGATTGGACTAAAATGAAAGGAGGTAGGCTAAAGGAAAATGGACAAAAAAAACCAAAAACAAGTCATATCCCCAATGGAGTCACCAATTTTTTTATTGGATTAATCGATAAATGCAGACAAACTGATCTCCCTAGATCCACCTAGATCTAGAACAAAACAAGATAGGCCATGATGCTTTCCCTAAGCTCTAATCATTGAATTTACTATCAAACAAGAGATGAGTGACATACCTTTGAATATCACTTCCTTCTATATTTGTTGTCCTTACTCCACTCTGGTGCTCTTATGATATTGGATCTGCAATAAAACACAAGCCAACCAAAGTGAAAGCAATAATGATATATTCAATGAAAACTTATGCATGTGATCAAGGAGTCATGCAATAAAATGAGAATTATTTTATGGGAAATAAACATGCCATTGTATTATATTAAGTAAAATTGGAAGATACAACCAAACAAACTTGATGTTGCAAGGTTCCCTTTCAATGGCCCTTTTCTCCAAAACACACACTTGCTCCAAACTTGCATGAAGAAGAATCACAATAACTTGATGGACTGAAATGAAGACCTCAAGCATCAATTGAAGTAGAATTACTCACACAATTTTCAGCCTATTCCTTTATTAACCTTAATTCCTTGCTTAAACTATTCCATGAGAAATCCATCCTTATATAGGAGAAAGAGAGATGGTTAAAGAGATTAGGACGATCCCACAAAATCAGGGAAGCAAGTAGGATCCCAACTATACGTATGCCACCTCATATTCTAGAATATCCCCTTCTAGAACTTTTGTGAACCTTGAACTTTTCTTAGCCTTTCAGCATCGCCACACCCTGGCTATAGGACAACCTAAGGAAACGTTGCAAACCAGTTTCAGGACAGAATGTGGCGATCAGGAATCGTCGCATCCTACGTATAGTGAAGCCTGGGACTATCATATTTAATAGGGTTTTTTAGAAGAGAAAGCCAGACACTTTTCTCATGAAGAAAGGTTCTTTTGGGAACATGAACACATTCTGTTAAAGGATCACTCGAGTGACCCAAATAATATGTAACATTTGGAAACATATAAATATTCACTATACCACAATGCCAATTCATTCTCCCACCCGGGGTCTTCATTTACTTGGTCCTGGGCTTCAGCGGCCAGTTTACACAATCCTTGTCCCTTAACTAGTTTGGCAGGTCTTATATCTAGATCAAATTCTTGGACCACTGCCATCCAATTTACTCTTCTTCCCCCCATCTCCTATTGAGTGAATAGGGATCATATTGCAAGTTGAGTCACAATGACTTTGGTGTGGTTTTTTAGGATGTAAGATATGAAATGTTTTACTTGTACACCGCATAAGCCTATTTGTCTATAGCGAGGGAATTTAGTTCGACCCCTTGGATATTAGTGCTCATAAATGAGATTGGTGCCTCATTGTTTTCATCATCCTTCTAAGTCAATACTGCAGCTAATGATTGGTCGGAGGCAAAAGTATAGAGGAAAAAATATTTTCTAAAGTCGGGGCTTCGCAACACTGGATCTTGAGATATTGCAGTCTTAATATTGCTGAAAGAACTTTTTCGTTCATCATCCCAATTAAATTCAACATCTTTGCGGATAAGTTTTTGTAAGGGTTTGATAGTTTCAGTGAAATCGGGGGTGAACTTCCTCACAAAATTGATTGCATATAATTTTTTTTGTGGGGTAAGGGAAGCTGAGGTATTTCCTTAATTCATTCTGAGTCTATGAGAATTACTGCTTGATATATAATATGACCTAGTAGTTTCCCTTCCTCAACACCAAAAATAGTTTTCTTAGGGTTTAAATATATACCGTATTTCCTACACCTTTCGAAAATCTGGGTTAGGTGTTGGATGTGATCTTCCCTATTCTTTGAATACATAGTCATGTCATCCAAATAAACTACTACACACTTGTTGATTTGTCCTCGAAAAGCTACGTCCATGGCCCTTTGGAAGGTTTCCCCTTCATTGATTAACCCAAAGGGCATGCATTTATAAGAGAAGGTTTCCCACTTGGTTCGAAAGGTAGGTTTCAATTAGTCTTCCTCTGAAACTAGAACTTGGTTGTAACCTGAAAATCCTTCCAGCAAGGAGAAAATCTTAGAACCAGACACGGTCTGCAAGAGTTTCTCCATCAATGGGACTGGGTAGTTGTCCTTTTCTGATGCTTTGTTGATGTTTCTGAAATCCACACACAGACGGATCTCCCCACACTTTTTCCTGATAGGAACCAAAATTGCTACCCAGGCAGAGTGTCTAACCTGAAAGATAATTTTATCATCTAGTAATTTATTTAACTCCTGACACATGAGGGGTTCAAGAGATGGGTGGTACTTCTAGAGATTTTGTTGGAAGGGTTTTACTCTGGGTTTTAACGAGATTGTGTGTTGGATAATATGGGTGTCATAAGTTTTCAGATCTCGGTAGGACCATGCAAAGAAATTTTGATATTCTCTGAACAATTTGAGATAGGATTTCATTTGCTCTTTAGATAAGGTCTTGCCAAGATTTATATCCTTGGGGTTCTCCAGGGTTCCTAGATTTATAGTCTTGTACATGGGACATGAAATCCCCGTATTTGTGTTTGTTGACCCTTTAAATATTTCTCTTAAGTCAAGGAGGTTCTCCAAATTGGATACCCCTTTCGATATTGTGTGAAACATTGGTTTGTCATTCAATTGATCTATTTTAGATCTTTGTTCATGGGGACCAGTTTCTACCAGTTTCTCTTGGAATACTTCATCATTAATAGCCAAGTCTTTAAAATTTTCCTGATTGTTTAAGAAGTTTATGATGTGTTCATCTCCTTCAAAGTCCTTCCAATTAGAAATATTTTTGGGAAATGATGGTTTGTAGAGTAGCTCCACAGTGAACCAGGAGGGTTCATAGTCTTCTAAAGGGGATAGCCTTGAGGAAATAGTGGCCAAGGAGTAAACAAGAGTATTATTTTCTTTGGGGATTGTTGTAATGTTGAAGGCTTCAAAATTTATTATTAGTGTGTGCACTTCCAGTTGATAATTCCTCAGGTGGGGAGAGTTGCAGTGTATGGAGTTCCTTACTTTCCTAACGATGATTTTAGAGTCTCCGAAAATATTTATTTCCTTAACGTTTAAGTCTATGGATTTATTTAKCCCTTGCACTAAAGCTTCATACTCGACGGTGTTATTAGTGCATTCAAATTCTAGTCTGCATGACAGAAAATTTYGTTTACCTTTCGGATCAATGAGGATACACCTCGCTCCTGATCCTTCTTGTGACTTAGACCCATCAAAGTAAAAAGTCCAAACTTGTGAGATGTTGGCCCTTTGTTCTGGAAGAAAGCTAACATTAAGGAATAAATGATGAAATKCGAACTACGCGGAAGACCAGTGACTAATACTGGGTCGAAGTGAGAAGAAGAGAAAAAAAAAGGTGGAGCGAAGTAAGAGAAATCAAGCCATTGGACGAGGAGATCGAGGAAGACAGATCAGAAAGGAAGATATATTGTGGACAACTCATCAAGAGGAAAAATCCACCTGTAGATGATTCAAGAGCACCGCAAGAGAAAGAAGGAAAGATAGGGTGGTGAAGCCCTAAAAACGTGGGTCAAGTTGAACTAGGGTTTTAGACACCTAGAGTTTTTGCATCTAGGGTTTTGGCACTTAGGTTTTGGCCTAAGGATGTCAGTGAGCTATTGTAATGTATAAATAAAGGTCAAGAGGACCTGTGATGGGTTGTTGTTTTTATTGTTTTCATCGTTGGTTCGATGATGTGATGATGAGTGATTGTTGTTATTGTTGAGAGGGAAGTATTGTGCTGAGAGAGCATTCTGTATTGTAAGATATTCAACTGGGTGCGAAGATCAACCCTGTAGCTGGGAGCATAGGGAAGGGAGGAAGAGAGAAGAGAGAAAGAGAGAATATATGTTAGCCAAGAGCGCAGATAGGACTGTATGCTTTAACTTAATATATTATAAAGCACAGTTCTATGGACGTAGCCCTAGGGAGAGGGTGAACCACATACATCGTGTTGTTGTGTGTGATTGATGTTGTGTTCTTTATCCCTTTGATATATGGTTGTTACATTATTGTGTTAGATATGAAAAATAAATGTGCGAAGTAGGCCTAAGCTGGTAACTGATATCTAGATGTTGTGTTTTTGTTGTATTGGATCCACTTTACATTTCCTTTGGTTGTAGACATTTGTGTCCTGCAACCCCCTATAGCTATGTCGGGTGAGAATGCATATTCTTCATAGGTGTTGATGAAAGGGAAGTAGTTAGGGCTTATTGGTGTGCCATTAGAGCTGAACCCCGGGTCTACCCCTGTGCCAACAAATGGTTCTGTTGTCAGGACCAGGATCTTCTTGAGGGAATTTCAAGGTGGTTTCCATCGAATATAGAGATTCAGAAGTGGATAGAAGAATAAGAAAAAGACTTTGTAGAAGCCTAGAATAAGAACCCTAAGCTTAGCATTGAGGACTGGTTGTTAAGGCATATCTTTACTGATATACAAGAGATTTTATTTGGAGGGATTATTAAGGAGATATATGAGTGGTTAGCGAGGTTAGGAGATACCCAGTTTGAGATCAGATCTAGGCCACCTGTGGTTTGGACATCGACGCTGATCAAGAAGGTCAAGAGAGTTGATAATGTCATGTCAAGAGTAGTATATCAATGGTTTGATAGTTCCATCAGAGGGTATATCACTGAGTTTGCTATTGATAGGGTAGAATCATATAGCCAAATAGAGAGATATTTCTTTAAGGGACCTAGAGGAAAATTTTTACACTTCTTGAAGTTGAAAATCAAGATGCTATTGCATCAGAAGAACATATTGAAGATATAGTAGTGGGTCAGATTGGAAGGCTAATGTTCAAGAATTCAAATAGCGAGAGTGACATAGAGGTTGGACATACACGCAGTGGAAGGACCTTTAGGGAAGTTCCTTTGGCGAACTTGTCTGAGAAATATCATGAACCTCTTCTACAAGAAGAAGGGTTTTATAGTGGAGAAGAGGAAGAGCTACTGAATGAGGAAAATTTAGGGTCCATTGGGCCAAGAGAAGAAAA
>ML787662.1:487519-508612 GCA_009831015.1 Picea engelmannii | reverse complement strand
TGGTGAATTCTATTACATGCAAAAATATGTTCAGACACCCATAAATCTTTATTTAACATTCTGTAATTTGGTAGGGAATGATGATAGGGATTGTAGGGCCTATGAACTCATGCATGAAAGTTCAAGGGATATAAATAAAATTCAAGGCGAAGTACAACAAGAAGGGAACACTATGCAGTATAATTCCCTAGGAAGAGGAAACTTCAACCCTCGTGGTGGATTCAGAGTAAGAGGATGGTCATGAGGTATGGGTTGAGGTCAAGGTCAGATCATTTTTTATAACTACGCACAACTAGGAAATTTGACAAGGGATTGTTAGAACCCTTGTACTACTTGCAGTTACTACAAATCATTTGAACATGTCATAGAATATTGTCCTGCACTGTTAGCCAAAATTCAGGAAAGACGAGGAGGAAACCAACAAGTACAACTAATCACAACAGAACCTTGCTGGGTAGATCCTAGAGTCTTTTTTATCACTAGAGGAGGTGCTTCTATAGGATAAGACATAATGACTCTAGGGAAGACTACAAAACAATGAAGAGTTAGAAAAGATGCAGAGAAGACACAAGAGTTTGACCCAAAGAAAGAGAAACAAACATTTGAGGAAGCAAGAAAAGAATTTGGGAGAGATCAAGCTTCTTCATCAAAGGCTCAACCAGAATTAAGAGAATGTGGAATTCCCCTAGCCTTTGATCAGTATTCTTTTCCCACAGAAGGAAAAGAGGTAAGTAAGCTCATGGAATTTTTATGCACTTTCATTAATTTGATAAAGGAAGAGAGCGATGTACAAGAGCTACAAAACTTGATCAAACAGTATGATCTAGGAAATATAGATCCTCTATTGAATAAAGAAGTACATCAACTATCCGAAAATAGAAGGACAAATAAGGAACTACACCTGAATGCTCAAATTGGAGAGTATGATATAGACTATGAGGTCCTCGACTTAGGGTCGGAGGTCAATGCCATGAAAAAGAATACCTGGGCACTGATGGGAAAATCTAAGCTGATCTATTCCCCCATAAGGCTTAGGATGGACAATCAATAGGTTGTGAGCCCATTCGAAAGATTGAAACATGTCCCTATGGACATTGATGGGGTCACAACATTTGTGGACTTCAAGGTGATTGAGATAGTCGATGAGAGTTGTCCTTACCCCGTGCCGTTAGGAATTGATTGGGATTTAAATAATTCTCTTTTTGTTGACTTGAAGAAAATAAGAATGACGTTTCAAGGAGATGGCCTTAGGGTCATCGCACCTTTGGATCCTAATGAAGGTCCCAGATACATAGAGTCCATCAGAGAGGAAGACCGCACATATGAACTAGAAAACATATACAAATTGACAACCAAAAAATAGGATTACATTAATCCTACAGTAGATGGAAACCTAAGTTGGCGAAGTGACAATGCATGTTAATTAGATTCAGAAGAAGCACTAGAGAACTGGAAGAGCCAAATGTATGAATTATCTACAAGGAGATGTGCTATATTAAATAGAGAAATTCGTTGGATCGACACAAGAGTAAGTAACTTGCCCACCTTTGATGGTCTAAATCATTTAGAAGATTTCTTGTTGGAATTTGAAGAAATTGTAACAATACAACAAAGATTGTTGGCACTGGATGAGGCCTTGAAAGAAACTCCAGCAAGATGGTGGGGGACACACAAAAACAACATTATAGACTAGATACAATGTCACACTTTGATCACAACACGGTTTTAAAAACAAGTAGAAGGTTGTGAAGTTAGGTAAATAGGTCGAAGTTGTCCGAAGGACCATGTGAAAAGTTGTGAAGAAGCTTGGAGCAACATTCCTCAAGAGCAGTGGATGCACAAATTCATTAACACACTAGACACAACCCCTATCAATTGGTATCTTCAAGCAGAACTGCACCTCATCACTGCAGATTGGGAAGGTATGACTTAGAAATTTGTCACTACCTTTTTATTTGAAAGCCAATATCCTAGAGTTGATCAAGCGTTACAGATTGTAATACATAAAGTATTTGAGGAGATACCTAGCCTCCCTTTGGAGCAAGAAGAGGACGAATGTACTACACCTCTTCAGAAATTTCAGGACTGTTACAATATCAATGCTGATGAAGATGATGATCCTAGGAAGTTGAACATCGCCGAAACAGAAGGAAAAAGAGACATAGAAGGACCAGGAGTTTATCTACCTTTCATTGGACAACCAATTAAAATCAAGAAAGCCAATATTGGAATAGAGAAAACACCGAAGCTTGCCAATGTTGGAGATTATTAGGATGTTGCCACTCTTGATAAGATCACAAAGTTACTGCATGAATATCAGGACTTGTTTCCAACCAAGTTCATCGATATGAAGGGAATAAAGGGCCCATGGGAGAGATGAAGATCCCCTTGAAACCAGATGCAAGACCAGTTAAACAAAGACCCTATAGATTGAATCCTAAATATAAGGATAAAGTGAAGATCGGATTAGAGAGAATGTTGGAAGCAGGAATCATAGAAACTGTTGAAGAGTCAGAATGGATTAGCCCTATGGTGGGGCAGGATAAGAAGACTAGAGAAATCAGGATCTATGTAGATCTCAGGAAGTTGAATGATGCATGTTTGCATGACCCATTCCCTACACCATTTACTGACGAAGTGTTAGATAACTTGGGAGGACAAGAGGTCTACTCCCTCATCGATGGATTTTCAGGATACCATCAGATTCAGATTTCCAAGGAAGATCGTCACAATACCACATTTTCCACGGAATGGGGATCTTACCAGTATAAAGTGTTGTCATTTGGATTGAAGAATGCTCCATCCATATTTTATAGGGTGGTGGTCGAAGCATTCAAGGAGTTTTTACATAAATTTCTGGAAGCATATATTGATGATTGGACTATTTTTAGTTTATTGAAAAATCATATTGAATGATTAAGAATGATGTTGGATAAGTGCAGGCAATTTCATATTGCCCTGAACCTGAAGAAGTGTTGCTAGGCCATATTGTATGTAAGCAGGGATTGTTGGTAGATCCATCTAAGATTGTCATTCTAGTTGATTTCCCCCCTCCTACTTTAGTCAAACAACTGTGAACTGCACTGGGACATACTAGATACTACATGAAGTTCATTAAAGGCTATGAATATATCACATCACCCATGTAGAAGATTTTAAAGAAAGACTATCAGTTTCATTGGACAAAAGAATGCTAGCAGAGCTTTGACACACAGAAACAGAAAATGCTTACTGTGCCTATTATGGTTTTCCCAGATTGGAGCAAGGAATTTCATGTGCATGTTGATGCATCTTCTATCACATTAGGAGAAGTTATAACACAACCAGGAACTGGATACATTGACCACCCGTTAGCCTTTTCTAGTAGGAAGCTATCAACAACCGATATTAATTGCACCACCACTGAGAGAGAAGGGTTAGCCATGGTGTATGCACTGCAGACGTTTCATCACTACTTGTTGGGAGGACACTTTAAAATGTTTATTTATCACTCCATGCTGAAATACCTAGTCAACAAGATAGTGTTGGGGGGAAGAATATGTAGATGACTTCTGCTATTTCAAGAATATGATTTCAAGATCATGGTTAAGCCAGGGAGAATGAACAAAGGACCTGACCACTTGTCGAGGTTGGAACATGGTGAGGAACCTACTAGTTTGGAGGATACATTTTCAGATGCACAGTTGTTGGCCATCAAAAATATTGATGATCACTTCGTCGAGATAGTCCAGTTCCTGTCAACCAGAATGACACCTATTGAATACACAATCACCCAGAAGAAACAAATGGTAGTGTGCATTGCAAAATTTTCACTTATAGTTGGACAACTATATAATATGGGACCTGATGAGATCTTGAGGAGTTGTTTTATGGAAGAAGAAAGACCACTGATTTTAGCAAAATATCATGAAGGCATCGTAGGAGGAAACTACGCAAGCAAAGTAACAATGCAAAAGGTTCTTAGAGATGACCTCTAGTGGCCTACTTTACACAAAGATGCTAAATACTACTACAAAGCCTGCGATGTATGCCAAAGAGTTGGGAAACCATCTAGAAGAGATGACATGCCATTAGCACCCCAACTAACCTTACAAGAATTTGAGAAACGAGCCATTGATTTCGTGGGACCTATAAACCCACCGGGAAAGCGCACAGGAGAAAGGTTCATAATCACTGCGACAAAGTACTTGACCAGATGGGACGAAGAAAGAGTATTTAATGACTATAGTGCAACTACAACTACATGCTTCATATTTGATGACATCATAACTAGGTTTGGATGCCCGAAGATCCTTATGAGTGATCAAGGTACACATTTTATTAATAAAATCATTGAAGCCTTGACTGAGGAATTTGGAGTTCATCATCAGAAGATCGCACCCTACCATCCACAAGTGAATGGGACAGTTGAAGCGTTCAATAAGATCTTGGAAACAACATTGAAGAATATTTGTAGTGTGAAAAGGGATGACTGGGATTTATGAGTACCAACAGTACTATGGTCCTATAGAACCACTTGCAAGAGGCTAACAATGTAGACCCCCTTTAAGTTGGTTTATGGTCTAGAAGCAGTTGTCCCGATGGAATATTTGGTCCCTAGCTTAAGAATTGCAGCCTTTACAGATATGGATGACACTGGCATTGTTCAAGAGAGGCTTGTGTAGTTGGTCGAACTAGAGGAAGACCGATTCATTGCAGGATTCCATCAGCAGGTGCAGAAGGAAAGAGAAAAGGCCTACCATGAAATACATATCAAGAAGAAAGCATTTAAGCAAGGAGATATGGTATTGGTATACGACAAAAAATTCATGAAGCATCCAGGGAAGTTCAGAACCCATTGGCTGGGACCATATGAGGTTATCTATGTTACGAAAGGAGGAGCTATGCAGTTGAAGACTTTGAATGGAGAATGGAGAGAAGGATTGGTAAATGGCATCCGGTTGAAATTGTACTGTGACAACCCACTCCCTCACAACTCATAGTAAAAATAGAAGAAGAAAGGTTCTAGGTACCAAGTGCAGTTGAAATTGGGTACCAGACACAGAGAAGACAACCTGCACATAGTGGGGGAGGAAAGAGCAGAAAGTATAGGATTCTCTGCGCAGCCTGAAGTCAAAGAAAAACAGAAGGATCATATATGAAGTGCCTTAGGATGAGTCAGAGGTGAGTGTTGGAGGCCTGTTGGCCCTTGGTTCTGGAAAAAATTGAAGATTAAGGCAGAAAATATGAAATGTGAACTAGGCGGAAGACCACTGACTGATACTGGGTTGAAGTGAGCATAAGAGCAGAAAATACAGAGAGAAGTAAGAGAAAAAAATGTGTTCGATGGGGATATTGAGGAAGATAGATCAACAAGGAATATGGATCGTGGACAACTCAGCAAGTGGAAAAATCCATCGGTAGATGCTTCGAGAGCACCGCGAGAGAAAGAAGGAAAGACAGGGCGGTGAAGCCCTAAAAACGCGGGTCAAGTTGACCTAGGGTTTTAGGCACCTATGGTTTTTATATATAGGGTTTTGGAACTTAGGTTTCAGCCTAAGGCTATCGGTGAGCCATTGCAATGTATAAATAAAGGTCAAGAGGACCTGGGATGGGTTGTTTTTGTTATTGTTTTCGTCGTTGGTTCGATGATGTGATTATGAGTGACTGTTGTTATTTCTAAGAGGGAAGTATTGTGTTGAGAGAGCATTTTGTATTGTAATATATTCAGCTGGGTGCAAAGATCAACCTTGTAGCTGGGTGCCCAGGGAAGGGAGGAAGAGAGAAGAGAGAAAGAGAGAAGATCGACTAGCTAAGAGCACATATAGGTCTATATGCTTTCACTTAATATATTATAAAGCATAGTTCTATGGACGTAGCCCTAGGGAGAGGGTGAACCATGTACATCTTGTTGTTGTGTGTGATTGGTGTTGTGTTATTTATCCCTTTGATATATGGTTATTACAATATTGTGTTATATCTAACAGATAAATGTGCGAAGTAGGCCTAAGTTGGTAACTGATATCTAGATGTCGTGTTGTTGTTGTATTGGATCCACTTTACGTTTCCTTTAGTTGTATACATCTGTATCATGCAAACCCCTATAGCTACTTTGGGTGAGACTACATATGCTTCACAAGTGTTGCCAAAAGGGCTAGTACTTAGGGCTTGTTGCTGCACCATTAGAGTTGAACCCCGGGTCTACCCTTATGCCAACATGAGAGAAAACCATCAGCTTCTCCTTGCCTCTTAACTTCTTCCTCTCCACCTATTTTCTCCATGGTTTCCAACAGAGGGTTTCTTCCCCCGCTGTCAGTATATTTTCTTGAAAAATTCATTTCAGAGTTTTGAGTAAGAGGAACATCATATGAGAGAGGGGAGAAGTTACAGAAATTGGAATTGCAGGAATGGTTTCCTAGCATGGGAAAATCTGCCAACGAGGGTTCGTTAAGGGATTCTAAATTGGTGAAAATATGTTTGATATACCTTTCCCTATCGATATTGATCATGTTCACGTTTCCCTTTAATGTCAACCAAAGGTGAGCCTAGTTTGTGCTAAAGTATCTGTTCCACTTCTCAGAACAATCTCGAATAAGTAGCAGTCCATAAGATTCTAGTATATCTACTACAATTATTTCAATCACTTGAACAAATTTCAGGTGTGTCGCCATTCTAATCATGACATTCTTGAGTTCTCCCATAACTTTCACCTAGGTTCTGTCTAGTTTTATCACATGTTTATCACTTTTGAGAGGGTCTGTGTTTAATTTCTTGTAGATAGATAGTGGCATAACATTATAGGATGCCCCTGAGTCAACCAAACAATTATGGAGGTTTTTGTTGAATACTTCAAATGTCAAGACGAACAGTGGGACAAAAGGATTTCCTTTTTTATCTTCAGAGCAAGCGTTTATAGTTGGTTTATTTCCTAGATACATGGGGGTGGGATTTTATCCTTGCTCAGTGCTTGTTATAGGATTTTTTACTGACTTAAAGGCTTGTAACATAAATTATTTTTGTTGGGGAATTCTACTCATGTCCATGACTGATACATTTGATTTTAATCTTTTTAAATCTTCTACTGTGTTGTAGTCTATCTTGGGCGATTCTCGTGTATGGATATTTATAGTGTTTCTTTGGGAGAAAAATGGTGCTTTTGGGTGATTGGACGTTTGTTTTCCTCTCAAAGTGTGGGTAGTGGTAAGGTCATTTGAGACTGGCTGGCCCCTACTTCATGTTTGCACAACCAAAACCTCAGCGGGTGGTTCTTGAACCTCAAATATGTCTTCAGAAGGCATTGGAAAGTCAAGATCCCACAACAACATGGAATTTTCTTCCGGCTGGTCAAATTCTTCCTGATAAAAAATATTCATCATTGATCCAATTGATTTTTTGGTAAGGGAAACCTCGTCTAGCAACCGATTAGCCATAAAATTCATGGCATGCACCCATTGTGGACAATCTCTTTCAGAATGTTTCTCTTGTTGATAGGTACAAAAAGAGCCAAATGCTACATTTCCTAGGTTGATGTTTAAGTTGGGTGGGGGAGGTTCAATCGCTTTGAACGATGGGTTCCTTTTAAAAAAATGTTTATAGGGCCTTTTGCCTTAGTTTCCTTCCCCTACACTTTTTTTCATGTCTATGATTTCGTTTGACAACTTCTTTATCATCCGTTGTAGGTCCTCTATATCTCCATTTCCCTTTTCTGGCCCTGGTTCTATTTGCTTCCCTAGGGGTATATGCAATAAGAGCACTCTCCTGGGTGGAGGTTGAGCTTCCTTCTTAACTAATGAAACCTTGCCTTCTTTACATCCCTTCATTTGGAATTCAATAGTTTTGGCTTCCTCAAAATTCTTAGCCAGGGTTGTTTTTGCTGCCCTTTTTACAAACATGGAAATGGAAGAAGGGAGAGCATTAGCATATACTTCTATTTGAAAATCCTGAGTGGGTTTAGCTTTAGGTTTGAATTTGTTAAGGATAATGGTGAATTGTTGATTGAAGTCCTTAACCTTTTCTTTTGAACTCATGGTTGTGGTGAAAAACTTAGCCATCAAAGCTCCGGTAGTGGTTTCTTCTGCGAATTTGTCTAAAAAATACTTTTTAAACTTCGTACAACTAGTTATGGACCCTACAATCAAGTTAAAATACCACACAGAGGCCAAATTCTCAAAGGTATAGGGGAAAATCCTGCATACTATTTCTTCATGCTGGACATTCATCAGTCTAATAGCTAGTATGAACTTTTTGATATGGTCTTCAGGAAATCCAGAGTTTTCATGGTCAAATTTAGGGAGTAACTTTTCTGGATGTCGAGGAAGGTTATGTACTTGTCCAAGGATTTCYAGGGCATCTATGRCCAAGCACGATTGATTATTCTGAGGTGGGTTTCCCCTTTCTTMATTATGATCATTGTTATCCACCATGTCGTCYGGATCTGAAACTGAGCGATCYGAGTTAAACCCTTCCTCGTCGGATTCAAAATCGTCGGACTCAGAGCAGTTACCAGCCGGTGTTTTGGGGATTAGATWGAYGGAATGTTTGATATCGGTGAGGGAAAAATCTATCAGGTCTTCTATTGTGTGAACAAAAAATTGGTCGGGGGTGTCGACCACTAGTCTGCTTACTTGTTTTTTGCGATGAAGTAACAGAGCTAAGGGTAGTGCTCCAATTTTTTGGGCGTAAGCTCTTGTGATTCCTCTGAACTGGTTCAACTCCTCGTGGGGAAGAGAGTACTGTATTTCAAGGAATAAATCTTCTTCCTCTTACTGGGGTGAGTTACTCATTTAAGGAGTACTCAGTGTATGTGGGTTGTCTTAAGAATCACTAGCCATGCATGTGGGATGTCTCAAATCTATAGGCTATGTGAAATATTATATCATAAATATTGTTAGCCATTCATTCGTTCAGTTCCTCCTTCTAGTGCCAATTCTATTGAGGGTTCCTAAATCCATTTAAATCAACAACATGAAAGAAACCCGCCACTAAGGCCCAATTAGATTCTGCATCGTTTGATAGTGGAATTCTTATCCATATCCATTGATCTGGCTAAATAATCGATGGGATTTATGTAGTGATTGATAGGATATATTCTTATGAAAGTTCCTCCTTCAGTTTAAACATTCTCTTTTTTTATTTTATTTTATTAAATTGGTCTGATAAAAAGATGTGTGTTGGTATAAACCAACTGGTAAAAGGGGAAATCTTAACTACTGAAGAAGACTGAGCTTGGGATAACCCTTGTGCTCAAGCATGCAAAAACATATTTTCACACCTGTGACAAGCCTAGTACTAATACATTAACTTGTTGGTATTTCAATTATTGACTGAGATACAATTATTGAAAGAAAACATACATGCAATAAAATGATGGGAAGAAAATAGTTTCCTTAGCTCTACTCATTAATCACACATTAACACAATGATTTTATTTCCATCATTTAGAGAGAAGAACTACAAAAATATTGAATCAACTAACTTATCAATAGATTCATAAACTCTTACTCATTACAACATCCATTCATTAAATAAATTCATAAGTAATTCCTGCTCAGATCCAATCACACACACCTTTGATGAAAAATAGAAGTTTGTCTCCAGTCCTAAACGAGGCTTCTCAATTAAGGTAGTTCCGAAATATTTCTTTACAATTCCAAAAATGTGGGTCTTTGCCAAAACCATCGACCTTTTCTAAAAGGTCAGCCCTCTTATTTATAACAAATCATTAACTAAAAATAACTATCAAAAGTGCAAGATAAGTAAAACAAAACATCGCCACATGGCACTTTTATCTTTCTGTCTTCTACAAGTCATTAAATGGATTTAATGAAGTGTTTGACTCTTCTCATACTCTGACCATTTGACGAACAATTCCTCACATGTGTTGGCATACAGGAATCTGTGTTGGTCCATTGGGGTTGGAAGGATCTCCTTTAATTCTATTGCCCATGCTCTATACTTGACTATTTTGACACTTAACTGCTGTAATATTGTTCGAGCCTTGGTCAGGTGCTCCATGAACTGTTGTACTTGACCTGGTGCCACGTTCACCACCTTTTCTATCTATGCAATCCATGCCAAGTATTATTTTTCATGTTGTTTGACTATGTCATGCAAGTCAGCAAAGTCCTCAGGTAAGCCGAATTATGGGAGACCGATTCCTTTCATCTCCCGATTAATCTTTGCCTAGCTCCTTTCACAATTGACTCATTTTCTTGGATCTCTCGTTGAGGTTTTTGGGCCATTTTCACCCATTATTTGGCTGCCTTACTTATCTTATCTATGTTGTTGTCTCTTAGCACCTGAATGTCATTCTCTTTGGCATCTCGACCCTTTTGAACCGTGTTGATGTAATCAATTCTTTCCATTGCTTGGTGGTCCTTCTCATACCATCTTTCCATGTCTTTGCAAATTGCTAGTGCCATAAGGGTGTCTTCTTGGAAGTCGGTTATCTCTATAGTGAAAAGGTGTCGTTCATTCGTGAATTTTCCATAGGCGTATTGGAACTCACTTATAAAAAATACTGTGGCTTGTGTGGAGTCCTGATAGTATTTCTCCAAATGGCGTAGATGCTCCAACTACATTAGCGCAATGACCAACTCCTCTTAATCTTTCCTTTATCTATCCAGAGTGGAATCTGTGATCGCCATCCCTACATCGATAATCTCAGATGTCTTGGCATGCTCTAGGCTGATCGATTTCTCCTCTAGGTGATGAGGATTGAACTGTCCAACGTAGGCCTCCTCTTCTTAGTGGTTCTTTTCATGATGGATTTTTTCTTTCGGTTGTAGGTGATTTCTTTCATATCATTGACCTCATCAACAGGTTCGGAGATTTGTTGTTCTCCCCAAGTTAGAGTA
This sequence comes from Picea engelmannii, assembly GCA_009831015.1. NCBI lineage: Eukaryota > Viridiplantae > Streptophyta > Pinopsida > Pinales > Pinaceae > Picea > Picea engelmannii. The sequence continues at coordinate 497,777 of ML787662.1, read as the reverse complement.
TTTCCCAGGATCTTGACCGTGTATATATGTTCAAGGTTGGGTTATTGAACATCTTCTATATGTCCCGATGGCTCAGACTCTCATTGTTACTCATCGACTAGCAAGGTATTAGACAAAACTGAGGAATCAGTGGAAGTTTTGGTACTTGCCTAATAATCGTCTGTTGAAATGTTGATTTCCTGTTGTGGGATTTCTCCTTCCTATCCGCCTGATCCTAGCTCATCCCTCACACTATCCATCAGGGTTCCCGGTATGTTGATTGGATTAGTGTCTAAGACACTTTCTACCTCACGCTCGCTCTGTGGATGACTTTGAACTGGAGCATCGAGACCTAGGGTGGATGATCTCTCAGGTTATTTATCCTCTGTAATCTTCACTGGAGTGACCAGGGACACCTCTAATTAGGACTTTCTGACCCGATGATTTCTTCAATATGCATCAACTCTAGGCCACTTGGTTCTCCTCATCTTTTGATTGGGTAATCAACGAGAATCCTCATCATTTCTATCATATCAGGCTCATTTTTCAATTGATCAATGATTCTCTGTGCCCCTTGTAGAAAGAGAAATCCCCTTCTCTATGCCTCTGTTGTCTCTATTGCTCTAATTTATTCCCTGGATCTGAGGGCCTCTTGAGATGACTTCTTTATTATTTCCACCTGTTCAACCATGCTCATGGCATTGAACCTAGTCATGTTTGCATTGGTCATCCTTTGCACCACCTCGTCCCAGTTTTGGGCGTACTCTGTGAAAATTTCTTCCTCAAACTTATCATGAGCATACAACCAATAGGATGATACTTATGAAGAATGTTGGAGGACCATACCTTTAGGGTCGTTCTCATAGAATCGACCTATTGGGAAATTGAATTCCAGTTGGCTAAGATCTTCTTGTTTGTCTTGAGAAATATCCTTTACCAAATAGATTCTTATATGAAAATAGGTTGGGTATGAACGTTCGCTTCTTGTCTTTGACTAATGTGGCATTATATCCCTACATGATGGTATAATAGTATACTTCTCCCACAATGAGTTGGTATGGGACATGAGTGGGTAGGAGATGTGTTTCTCCGATGGCCCTAGACACCCTGATGTAGGTGGATCATTTTTATAAATACCAATGGCCTACCTTTTATACCATTTTATTGGATACTGTGGATAATATTGGGCATTCCTTCTTAAAAATGATAAAATGAATACATGCAATGAATTCATTGCAGATGAGTGCGTAATATTTTTTGTACCTGTTCTCCCATAGCATGATGAAGTAGACGTGGACCGAGAGTTCCGCAACATGCCAGCTTAAATTCATGTCAGCGAAGACATTCCTTTCTCACATGACATCGAGCAGGTATGAGGCCATGTATAAAGTGGGTGCTTCTCCTTATTTTGATGTCTAAGCCTACTGTACATAGATGATTAGATATTTATAAATTATTTTTCACTAGTTGAAGCTACTCCTAGAGATCATCACTGTGTATGCCAAAGGCATCCATGCTTCCGAAAACTTGGAGCATTTCTTTTGTCCATATAGCTGACAAATGAGAGCCATCAAATAAATGTATGGATCACTCAGGTTAATTGTCCCATACTAGCCATTTCTCTGGTTAGTGAACTTTTTGTCCTCCTTCCACCATGAGGCCATCAACTGACTGGTGTCATGGAATTCATAGAATTTTACCATGAAGTCCGTGTTGTTACACTCCTCTAGGTCCCTGAGCTTGTAGTATTTCTAGACTTCTGTCAGGAGGAAAAATCCGATAGACCCACCATTCTCATCGTTGATCAAGAACTTATACCCATCTGTATGGTCGATCAGCCATTTCAGAACCTCTATGCAAGGGAAAATCGGGGTTCTACTGGCCACCATGTGTAAATATGACCGTCATATGTTCAAAAACACCTGGTCATCGAGCACCCTTATGTTCGGGTCACTTTGTGGGATATACTCTTGGTATTCTTATGGGATAATTCTATTGAAGAGGTGCCCCCACTATGGGAGCATTACTTTGTTTCTGATTATTTCTTCTGTATCACCAAAGGCTAGAGGTTGGACAAAATATTTCTTTGTTGATGTTTAATGACAGACTCTGCTCTGGGAGCATTCTCCAACTGACTTGCGGTCCCCAGAGAAGAACCTTCACCCATTTCAACTTCTTTCATCTTGGATTCTCTCAAAGAATGTCTGGTGATTAGATTTCTAAATGACATCTTATGTGCAACTATTACATAGTTTAGAGACTGTGCAAGAAAATTGGATGCGGATATAAATTACGACCAATGAATTAACAAACTTGAACACATACCTTTGCATCTTGTTAAACCTTGTTTTTATAATCGGAGGGTCAGTACAGTCTCAAGACGCTATCTTTACTCCTTCAGATTCTATGGAATTTAACTTGTGTGCAAAATGAATTTGCTCAAAAACCAATCTAGATATTTAAACAGGGATGAACTTACCTTGTTGCATCAGCCATTCAATTCGGGTATGAGTGTAATTTCATTAAATATGCCGCCAAATATTCAAATATGTTTAAACTTAAATTCATCGTGGGTTGATGGTGTGGGAGCAGGTGGTAATGTGGTCTATCGACAATTTCATATTTCTTTTGTATAATTGGCACATGAGGTAGAAAAAACTGTTGGATTAGGTATTAAATGATCTATTAAATGTCCAAATCCGATCGTATCTTGTGTTGAAAACATCCCATCGTTTCTCTCTTTTGGTTGGTGGATTGGGTGTTGGGATTGTACATCAAACATTTTCATTGATATCTTCTTGCAAAATATCTGAAGTCTATCAATATTTTTGTACATAGATGACTTGGAAAATATTACTAGGAGGTGTGATTGGGAACTCAGAGAATCTTAATATGATTATGGATGAAACTAGGTCGTACGCCCCCTTACATTGTAAAGACACGTGACATTCAAAACTAGTGACTTCATTTTCTCGTGTTAATAGGAATCGAGAATTTATTTAATATATACGTTCTAAAACCCAATCCTATCTTTCTGATGCCGAAAAGTATCAAGGATCGGCGATCGATGATCAATAGCCCGAGTGCTCTCGGATTGACTCTCTCAAAAAATTCCCAATGTTGAAAATGCATCGGGGATCTATGATCGACAATATGCTTGTTGCAGACAAAAATGATTGTTTTAACGTTTTTGCATTTCCATGACCCCAATAAAGCACATCAGTCATTGACTATTAATGATTTCTTTAAATCCTTTGTCAATGTCTATCCTTCCCATATTTTTTCCAATTTCAAAGGGGATCGAATATCTCTTGAAACTTTGTGGGAATAACTTATGCAAACCAAAATTTGCCTTTTTCCGATGCCAATGTGGATCGGTGCTCAATGACTTTTGCAACTGTGTGGTCCCTTTACTTTTTTTATTTTTTCTGACACCGAACCCGGGCGCATTAGGTGCAGTGTTATCCATCGATTCTTAATTCGAGTGTTAAGTTATTTTATACATGAGGTTTCACAAGTTCAAACAAACCTTACTTGATGATAAGATTCATGAAAACAAATCAAAGTTAAACCACTTCCCAAAGTGAAATTGACTTAGATAGTGAAGAAAACAAGTGGTACCCAAAAAGTGATAAAATTTCATAAGGCTTTTAGGGTGTGTTGAGTGCCCAACACACTCCCAGATCCCCACTCACTCCTAGATTGCAAGTACTTGAGAATTGAATTCACCCATAAATCTATCTCAGGTGAGACAATGCAGTGCACTCTGTGTGTTTTGTTGTCTTCGAGTTTACAAGGAGGGCCGATAGTTTTAGAGGTTTTTGTTGGAAACCCGTTGAGATATGAGCCTGGGTCAGCCCTAGAAGAGAAAGAGAAATATATAACCAACACCTTGTCTTGACTTGTCGTGTGTTGTAAAACATTAGTGGAACTGGTGAGAGTACCTTTGCCTTGGTGGAGTCATAGCCATGGCTAAGGGGTGACCTGTTGTTGAGAATTGGAACAACAATGTCTATGGCTGGCAGGAAAATCAAAGTTTTGTAGCTAGTTGGTGCTTATTTGAAAAATAAGTACCTTGTGTTTGAATGCTTAGTTTTTGACTTTATGTGTTTTACTTCCATTGTTTATAATGTTTTAGTTGCATCTTGCATTATGAAATGATTGACATGTTATTATTACTGTACATCAATTCTACATGGTTGTTTTCTTTCTCATTTTCATAATCATAATGAATTCATGACAGAGCGTACAACAATGGTTACAAAATTTGATGGGCTTGTTTGAGTAATCTATTAGAGCAACATTTGGTGGTAACATGCCTCAATTGGGTGGATGGGAATGTTACTTATAGGTAGCTGAGAGAAATTTTGAGTGGTGTGCCTCAACTTGGGGCTAGGGACATTACATTGTGGTATCATATCCACAGGTTCAATACTAAGCCTACATGGGCCAAAGAAATCATGTTGAATAGTAAAATTGTAGATTTAAGGTTCAGAGGATGCCTACAAATTGTTTGACAAAATTTCCTAAGCAACAACTTGGAAGTTTTCTGGGAAATTTGAGGAAATTAGGATCAATAGTTAAAATTTGGCACTAATTGAAACAATACACGTCTGGAATCAACCAAATTTTGGATTTTGTGAAGAAACCTGGGAAAAATTGGGCAAAATTGGGAAAATACCCAATTTATGAGGTGAAATATATTGAATACTCGACATGGGAACATTGAATTATTGGCACAGGGGTCAAATTGACATGTGCAAGTCCAAAATTGGCCATAATAATATAATTATAGAGATTCAATGGCAGTCAAGAAAATGATTATGAAATATGCATTTTTGGAAATTTTGGAAAATTCGAAATTTTAAAGAATTCAAAATTTTGGAGAATTTGAAATTTTGGAAAATTTGAAATTTGGGAAGATTCGAAATTTTGGAATATTCGAAATTTTGGAATATTCAAAATTTTGGAAAATTTGGGGATCTTTTGTACAGTTAAATAAACGGTGATGTGGAGCCACATGTCAAGTGACATGGACTACCAAGGTGGCAGTGCCATGGTGGCAAGCCACAATGACAATATAACAGGTTGGAAGGTGACATGGGAGCAATATTTGAAGGGAAACCTGACATGAACTGGAGGTGGTTTTGGGGGGCTCCCAACCCAATGTGATGTTGCCACCTCAAGTGAGCTTGAAATCAATGGTATTCGTATTCACCCCCCCTCCATTATTGGTTGGAAAGTCATGGGGGATGAAAATGATCTTAATCATTGATCTACCTTTCTCTCCACCATCTGATTGGAAGGATGGGAAAGTTTCCAAGGAAAAAGGGTGCAGGATGGGACCCACCCATCCTTGTAGCCAATGAAGGGTTTCCAGGTGGAGGCCCAAAAAAATAGGTGGAAAACCTTTCCCATCCATGATTAGGCTATGTTCCAAGTGGAAAACCGAATATGGTGGAGAAAAGTTATAAATTAACCAAGCCTGTGGATGAATACTAACCATCCATTAGCAACCAAGGATGATCTCGACCATCCAAAGAAAGGTTTCAAGGAATAAATAATTCATCAAAGTGTGAAATTCTAGAAAATTTCATTCACAAGCCTGGGATCAATGAGATCCATTGGATCAATAGGAGATGGATCTAGATTGTTGGATCTTCCTGGACTAGAGGATGGTTAAATAACGTGCAAATTTGGTAGACTGGGAGGATCTAGACCACTGATCTTGGTCATTCTGAGCCACCTGATATCGCAGTTGAGTAGATTGATGCAACTTGCATCCTGCAAAAATATTTGTGAGTGTGTCAATTTCGGGTAGAACATGAGAACAAGCTTGAATGAGTATGAGCCATTGGATTAGTGGGATATGGATCCATCTTGTCAGATCTGTTGGGGCTAGTGGCCAAGTAAATACCATGCATGTTTGGAGAGTTGTAGTCATCCAAGCTATTGGTTGACATAAGCACCAGTTGTTCGATCTGTAGGAAATGCATGTTTTCTTCGAAGGGAGACAGGAGGAGAGTGTGCCATGTTAGTTGTCTAAGTTAGTTTGACATGTGGGCATGCTTTGCTAGAGGACATGTCAACAAGGGTAGGTGTATCGAAGGCTTCCATGTGGAAGAGGAAAATTTTACTCCATAATGAAATTATGGTGAACAAGGTGGTCGTTATCGATAGAGTATCTCTAAGTTCAAAAAGTACAAGGGCCATTGATCAAAGTTAACCTAGATTGTTCAATCGTTTAGAGGATGATTTTTAGAAGAAATTGTTTGGGGAATTATCATGGTAACTCAACACTCTAAAGAAGGGAGTCCAATAGGATTTTAGACTTTGGAATTCAAAGAGACCCTAGGGTGTGGTAGAAGCGACACTCTGATGAAGAATTAGACGATGACTAGCGAGTCTGATAGTCTATCAAGCCATGGAGATTGGAATGGTAGCGTGACATGGCTAAATAGTTAACTTGATGGATTGATCCTTATGGAAGAGTGTGATAGTTTTTTCAGGCATATAAGTTCGAAAAGATCCATGAGATTGGTAAATTTTATGCCCTAATGGGGATTTACCAATATAGGAGATTTTGATAACATTGATAGCATGGAATCCCAAAAGCTTGTGTCCGATGGATTGACAAAAAGACACATTAGTGATCAAGCATTGTATAGGTCCATGCATGTGCCAGTGGAGTGGTGAGGTCAACATGTAGGCACTGGATAGGTCCATCTGGAGGCCACATGGATGTGATGACATCATCATAAGGAAAATGTCGAGGAACTTAAAGGAGGAATAAATTCTTTCTCATAGCTCATAATTGAGAAAACAAATAGTTATTGGAAAGATAGGAAAGAGAATAATTCGTTTGTTCACCATGATTTCATAGATGAGTAGCATATTTCATCAACAATACAAAAGAAGGATTTTGGTGGCCTCAAAGTTTGGGAATGGTGTGTGAATTTACAATATTTTTTTAATGTCAAACCTAACAGATTTTATGTTGGCTACACATTGACCAATCTTGAAGTCACAGTCAATATTTCAACATGATGATCAATGAGGTAGAATATACTCATGATGGTGAAGTTAGGGGACTGAATATCAACCTAAGAGATGTTGAAACTGAATCCAATGGGTGTAGAGAAGGAGCAGAAACAAGTAATGATCTGGTGGAGACAATTAAGAGCCTACAAAGATATGTGACTAGCTACAAATATGGCAATGAAAATATTATGAAATCAAAAGAGAAACAAAACCACATCAACACCAATTTGTTGTAGATCTTGGATAATTTGAAAAAGAAGGTAGATAAAGAAGTAGATTCAAGGGAAGTAGAGGATTATAGATCTCATTCCAGGAGTGAAGAATCTAAAATTTCAGGTAGGAATCATCATCACTAACCAAGACACTCACCTGCAAGAGCAAGGAATATTTCAAGCTTATCTTTTTTTAGACAATATAAGAGAAGGAATACATTGTATGAAATACAAGGGGAGCTGAGAAAGATCAAGATTCCTACCTTTGATGGTGAGCACAAGAAGGATGAACATGCTTTGGCATGGTTTCTAGGCATGAGAAAGTATTTTTAGTTGTATAATTATTTTATTAAAGTAGAATCTATTATTTTTAGTTTCAGTATGATGATCCCATGAAATTGGAGGAATCAATAAGGAGAGCCTAGTGCCTTTATGATCAACATAAAGGAGGGACTACTTCTCAAAGAACTTGGGTTGACAAGTAGAAAATAAAGTTGTTGCACAAAAAGAAAGGGTTTAAATCACCTTTCTTCATAAATAATCCTCAAGGACAACCAACTCATAATGAGTCTAGAATGTCGGAAAATTTGGGGAAAATACCAAGACAACAACCTATTAAATGATGAGGTAGTGAGGGAGATCACATGTAGAGGGATTTTCCTCATAGAGGAGACAAGATGACAATGCACCAAATTCAAGAGGATGATATAGTTGAAGATATGTGAAGAAGCATGCCAAGGATCTATGGAACCTTGGAAAACAAGAAAGATGAATTTTAGTCTCATATGATTGAAGTAGAAGGTAATATCCATGATCAAACTATAACAATTTTAATCAATTTAGGAGATAGTGCTAGTTATATAGATGCTAAATTTGTGGAAAAATTTCACTTGCAAAGAAGTAAGCATTGGAAATCTTTGCTATTTTAGTTAGCTACAGGAGCTAAAAGAATAATCAATGAATTGGTTCATGATTTTCCATTAGAAAAGAATAGACTTAACTCAAAATAAGATTTAAAAATAATTCCATTGGGATCTTATGATTTCCTAATTGGGATGGATTGGTTGGACAAGCATGTTAAGCCCTAATATTGGCTCATTACCCCTTAATTGGGGCATATTACATTAGTCTTGTTATTTTATTTATGTCAGATTTATTCCATTAGTTGTAATTATACCTCCTAGTCTCTTATATATACCAAGGATACATTTTCATTTGGAATCATCTTGTACTTGAACATTTATGTGGGGTAAAAGGAGGGTTTCCCCTTGAAGAGGCTTATTATATGAAATTATCTTTTTTTCAAGGCGTTGAGTACTTATTATGAGGTTTTTCTATGCTATATTGATATTTGGTTCTTAACATATGGTATCAGAGCTCAAGGTCTTGGGGTTTCGCTGCTACATCTGATACACCTTGGAATTTTCTATATAAAGTTTTTTCTACAATGTTTCAGAAGGAACGGCTTGGAGGATATTTAGTAGACGGATCAAAGTAAGTTGGGTTAAAAGTTAAGCTCTTGAGGCCATATAATTTAGGAGATGCATCCCGTGCAAGATAGGGTTCTGGAATCATCTTGAAATGAGTCATTGCGAAATTTTCACTATAATTTTTTTTTGTAATGTTTTAGAACCTGAAATCCAGAGGCTATTCATAGAAAGTAGTAACATATTTGTGGTAAACATTTAAGCTTCTGGGTCATCTTACATTTGTAGATACACCCTGTGGAAGATAGGGTATCTGAATAGTCCTATTGACTAGTCTTAAGAAGGTGTTCCAGGTAAAACAATCACAACTTCTTCCTAGAGTATCCAAATTGAGTGGGACTAATTTCATAGGATATTGGATAGTATGTAGTATTTTCGGTACCATTTTCATAATTTTATATCAATTATTTTGTGTGGGGAACACTATACAAGTGAGATCTCCTGGAAAGTCCAAAAATCAACAAGTTGTGGGGAAGTTACCGTAAATTCCACTTGGCACATCCAATATTTTTTAGACCTATGGCATTGCAGAGAAGAAATATCAAATAACTACATGAAAGAAAGTTTCATACCCAGAAGGGCTGAAACTTGGGAGATACAACAGAAGAAAGATTGTCTACCAGAACCACCTCAAAATCAAGGTTCAAAAGTGATACCTGGCCAACATGCCACCCAAAAAGGGAACTTCAACACCAAATAAGCCTCCAGACAATCCTACTTAGACTCTTGATGAAGGTGAAGAAATGCGTAGGGACATAAATGATTTAAAAAATAAGATAGTAACAAAAGATGAATTGCAAGAGATGGAAGCTAAGTTGGAGTCAAAGATGGATGGTTTAAAAGAGGAGATCATGGAAGTATTGAAAAATTTTGTAACAAAGAAGACACTTGGAAGTGAAAATGCATCCCATGAAATTCATGATGAGGACACAAGGAAGGTGAATCAAGAATGGAGAAACTCCAACTTTGGGTTGAAGACCAACCACGTTCCTAAGATCGATATGATGAAGTTTGATAGCAAGGACCCAATCACATGGATACTTCAGATGGAACAATTATTTGATCTACATAATGTGCCACATACACAAAAGGTACAAATTGATTCTTTATATTTAGAACCCAATCAATTTGTATGGTATCGATGGATTTGTTCTCACAAATCACTTGTCACTTGGACAATTTTCATGAAATAATTGATAGCACACTATGAGGATACAAGGAGCAATACCTTCTTTAGCCAATTGATAAATCTCAAGCAAAAGCGTTTAGTTACCGAGCACATTGAGAACTTCCAAAGATTTAATATAAAGGTAACAGATATTCTAGATGAGCACTTTATTGATGTATTCATATGAACTTTAAAGGATAACATTCAACATGAGGTTCACCTTTGGGAACCCAAATTATTGGAGAATGCATTTAAGGTGGCAAGAAATGTTGAAACTAAAAATATGGCTATGGCTACTAGAAGGACCAATCCTAACATCTATAGAGAGAACAATGCTCCTTCTTATAAAACACATCAACCTACAAGGTTGA
>ML787662.1:429469-486927 GCA_009831015.1 Picea engelmannii | reverse complement strand
GAAATCATGATCATGAAATTCACCTAATTCCTGGGAGTGTTCCTCCTAACATCAGGACATACAGATACCCTTACACCCAGAAGAGTGAAATTGAGCACATGGTTGAAGAAATTTTAGAGGATGGCATTATTAGACCTAGCCAAAGTTCTTACTCTGCACCAGTGGTAATGGTATTCAAGAAAGATAACTCATGGCATATGTGTCTAGATTATAGAGATCTCAACAAGATAACTATTAAAGATAAGTTTCCCATTCCCATCATTGATGAATTGTTAGATGAACTACATGGAGCAATCTATTTCAAAAAATTGGATCTTCGTTCAGGGTATCATCATATTAGAATGAAGGAAGAAGATATCCCAAAAACAACATTGTGAACTCATGAAGGCCATTATGAATTTTTGGTCATGCCTTTTGGCCTTACAAATACACCTTCCACATTCCAAGGGTTGATGAATTCCATTTTCAAGCCCTTCCTTCAAAAATTTGTGTTAGTATTTTTTGGTGATATACTAATCTATAACAAGTCTTGGGAGGATCATGTGCGACATGTTGACAAGGTGCTACAACTACTAAAGGAGCAACAATTATATGCCAAACAATCCAAATGTTTCTTTGGAGTGAAGGAGGTAGAGTATTTGGGTCATATCGTATCTCATGAAGGTGTCAAGGTAGACCCTAACAAGATTAAGTCCATGATGAACTGACCGATTCCCAAAACATTGAATAATCTTAGAGGATTTTTGGGTTTGATAGGTTACTACCGCAAGTTTGTTTGACACTATGGAAGAATAGAAGAACCTTTAATGACACTAACTAAGAAGGATGCATTTTCAGGGACTCCAGAGGCAACTAAATATTTTGAATACATTAAAGAGGTGATGTGCAAAGATATTGTCTTGACCACTCCAGACTTCACAAAAACCTTTATTGTGGAATGTGATGGCTCGGGAAATGGAATTGGTGCTATCCTAATGCAAGAAGGAAGGTCCCTGGATTTTGAAAGTCGACCACTCAAGGGAAAGAACTTACACAAACCCATTTATGAGAAGGAAATGATGGAAATACTACATGCATTGAAGAAATGGCATCCTTACCTAATAGGTAGGCAGTTCAAGGTCAAAACAAATCATGATAGTCTTAAATACTTATTGGAACAAAGACTATCTTTAGAGGAACAACAAAAATGGGTAACCAAGATATTGGGTTATGATTTTGAAATCGTCTATAAAAAGGGGAATCAAAATGTTGTGGTAGATTCACTCTCAAGAAAGGATGAAGATTTTGAGGCCTTTATCTGTGCTATCTCGATCATCCAACCCGATTAGATAATAGAAGAAAGGGATGAATGGAATAATGGCGAAAAAGTGTGGACTCTCATTAAAAGGTTGCATCAGGATTCCAGTGCATCAGATACATTTACATGGAAAATGATTCACTATGGTACAAAGATCGCTTATATTTATGTAAGAACTCCCAACTCAAACAAAAGGTACTATTGGAATTGCACACCTCTCCAGTAGGAAGGCACTCGAGATTTTTGAAAACCTACCATAGAGTCAAGAAGGATATTTTTTGGGATGGCCTTAAAATTGATATTCAAAGGTTTGTGGCAGAATGTTTGGTTTGCCAATAAAATAAGGTGGAAACAATTAATACCCCAGGTCGTTTACAACCATTAGCCATCCCAAGTCAGTGTTGGGAGGAGGTTTCCATGGATTTCATCACAAGGTTACCGAAGTCTGAAGGAAAGAGTGTCATCATGGTGATTGTTGATAGACTGACCAAGTACACACACTTTTGTGCTCTCTCTCATCCCTTCAAAGCTAGTACAGTTTCCACTACATTCATGGAGACAGTTCAAAAGATACATGGCAGCCCAAAGATTATTGTAAGTGACAGAGATCCTATATTCACTGGATATTTTTGGACATAATTATTTTCTTGTTTGGGTACTCAATTGGCTCATAGCTCATCCTATCATCCTCAATCTGATGGAAAAACCGAGATAGTGAGCAAATGTCTAGAAGGCTACCTTCGTTTCTTTGTCTCTGATAAACAAACACAATGGTTCAAATGGTTACCCTTGGCAGAATGGTGGTATAACACTTCCTTTCATACCGCAACAAAAATGATACCATTTATGTCACTCTATGGATACCACCCTCCTTCCATCACTTCTTCTCTAAAAAAAAATCTAAGGTTCAAGTAGTGGAAGATCACATCGTTAATCAACAACAAGTTCTCCAAATCTTAAAGGACAACATGACCATGGCACAGAATCACATGAAATAACAAGCATATCAACATCATAGTGAAAGAAGTTTTGAAGTAGGGGATTGGGTGTTTTTAAGACTACAAACATAAAAATATATGTCCCTCAAGCAAGCCAAGAAGGATAATAAATTGTCACCAAAGTACTATGGCCCTTATAAGGTGTTGCAAAATATTGGTACTATGACATACAAATTGGAGTTTTCTGCATCTTCACGAGTACACCTAGTTTTCCACGCTTCATGCTTAAACAAGTTTATAGGCGACAAGATCCCAGTTCAAACTAGATTGCTAGAAATTGATGAGGAAGGAAAAATAATATTGGAGCCTGAAGCCATCACTGACAAAAGAATTCGCCAACTGAGGAATATATCCATTTCAGAGTATCTCATTAAATGGAGGAAACTACCGACTAAATATTCCACTTGGGAAGATGATTCTTTTATACAGAAGCATCCAAAGTTACTCAAGCATTGCAAACAACACTTTTCTGAAGGGGAGGGGCATGTTAAGTCCTAATATTGGCTCATTACCCCTTAATAGGGGCATATTACATTAGCACTGTTATTTTATTTATGTCAGCATTATTCAATTAGTTGTAATTATACATCGTAGTTTCCTATATATACCACGGAGACATTTTCATTTAGAATCATCTTGTACTTGAAAATTTATGTGGGGTAAAAGGAGGTTTCCCCCTCGAAGAGGCTTATTATCTGAAATTATCTCTTTTTCAAGGCGTTGAGTACTTATTGTGAGGTTTTTCTATGCTATATTGATATTTGGTTCTTAACAAAGCATCATGTTGTCTTGTATTGCTACAACAAGACATTTACTTGTATTGATGATGAAGGAAACTTAAAATGAATTCAAGGCATTCCAAGAGTAGTGACAGTAAGGGGAATTTCAGCTAGGCAACTGAAAATAAGAGCTAGCAAGGGATGCCAAATATATGTAATTCACATGGAAGAAGTAACCAAAGATAGAGTTTCAAGTCTTGAAGACTTTGCAACTCTGGGAGAATTTGAAGATGTTTTTTGAGAAATATCATCTTTACCACCTAAAAAAGACATAGATTTATCCATTAACCTAATGATAAGAGTATCTCCAGTGTCCAATACACCATACAAAATGAGCACATTGTTGAGCACTAAACACACCCTAAAAAACCTCTGTCAAATTTTTACTTTTTGGGTACCACTTGATCTTCTGCACTGACTGATTTGATTCCAATTTTGAAAATGTTTGGTCTCTGCTTATTTTTATGAATCTCATCACCCATTTAGGTTTTCTTGAACTTATGAAACCCCATACCTTAAAAATACTTTAAACACCTGAACAAAGAATTGATAGCCAAACACTTCACCGAAGACGCTTAGGTTCGACATCATAAGTAATTAAATGAAGGAAAAGAACCACTCAGAAAAACCTCAGTTGCCAAGCGCCGATATCGGTCGGCATCTGCAAAAGGAAGGTTTTGTTTGTGTGAAATTACTTCATAAGGATATCGCCGATAGCTGATTCCCATTCAGCGTCGATAAAATACAAAAACAATAGACATTAATGAAGAATGAAAAGAAATCATCAATAGTCGATGCCCGACGTACTTTGTCAAAATCGGGGAAAATCCCGAAGGATCACAACGAACATTTTGACTGTGATAAAGTTATCCCCGATCACTGATCCCCGATGCTTTTTAGGCATCAGGACTTTTTCAAGAGAGTTGATCTGAAAGTGATTTGATAGGTTTATCATCGATCGTCGGTCCTCTATAATTTTTCGGCATAAAAAAACTATGGTTTGTTTTAGAATGAATAAATTAAGGACAATCTTGAATGTGATCAATACGCACAAATTAAACCACTAGTGTTTAGTGCCACATGTCTCTACCTGGTACGGGAATCATATAGTACATTTTATACCGAGTCATTCTTGGTTCCCTAGGTACGAGTCACACCTCCAAGTCATCTTTTCCACAACAACATTGTATGGTAATATCAATCAGAGTCAGATCTTTTTCCAGGAGGACATCAATGAAAACATTCATAGCATATCTCTGATCTTCAATGCACCCACTGAGAGACCGACACGATGGGACATTTTAGCATAATATACGATCAGATTTTGATCATTTAAGGAGATAATTAATACCCGATATTACATTAGTTTCTACATCATGCACTAATAAAAACAATCATTTAAAATCACCAATAGACAACATCACCACCCGCGCCTCTGTCTTCAACCCACGATGAATTTAAGTTATAGAGATTCGATGGAAGATTTGTTAAAATTTCACTCATAACCTGAATTGAATGTTTGATGCAACACGATAAGTTCTTCCCTGTTTAAATTCTCTTGAGCTGTTGTAAACAAAATCATTTTGTGAATAAGATAATTTCGGAGCATCCAAAGGAGCAAGAAGAGCGACTCGAAGGTTGTATCGATCCCGTGATTGTCAAAATAACTAGGCTTTAACAAGATTCAAAGGTATGTATACAAATATGTAAATTTGTTGGTTGTAACTCATATGTTGTTATCCATTTTTAATTTCACACAGTCTCTAAAATTTTATTTTAGTTGCAGGAACAATGCCGCCAAGAAAGCCAACCACCAGACAATCATCAAGGGCACTAAAGCTGAAAGAACCAGAGGTAGGCAAAGTCTCTTCTCCAGGGGCCACAAAACAATTGGAATAAACTTTGAGGCTGGAACCTATCATTAAGACAACAACGAAGAAGGTTTTCATCTAGCCTTCGACCTTTGGAGATATAGAGGAAAGCATAGGGTCCAAGATAGCACTCCCACATTGGAGAGAACTCTTTAACAAGATCAGTCAGGAGGAATACCTAGAATATGTCCCACATAGTGATCCAGATGTAAGGGTGTTCAATGATGAGGTGTTGCCGAACATACGATGGCCATACCTACATATGGTGGCAAGAAAAACCCTTGTTTTCCCCTGCATAGAAGTCCTGAAGTGGCTCATCAACCACACAGAAAAACACAAATGTTTAATCAACAATGACAATGGTGTGTGAAGGAGTGTTCCTTTCGATAGAAGTTTAGAAATACAACAAACTCAGAGACCCCGAGGAGTGTCTAAATACATATTTTGTTGTGAATTTATACAAATGCCACGACACCAACTGGGTGATGGCCTCATGGTGGAGGGAATGTAATAAGTTCACCAACTAGAGCATTGGATGGTACATGACTACCAAATTAAGGGATCCATACATCTATTTGATGGATCTCATCTGTTGATTATATGGAGAGAAGGACTTCTCTAGATTTTCAGAGGCATGGATTCCCTTGGCCTACACAGTGACGATCTCCGAGAGAGGTTTCAATTGGGGAGACAAAATTTATAAACAACTGAGCATCTGTGTACAACAGGCTCGGACATTGAAGGAAGGATAGACATTATATTTCTACATGGATTCATACTTGCTTGATGTCATGTGCTCCAGAAACATCTTCGTCGACATGAATCTGAGATGGCATGTTGTAGAGCTCCTGGTCCACATCTACTTCAACATGCTATGGGAAAGCATGTATAAGAATTCTTACTCTCTCATATGTAATGAATTCATCGCACAAATTTATTTTATTCTTTTTAAGAAGGAATGCCTAAGACTATCGGTTGTGGGCAAAAAAATGATATCGAAGGTAGGCCACTAGTACTTGGATGAGCGTGACACCTACATCAGGGTGTTTGGAGCCATCAGAGCATCACATATCCTACCATCTCATGTACCAGACTGAATTTTCATAGGATAAATATGCTATCAAACCATATTGCAAGGCTACAACACCACCTTGGTCAAGGACAAGAAACGAGCATGCATACCCTATGGTTTCCATGTAGGTTTATACCTGGTAAAGGATGCCACTCAAGAAAAATAGGAAGGGCTGAGCCAACTCAAGTTCATATTCCCGACGGGATGATTTCACAAGCACGATCCAAAGAGCCTGCTCTTGCAACATGCTTCACAAGTGTCATCCCACTGGTCATACGCCCACGACAAATTTGAAGATGAATTCTTCATAGAAAATTCCTAGCATTGGGACGAAGTGGTACAAAGGATGGCCAACCCAAAAATGACCAGGTTCAAGGTCATGATCCTGGATGAACAAGAGATGACAAGAGAAAAGTTGGCTCAAGAGGCCCTCATAGACATAGAATAAATTAGAGTGACAGAGGCAATAGAGGTTTCCTTGGAGGCTCTGGTGTAGAACATGGGATTCCTGATGACACCAGAGGCACAAGAAAGGGGATTTATCCTAATAGAACAAGCACATAGAGTGATCAATCAGCTGTAGGATGACTTGAACCTCGTAGAAATGGAAAGGGTTCATACCGACAACCCATTTGAAAGCCGGGTAGGTCCAAGTGGCCCATAATTAATACAAATTGAAGAAATCGTCGGGTTAGATAACCGTGAAGTTACAATGCCAAAGGCCGGATCACCATGGGATGTTTCAGCTCAACCAGAGATAAAAGGAACATCGGGGAGAGAAAGTGCACCAAACCCCCTCCACGACTTGATAAAAATATATGATGATGAGGAGAGTTCAAAGGTGTCCTTGGTGACTCTAATGCAGATCACAAAGGAAAAGGAGCTCGAGAATTCATCTTCCCCAGCTCCTGACGTTCAAATTCAAGGCCTTCCATAGAATGACCAGGAGGTCAAAAGTGTCTTAGACACTGAGCTACTCAATGTGACAGAGACCCAAGTGGACAGTCTGAAGGACAAGCCAGAGTTGGGTGAACAAAAAGAAGAAGTTCCACAGCAGAAAATCGACAACTCAACAGTCAATTATAAGGTAAGTACAGAGACTACCCCTGATGATTCAATTTCAGTCGGTACTCTACCTCCCGATGAGTAAAACCTAGAGGTTGGACCTTCAGAACACACAGAAGAGGGTCAATAACCCAGTCTTGAACATATTTACACCGTTGAGAGCCTGGGAAACATGCTTACTTGGGGAGATTAGCAAATCTCCAAAACTGTGGATGAGGTTGTTGATATACAAGCCATCTCCTATCACTGGAAGAGGAAATCCATCACGAAGATAACAACTAAGAAGAGTAGGCTTACTCTGGATCGCTCCATTCTCATCAACACAGAAGAAAAATTTATTATCATGGAGCATGCCAAGACATCCGAGCTTATCGACGCAAGGATGGATATCACAAATTCCACCTTGGATAAAAYGAAAAGTGATGAAGAGGATATGGATGTTGTGCTGAAGGAGTTGGAACATCTACGCCATTTGGCTAAATATTATCAAGACTCCACAYAGGCCGTGGTGTTCCTGAGAAGAGAATTCCAAGAGGCCTACAGTAAATTTATGAATGACCAACATCTTTTCACTRCAAGGATAGTTGAGTTCCAATAAGAMACCCTCATGGCGTTGGAGATGTGAAAATATATGGAAAGGTGGCATGATAAAGAAAACCAAGCATTGGAAAGGATCGACTACATCAACACTGTTCAACAGGGATGATATGTCGAAGAKAACAACATCYGATTACTAAGGGAAAGCATCATTGACCGCATAAAGAATTCAGACGAATACTGGGTGAATATGGACCAAGAAACTCATCAATAAATCCAAGAGAAATGGGCTGAGAGAAAAAAGAGTTGGACCAAGATCAACTGGGCGATGASAGACATYRACTTTTCAGAATTCGGCACACYCGATGACTTTGTTGACTTGCATCACATAGTCGAATTACATGCCGAACAAGAATCATCATGGGCTGCAGAGATAGARAAGGTGGCAAACATGGCACCAAGTCAAGTGTAGTAGTTCATGGAACACCCGATCAWGGCTCAAACCATGTTGCAATAGTTAAGTGCTAGAATAGTCAAGTATCAGGCATGAGCATTAGAGATAAGGRAGGTAGTTTCAACCCTAATGGAAGAACACAGATTCTCATATGCCAACACATTAGAGGATTTCTTCGTCAAATGGTCGGAGTACAAGAAGAGTTGTCCACTCAAGTGAAATATTTGATGACTCTTAGAAGACTGAGTGATGAAAGCGCTATGTGGTGATGTTTTTTTTTACTTAGCTTTCACTTTTGGTAGTTATTTTTAGTTAATAATATGTTATAAATAAGGAGATCAACCTGTAGAAAAAAGGTCGATGGTTTTTGCAAAGACCCTCATTTTTGGATTTGTAAAGAACTATTTCAGAGCTAACTTAATTGAGAAGTCATGTTTAGGACCAGAGACAAGTTTGTGTTTTTCATCAAAAGCATGTGTGATTGGATCTGAAGAAGAATTATTTCTTATTTTATCTTATGAATGGATGCTATAACAAGTAAGAGCCTCTGAATCTGTTGATAAGTTATTTGATTCAATATTTTCATAGTTATTGTTTTTAATTATGAAGAGTAAATCGTTGTGCTAATATGTGATTGATGATTAGAGTCAAGGAAACTATTTTTCTTGCCATCGTTTATTGCATGTATGTTTTCTCTTGATAATAGTATCTTAGTCAATAATTGGAACACCAAGAGGTTAATGTATTACTACTAGTCTTGTTGTAGGTGTAAGAATTATTTTCTGCATGCTTGACCGGAAGGGTTATCCCGAACTCAGGGTTGTTCAATAGTTAAGTTCTTCCCCTTTTATTACCTAGCTGGTTTATACTAGCATTTATCTTGTATCGGTCCCACCTATAAGAGAAAATACCAAAAGAGAATGTTTGAACTGAAGAAGGAGCTTTAAAGAAGACGTCCTATCAATCACTATGTAAATCCCATCGATCATTTGGCTGGATCACAAGATCTGGAGAACCATTCCACCATTAAACGCTGCAGAGTCTAATTGGTCCTCAGAGGTGGGTTTGGTTCCTACTGTTGAGTTAAATGGATTTAGGATGCCTCAACATAATTGGCGCTAGAAGGAGGGCCTGAAGAATGAATGGATAATAATATTTTTGACATAATATTTCACTCAGCCTGTAGATTCAAAACAACCCATATGCATGGTTAGTCATTCCCAAGGTAGCCCGCACACACTGAGTACTCCTGAAACAAGTAACTCACCTAGCAAGAGGAAGAACATATATTCCCTGAAATACCCTACACTCTCCCTCATGAAGAGTTGAACCCGTTCAGAAGAATCACAAGAGCTTATGCCTGGCAGATCGGAGCGCTTCCCTTAGCTCTTTTACTTCCTCGAAGAAAACAAGTAAGAAGACCAGTGGTCGATACACCTGATATATTTCACCCTTACCGAAATCGAACATCCTCTTAATCTAATCCCTGAAAGACCAGCTAGAAACTACTCCGAACCCGACGATTTTTCAGACGAGGAAGGGTTTAAATCAGAAGGCTTAGTTTCAGGATCGGATGACATGGAAGATAACAATGATCATAATGAAGAAAGGGGAAACCCACCTCAGAATAATCAACCTTGGTTAGCCATAGATGATTTGGCCATCCCTCGATGAGTACATTACCTTCCCTGACATCCAAAAAAGTTACTCCCTAAATTTGACCCTGAAACCTCAGGATTTCCTGAAGACCATATCAAAAAAATCATACTAGCTCTTAGACTGATGATGAAGACATAGTATGTAGTATTTTACCCTACACTTTTGAGAATTCGGCTTCTGCATGGTATTTTAACTTACCTGTAGGATCCATAACTAGTTGAACAAAGTTTCAAAAGGTATTTCTAGATAAATTTGTAGAAGAAACCACTATAGGAGCTTTAATGTCTGAGTTGTTATCCACCACCATGAGTTCAAAAGAGAAGGTTAAAGAATTTAATCAGCGGTTCACCAATATCCTAAACAAATTTCAACCCGAAGATAAACCCACTCAGGAGTTGCAAATCAAAGTATATGATAATGCTCTCCCAACTTATATTTCCATGTTTGTGAAGAGGGCTGCCAAAACAACCTTAGAAGGTAGATTTGAAGAATAAAAAAGAATAGAGTTCCAAATGAAAGGATGTAAACAAGGCCAGGTATAATTAGTTAAGAAGGAATTTCAACCTCCTCCCAAGAGAGGACTCATGTTGACTAGACCCTAGGGAAACAAACAGAACAAGGTCCCAAAAAGGGAAGTGGAGACACATAATAAATACCTAACACGCATAGTTAAGAATTTGTCGAATGAAATCATTGACATGAAGAGAAGTGAAGGGGAAGGAAACTAATGCCATAGGCCCTATAAACCCTTTTTTAAAACAAATCCACCATTCAAAGCAATTGAACCTCCCCCAACCAACTTAAACATCGATCTGGGAAATGTAGCATCTAAATCTTTCTGTACTTATCACCAAGAGAAACACTCTAAAAGAGACTTCCCACAATGGTTGCATGCCATGAATTTTATGGCCAACCAGTTTCTAGATGAATTTTCCCTAACCGAATAATCAAGTGGCTCAATTATGAATATTGTTGATCAGGAAGAATTTGATCCACTAGAAGAAACAACCATGTTGATATGGGACCCTGACCTACCAATGCCTTATGATGACCTATTCGAGGTTCAAGAACCACTCGCAGAAGTCTTGGTTGTGAAAACACGATGTAGGTGTCAACCCATCTCAAACGATCTTACAAATGTCCAAAATTCGGGAGGAAAAATAGCTCACGATCACTCGAAAACACCTTTTGTTCCCCGAATAAATCCTATAAACATCCATACATGAGAATCGCCCAAGATAGAGTACAACATAGTAGAAGACTTGAAAATGTTGAAGGCAAATATATCAGTCATGGACATGTGTAGAATCCCTCAGCAAAAGGAATTTATGTTACAATCATTGAAATCAGTAGAAAATCCTACAAAAAGCACTAACCAAGGAGAAAATCTAACCCCCACAGATCTAAAGAATAAACCAACTGTGAACGCCTTCTCTGAAGATAATAAGGGAAAACGTTTGTCCCATCGTTCCTTTTGAAATTTGAAGTCTTCAACATAAACCTCCATAACTATTTGGTTGACTCACTATCATCCTCCAATGTTATGCCATTGTCTATTTGCAAAACATTAAACGCAATCCCTCTTAAAAGTGATAAACATGTAATACAACTAGACAGAACCTAGGTGAAGGTTATGGGAGAGCTCAAAGATGTAATGATCAGAATAACGAAACACCCCAAATTTGTTCAAGTAATTGACATTATTGTAGTAGATATCCCAGAGACTTATGGACTGCTACTGAGTCGAGATTAGTCTAAGAAGTTAAAAAGATACTTTAGTACAGACTGGGCTCACCTTTGGCTTCCATTAAAGGGACACACGAATATGATCAAAATTGATAGGGAAACATATCTAAAACACATCGTCACTGACCTGGAAACCCTTAATGAGTCCTTATCGATAGACTTTACCATGCTAGGCAATTATTCCTGTGATTCCAATTTCAGAAATTTCTCCCCCCTCTTATCTAATGTCCTTCTCACTCAAAACTCCAAAGTAAGTTTTCTGGAAAATTTTCCAATGACGGCAGAGGAAACCCTCTTTTGTTAGGAACAGGCTTTAGAAACCATGGAACAGATAAGAGGAAAGGATGAAAGTGATAGGAAAAAGGAAGATGACATTTTTCACTCACAAATGTGGACCTTATACTTCGATGGATCTAAATTGCAAGGGTCAGGGGTAGGGTGCATCCTCATTGACCCAAAGGGCAAACAAAGTTTCCTATCTTATAGACTAGAATTCGAATGCACAAATAACAACACCGAGTATGAAGCTCTAGTACAAGGGCTAAATAAAGTCATAGACTTAAACATCAAAGAATTTAAGGTTTTAGGAGATTCTGAAATCATCGTTAGACAATTAAGGAACACTGTACATTGCAACTCTCCCCACTTGAGGAATTACCAACATGAAGTGCACAGACTAATAGAACATTTTTAAGCCTTCAACATTACAAATATCCCTAGAAAAAATAACTCTCTTGCAAATACTTTGGCCACCACTGCCTCAAGGCTATCACCTCTAGAAGACTATGAAGCCTCTCGGTTCACTATGGAGCTACTCTACAAACCATCGGTACCCAATAATATTTCTAATTGGAAGGTCTTTGAAGGAGATGAACATATATTTCCCACAGGGGTGTAGACCGATTGGCAAGTGCCATGTAAATGGAAGGATATATGTAAAAAGAGGTCTCAAGGTCGATTCTCACCCTGATTTACTCGAAGGGCATGCTTGTGGGTTGTGCGTTTCTCCCTAGGGGTTATAAGGCAACCAACAAGATTCGATCCCGTGTCACGCGAGTATGATATTTTCATTTTTACTGATTCCCCTAGTTACAAAGAAAAAGGAGATGAACATATCATAAACTTTTTGACCAATCAGGATAATTTTAAATACTTGGCTATTGACGATGAAGTATTCTAGGAGCAATTAGCAAAAACTAATCCTCATATAGATCAACCAACTGAAAAACCAAGGTGTTGGCACAACAGTAGACCCAGGGTTCAATGCTACAACAACGCACCAACAAAACCCTAACTACCAACCCTTTCGAAAAAACCTGCGAAGAAAATGAAGTCTCACTCGAGGTAGAGGCAGGGGTGGTTGCATGAATCAAGTGTCTGCAACCTTAGTTGGGACACATATTTATGATTGTACTACTTGATAAATTACTTAGCACAGTTAGTTCCTCAATATACAGTCAATAAAAAATTCTCTTATAATACATAACTTCATATCATTAACATTGATCTAATGTATTTAAGCACTTATCATAAGTAAATAGGTCAGATCTAGTAGATCAAGCATTGATCATATTCATGTATATCAGATCTATCATTCTACCTATCATTAGCACCAAGCATAAGCAGATATATATAATCATCTAAAGCACTTAGAAAAAGAAGACATAAACACATTAATACAAGCACAAAGAAAGACAACACAATGTTTATGTGGTTCACCCCTCTCCTAGGGCTACATCCACCAACTCTTCTTCTTTATTGTCTTCAGTCAATTAGTTACAAGCATAGAGCCTCAAAACCCTTACTCTGCATGGGACAGAAGATTTGCATAGATTGCTAGATCTTTCTTCCTTGTGTTACAACACCAAGCCTCCAATTGTATCACACAAGGAATTGTACTCATCTCTACAAGTCTTACATAGAATGTGTTATCACAATATTGGTTTATGCCTCAGCATTGCATAAATCCTTCAATATTCATTTTGGCAAATGAATACAATTGTTATGGGATATTTTATTTATTTTGGGGAAAATTGAAACTGTATTGGGTTATTCCCAATCTCCAAGTTCAAGCATCAAAATCACTCACGTATTTGGTTACCCAATCACACACAGACATGCAGGTGGGCGCTACCTAAATTCTGGCAGAAAACGAATTGTGCAGAGTTATTTTACCAGTTTTGAGTCACTAACTTAAAACTTGTATTGTGAACAATTGAGAAGGCATTTTTGAACACTGGAGGATTTTTTTGTTCATAACATTCCAAATAACAAAAACCTCTCTCAGTGTTTCAAAATGTGTTATGGTTTGAGAGATATTAGACATAGAAGCGGCGCTACCGAATCTACATAGTGGCGCTATCTAATTTCCTGTAGCGGTCATGGTTTTTGGTATTCACCTTGTTGGGAGGTTGCCACCTGTCAAGGAGGATTCGAATGGCTTTTCAAGGATCATTTAGATATCAAGGGAAACCTGCACCTAATATTTATCTCCATCAAAGGCCTCATGCATGAGGTGGAAACAATTTATTAATGACTTCTAACAAATTCCTGAAAATTCGTAGTTTGTTGGATTTTTGTCTATTTGATTGTTTCCACCTATCTCCAAGGCTTAGAATCCAATGGAGGATATGGGATTAGACCTCCTACGGTTATTTGGATGATATTTTATATTTAAGGAAGGAGATATCTATTGGAGAGGGGGATTCTTGAGCCAAGAGAGGCTAGAGAGAGTAGGAGTAGGGAATTTTTTTGTGTATGTTCATTTGTAAGCCTCTGGGCATTTTATGATTGTAAGCATTACTTCTATTGGAGACTCATGAGAGTTGTGATTTCAGATTGTAACCCTTATGTTTATATTTATTCTTATTTGAATATATTTCAGATTTGAGGATCAAAGGCTGTCAATGATTTATGGATCCCTAAGCAGCAGAGGATTTGTTGTATTTTGCCCATTAGTGATTGTTTATATTCAAGTATTTGTTGGTTCATTAAATTGAGAGGATCTTTGTTTAGTGAACATTATAACTTATGTTTTCCTTCTTCATTCTTCCACTTATCAACATATAATCTTGTTTTCTGTTGAGCATCTTTTGTGCCTTCGATGAGTAGGATGTTTGTGACTCCATTGCCCATTGGTGTAGCCTACTGATCTATACTTTGTATCCCTCTCTCTTTATTTATCCATCTTGTTGATCCATCTATTCAAAACCAAAATTATATTTTACATTCTGATGGGTGTTGAGATTACACTTTAGCATTCAAAGTGTGACTTTTAGTGCTAACAGAATGCACAAATCCTTGATCACACAGATCCAACTCTTGGGACTTAGCCTACATCACATAGATATTTCATCCCCATCCTCTATATGGCCTAGACATCTATATATACATAAAAATAGGCCTAAACATGGCTAAACCCATGGGATGACATCCCATTCCCGCTACATATTCCCAAAAACCCAAAAAGGGGCCGAGATCCCACGATCTTCATTTCGTCTTGCACTCCTCCTTCAATAGGCTGTCAAAGTTCCAAATTAGGTCAACATGACCAAGAAATTCCCAAAACTTGGTCAAGGGCCAATAGGCCCCTGACACTCACCTGTGACTCATCTTCGAGTCACTCTGGTCTGACCAATTCTGCCTCAAACGCTTCGATATTGGATCAAGATGCTTCGACTCATTGCTTTGTTGTGGCCTCTTGTTCGGTGAACTCCTGGATCACTATGTCGTTCACTATCCTCTCTAGGCATTGTTCTACTGTGATGACGAGTTGTTTGAGCTCTTCTCCTTGGCTCTCGACCTCTGTAAACAACAAGCATGCCTTATCTTGCACAGGTTGAAGTCGTTGAGTGATTTCCATCACTTTTCTTTGAAGCATATGGATATGTTGTTGAGTTGTACATTGTTCATGATACCTCTTCATTCTGTCTACAACTGACAGGGCCTTTAGTTGAGCCTGTAGTGTATCTATGTGTTGCTTCTCTTCCTTGAGCTATGACTCCAGTGACTGTAACTCTGGGTTCTCAGTGAGGTTTTCATAGGTCTGAGAACTACAGTTACTCAACTTCTTTCACTCCAGGGAAAGAGATTTTAATCTGTCGATTGTGTTGTGGGAAGTTGCTTCCCTGTGGTATATTACATCTTGAGGGGTCTCAGGCACAGTGCCAAGCACCAAGTCTTCTATGCGTTGTTGGAGCTGTTGGATTACTTCTTCTAGTTGTGCCACCTATTATGGAACTCGCTCTATAGTATTTACTTCAATGACTGTCACAGAGTGAAGTTCTCTGTGAACCAGTTCATTTACTTTGAGTTTCTCTATGAGAAACTGTTCCTTTTCTTTATGCAGCTGGGCTTTTTCTTCATCGAACTTCTCTTATAGATCAAGCTTATTCCATTCTGCAACACTACGTTGGTCCTCAAGGTATTTATGTACTTGAACTAAAGCCTAGGTGGCTTGTGTTGTCTCTTCCCGAGCTTGTCAAAGGTGAGATTCAACTGTATCAGCGATGCGGTGTAGTTGGGTTGGCTCATCATCTGGTCCCATTATTTGCAATGACAGCACACAATGGAAACTGTGCGGCTGGACTATAGTTCCTGTTGCACTTCTTGAAGTTCAAACTTGATCCTATTGAGCACCTCCTACTTCTTAGCTTCTTTCTTCTCTTCTATCTCTAGTGAAGCATCGTTCAGTGATGCGACGATGAAGTTGAAGTCACCTGAAGTGAGGGTGGTCTCAAATTTGGTCTTGGTTACTTTTGATTTCTTCCTTGAGGAAGGTTTCAGAGGGGAAACCTTCCTTTTATTAGAGGGGTCCTCCTTGTCTCTAGGCGGTGTAACTTCTCGTTTCTTCTATTCCACTTCTGCACCATCTATCTCTTCACCATCTCCTCCTTTCTCTGTTGATATGGAAGCGGTCTTCATGGATGCGTCGTCTAAATCATGGATCTCTTTGGTCTTCTTTATATTTCTAGGTCCATGGGTATCATGCATTTCTTTAGGGTTGTAACTATCATATATCTTCGTGGGTTCTGTTGGCATGAGGAGGTTCATCAACCATTCCTTGGTGATTTACTCCAAATACTCCTCTTTCAACTTGTAGTATGATTGCAGCTGTTATTTGTGCTCATCAGTGCGTGTTATGATATAGATGAAATGGTGGTCCTTGTTGAATTTCAACAAGGGCCTGAACATGTGGACAATGTTTGGGGTTATACGAGGCTCATACTAGATAGCGGTATTCAGTTGGTTGTAATAGGTGTGGAAGATGAAATTTGATTGCCATTGCTTGTTCATGTCACTGGAGTACCACAACGTACTGAACTTCGTGGCCAATGGTTCAAAGGGCTTGATGTCCAAGAAGGTCGCACCTTCCGGCATATCCCATGCAATAAAAGAGATCCAGATGAGCAGCCATCTAAAGTGGAACTCATATCCTTGGTCCTGCGCTTCCCTGCAGTCCAGTTCTAGTTGGTTTACAAGGTACTTCAACCAATTCATTTGAATTCCTTCTACGCACTTCCTTGCGAGGTCGACTACAAACCTCGTGACTTTGGTGGGTCGATTCTTTCGCACCAACTTCCCTGCGATCAATTGGCAGGCAAGGTGCACTGCGCCACTCTGGATAGAAGCTACCTTATAGCCTCACATTCCCTTCTCGACATCTCCCTAGGTTTATTTAATCTTTTGTGCCAGGGCATGATTTGCAGTCTTTCCGAGTAGAAATCTTGTGGGTCAGGGCCTTGCATGCTCATCCCTGTGATTTGGTTGATCAATGTCGGATCCACTATGATGCGATGATTCAACCACAAATATCCACCATGGTAGTAGGACACCAATATCTTGACACATGCATTCACTTCTTGGTGCCTGCCGAAGTGAGGAATCTTCATGACGTTGAGCAGTGTGGACTACACGAGGTTCATTGTCCATGAATGGGGGACGATATTCATGTTCTTTCCCTTGGTTCTCATTATATACTTGTGAGGGGTGAGCATGTTGTATACCTTCCTATCACCGAGGTTGAAGTCGCTAAAATTCAACGTTGTGATCTTATCCTGACCACAAAACCATTTGTTGGCATAGGGGAAGACCCAGGGTTCAATGCTACAACAACACACCAAAAAAACCCTAGCTACCGGTCCTTTTGGAAACACTTGTGAAGCAGATGAAGTCTCACCCGAGGTAGAGGCAGGGTTGGTTGCAGGACTCAAGTGTCTGCAACCTTAGCTAGGACACAGACCTGTGATTGTACTACTTAATAAAGTACTTAGCACCATCGGTTCCTCAATATACAATCAATAACCACTTCGCTTATAAGACAGAACTTCGCAACATTAAGATTGATTAAGACTTCGCAACATAAGTAAGTAGGTCATATATGGTAGATCAAGCACTGAGCATATTCATGTATATCAGATCTATCATTCTACCTATCATTAGCACTAAGCATAAGCAGATCTATCTAATCATCTCAAGCACTTAGCAAAAGAAGACATAAACACATTAATACAAGCATGAAGCAAGACAACATAATGTTTACGTGGTTCACCCCTCTCTTGGGGCTACATCCACCAACTATTCTTCTTTATTGTCTTCAGTCAATCAGTTACAAGCACAGAGCCTCAAAACCCTTACTCTGCATGGGACATAAGATCTATGCATCTCACTAGATCCTTCTTCCTTGCATTACAACACTAAGCCTCCTATTGTATAGCAAAAGGACTTGTACTCAACTCTGCAAGTCTTACACAGAATTCACAAAGCCTTGATCACACAGATCCAACTCTTGGAACTTAGCATACATCACATAGATATTTCATCCCCCTCCTCTATATGGCCTAGACATATATATATATATATATATACATACAAAATAGGCCTAAACATGGGTAAACCCATGGGTCGACATCTCATTCCTATTACATATTCCCCAAAACCCAAAAAGGGTCCCAAAAGGAGGTCGAGATCCCATGATCTTAGTTTCATCTTGCACTCCTCCTTCGACAGGCTGTAAAAGTTCCAAATTAGGTCAACATGACCAAGAAATTCCCAAAACTTGGTCAAGGGCCAACACAAGATCTCACACGATACCGAAGGGAGTAGCCAATTCATAAAACCTTTTTGACCTAAGGGAAAGATTTAAAGGGTCAAAGAATGAAAAGACGGGGAGTTCTTGTCCCATGCACAAAACTATAAATCTAGGAACCCCGAAAAACCCCAATAATATAAATCTCAGCAAGACAATATCTAAAGAGGAAAGGAAGGCCTATCTCAAACTTTTCAGACAATATCAAGATGTGTTTTCATGGTCCTATCGAGATCTAAAAACTTATGATACTCGTATCATTTAACACACTATCCCATTAAATA
Organism: Picea engelmannii; assembly: GCA_009831015.1. Taxonomy (NCBI): domain Eukaryota; kingdom Viridiplantae; phylum Streptophyta; class Pinopsida; order Pinales; family Pinaceae; genus Picea; species Picea engelmannii. Next base: position 468,078 of record ML787662.1, on the reverse strand, counting down.
ATGAAGTGAAACCATTCCAATAGAAGCTCTATAAGTACCACCCATCCTTGGAGCCTCTCATGTGTCAGGAGTTGAAGAAACTACTAGATTCCAATATCATCTTCCAGGTTAGACACTCTGCATGGGTACCAAATTTGGTTCCTGTGAGAAAAAATTCTAGGGAGATCCTCCTTTGTGTAGATTTCAAGAACCTCAATAGAGCTTCATAAAAGGACAACTACCTAGTCCCACCAATGGAGCAACTTTTGTAGACCCTTCTTGGCTCTGAGTTTTTCTCCCCATTGGATGGGTTCTCAGGTTACAACCAAGTTCTAGTTTCAGAGGAAGACCAGTTGAAAACTACCTTACGAACCAAGTGGGGAACCTTCTCTTACAAACGTATGCCATTTGGGTTAATCAATGTAGGGGGGACCTTCCAAAGGGACATGGATGTAGTGTTTCAAGGATTAATCAACAAGTGTGTATTAGTCTATTTGGATGACGTGACTATGTATTCAAATAATAAATAATATCACATCCAACACTTAACCCAAATTTTCAAAAGGTGTAGGAAATACAGTATATATTTAAACCCTAAGAAAAATATCTTTGGTGTTGAAGAGGGGAATCTATTAGGTCATATTATATCTCAAGAAGGGATTCTCATAGACCCATAATGGATTAGGGATATAGCTTAGCTTCCATTACCCCACAAAAAGGATATGCAATCCTTCTTTGGGAAATTCAATTTTGTAAGAAAATTCACCCCCGATTTCGCTGAGACTCTCAAACCCTTGATAAAATGATCCAAAAAGATGATGAATTTAAGTGGGACGATGAACGACAATGTGATTTTAGCAATATTAAGACTGCAATATCTCAAGCCCCAGTGTTGTGAAGTCCCGAATTTAGAAAATATTTCTTCCTCTATACTTTTGCCTCCAACCAATCGTTAGCTACAGTACTGACTCAAAAGGATGATGACAACAATGAGGCCTCGATATCATTCATGAGAAATAACCTCCAAGGGGCCGATGCTATAGTGGAAAACCCCCCATACGGACTACACTAGGGTTCTAAAGTGCAGGCAAAGATAATCGTCTAAAGTCTCCCACTCTTAACCACTATCCCAACAACACCCCACATTCATATATAAAGTACAAAGCATAGGGATCCAGTAGTCATACCTTGAACTCCACATCCAATGTCGATCCCAATGAGTTCGGTTGCTTCTCGAATGCAAATATCTTCACAAGGCTGACCTGCATTAACCAAAAGAAAAACAAGAAACTATGAACACGCATTCTATATATGGATTAATGGGTTAGATTTCATGACAAAATGTAAATCAATCATACAGATTAAACACATCATATGGCGGGATGACAAAAGTACTTATTTATATTAATCTCATATTGTCACTTACAAAATGAAATCGATGAATGATCCTCAAACTCGATCCTGGGATCCTCTTCACCAAGCTCCAACTTTTTCCATGTATCCTTCTTCTCTCACACTTCTCTCTAGAGAATAGACATAGGTTTATGGATGAGGAAAAATGGGAAAGAATAGGAAATTATGGCTCAAACTCACAATGTGGCTGCAAATTATTTGGGCAAGCGGGGATTAGGAAATGGGCATAGTTTCACTTCTTTCATGCTTCTCCTTAGAATGGTACCCCAACACCTTATTTTATATGCCAAAAAGATAGTTATTTGGTTGGGTGACAGGCTATGGGAGGTCAATTGGTTAGGAAACTACCCAAAAGCTCGTATTCCCTTGCAACGTTTTATTTTTGCAACTTTTGTGGGTATACGTGGACTTTAATGGTGTAGCTAGTGTACATACACGGGAATTAATGGTGCAACTAGTGTACATACGCAGGAAGTAGTAGTGAAAGGTGTGTACATCTTCAAAAATTTGGTTTTTAAGAAGAGTTATTTAGTATTGGCTTGGAAAAAATAGTAAGTAAGATGGAATGTTGCTAGGTATGCATGTCTGGTGAAAATTAGGGTTATAACAGATGTCCCCTAATGTGTAAGGTCATAAGAGCATCTGATGGCCAAAATACATTACAAATATTTACCAACGTACTAAGCGAGTGAGCCCGGGACCAGAGTTCGGGAGGTGCCATCTGCAAAATAAAATTGTCTCAGCGAGGCGGGTATACCAATGCTTGGGATGAAATAAATCATGGTTTCCAATCAAATACACTGCATATCCATGTCATATAACTATATAAAGTGTATCCGCAACAAATACACAATAGATCTACATCTCAAAATCAAAAGATATACATGAATAATATCCATATTCAAGAAGAAAATGACGCCTGATGGTTGGAGATGATTTTTTTAGATCTTGAGCAACAACTTTAAGATCTTCTAAACTTGGGTAGGAGTGTAATGTGAGTGTACATATTCACTACCCAAAGGTATTCAACATCTCATCGGGGAACAGACAAGAGGATCTCGGTGACCAGGGAGAGAACTTCATTGACTTTGAACAAAGACTTTGATTGGACTTTCGGGATGGTTGAGCATGAGGATAAGAGAAAAAATATAGAAGGGCTAACTCAAGTTGGGTAAAACTTCCCTTGGACAATATCACGATGAAACATGAGACTCAGGCAGCATGAAATTGACATAAGTTCACGATGCAGGAGGCAACACAAAATCTCCATATGTTTGTAAGAATAACCAAATGGAGGAGGACACAACTCTATGTTACGAGAACAACTCCCTAAGGTCATATTAAATCCTAGAGCTTGAAAAACAAACAGAATGATGTGCTTTGTCCAAGGGAGACTCATTGTGCTTACATACAAAGAAAATACTTTTCCCATCCTCTTTTTGGGGTATATTTTTTTTTTTGTCTTTTTCAATATTTTGAAAGCTTGAAAAAAAATAAAACAATGCTAGGTTACAAAGGAGGAACGAGTATCACAAACATACTAGTTCCAAGCACAAGGGACACACTGATGCTCAAAGCAAGGAAACATGTGCAGGAAAAGGACACTCGGGAAAATTACTCCATGGGTCAAGGTGTCAAGACACATAAGCAAGGTGCTACAAGGCTTGCATATAAGGCATTCTTCAAAGGTTCAGTTGAGAGCCACATGGAGTCGACATTAGTCCAAAGACACAGGAATGAAAATGCGATTAACAGGACACAATGATAACATCCTTCAATGTAATTTTAAACGAGCCCAGAGAAGGTAAGCCCAGTGGTTTTTCATATTTAGAGAGTCTAAAAAAGCGCAAAAGAAGACTCCACTGAGGTACATTTTTTGAAGATAGTCTAATCGGTTCAAAAAATGGATAAATTAACACCAAAAATACGTCTGTTAAAAACCATTTTAATGAGTGTGATAAAGACAAGATCACTCGGTAAGCTTTTCAATTTTAAGGAGTTTGAAAAGAGCTTAATTATGGACTCACTGCCTTTTTCGAGATTTAGTCTCCTTAGCCCGAAAAAGGTGAAATTTACTGAGGAGAAATCTCCCGGCGAGATGAATATCCCAAGGTGTACCTTTTTCCTCCTTAATATATAGGCTGGAAAAATGGGTAAACTCATGCCAATAGATGTTTTTATGAACCAATTAACGAGTGTGAAAGAACAAGGTCACTCGATGATCTTTTCAATTTTAAGGAGTCTGAAAAGAGATTAACTATGGACATCATAATGGATGTTATTTTGGACTGGTTTAACGAGTGTGAAGAAACAAGCTCACTTGGTGATCTTTTCAATTTTAGGGAGTCTAAAAAGAGCTTAACTATGGACTCCGTGGGGGTTCCTTTTTCGTAATTTTATTCCCTCAGGCCCGAAAAAGGGTTAAACTTATATGTGAGAATACTCTTCTAGAAAACCAAAGTTCCTAGAGTATACCTTTGTTCGTACAACTGACCATCCGAACCGGAAAAGAGGTGAAATACCGCTGGACAGACGTGCCTTCAAATTTTAGTTTGGAAAGCGTGAAGGGAAACAAGATCGCTCAAATCTTTTCATGTTTAAAGGGTCTAAAAAGGGCTTAAAAGAAGACTCATTTGTTTTTTGGGATTCTCGAGGGTTAGGCCAAGAGTGAAAATATATCATACATGTGAAGGCTCAAAATCATAATCAAGAAAAGACTAAAAGGACTCCCGTGCCTATAGTCATTAGTGACGACATGGACACCAAAATGCAACCAGGATCTACCTAGGGCATCCATGTGAGGGTAGGATCTACCACTAAATTGCGACACTTCTAGAGCAACAATGACAGTTTTGTATCACAATTCGGTGGGGTCGATCCTATGGTAAATAGAAAAAGACAACGAGGTGCAACAAGTGGAGGTGGAATCCTAACTTAAATGCACAAAGTTGGAAAAAATGACTTTTCACCAAAGGACCATAAAAGTGACCCAACTCCCAAAAAGTTCTCCAAACCAAAAGTAAAGTGTATCGTAACATCCAATGACAAACTCAAGAACCACATTACATGATTTTCAAGAAAGAAAAAAAGACGAGGGTCAAAAAATGACAAAAATGGCCAAAAAAGTCTATAAATAGAAGCTGGCAGCTCATTATCACCATTGCAAATTGAGAATTGACCAAAAATCCAAAAACACCCCTTTGTGAAAGAAGTTGATTTCGGGAGCTTCAGTGGATGAAACAAACTTCCGCTTGGACCAAGTAAGTACAATCTAGTCCCTCTTGCATTCCCAATTTTCCTTTTGTCATTTTTTTTTTTTTTGGAAGGTCGCACACCTTTAAAAATGTCGGCCATGCATGTACGTGGGATGTCCAAGCACAGATCGCGTATGCACGCGGGAAGTGAAAATTATTCCCGTGTACATACACGACTACCCCCAATACAACCCACGTACATCCTCCAATATATGAAAATTTTGAAAAAACATCATTTGAATCTCCTTTGAACTTGTCATTTTGTAGGATGTATGTCCATTGGAGAGAGAGTGAGCATGAATACATTGATTCAATGGTCGAGGAAGACCTTGCTATTGTTGTTGCATTAAAACAATGCGGGTTATGGAAATTCTTTTGGTGTCCACTCATGCGGGCACAACCCAGGCTATTGAATGCCTTGGTGGATTACTGGCACCTAGATGCAGAGTATTTCATGCTCGAGGGACACTTGTTGACTCCAACAAGTGAAGATATTTACTTTCTGACTGGCCTCTCGAGGAGAGGGGAACCAATCAACCTTCGTTCTTTTCCCTCTAGGCCTCACAACATTTTCGAGTTGATCAAACTACATTGTGAGGTTGGAACAAATAAAGTGGGTTCCCAGGTACCGATCCATAAAATCACCAACCTATCATTGAAAGTGATAGGTTTACTTATTAGGCAGATCATTGGATCCGCGTCTTTACATCAGGCCTCCCGGGCACATATGCATTGTGTAGTACAATGCTTAAATGTGTGAGTGTTCAATTGGAGTACAACCATGCTAGAGTGCATGAAGAGACAACTCACAGAGTGTCGTGGGATCAACAACAAGAACTTCAGGTTCAGGACTGTTCTTTTCTCTTTCTTCTTCAAGAGGGTACCCAGTATTAGTCCCCGAGAGACTATACGGGGGCACGTGGCCTCCTTCCCAGTAGTGTGCAGGTGGGAATCTTTGTTGCCATGATAGGGAGGAGGGAGGACCATCAAGGCCTTTGAAGATACGTTTTTTGACTGGTGGTATCGACAGATTCTGGCTATAGAGGACTACCCCTATTCCGAGATTAAATTCTCCAGAGATCCTGACATGCCCATACCTCCCAGAGTGGAGCGAGGAGAGTTAGGTATGTTTTTCTTTAAAAGTTTTTTAATTTTTTATTTCTTATATATATATCATTTTTTATGTGTACCAAAGCACCTGAAAACTATGTATCTGTTATGTACATATGTGGGACCAATGTGTCCAGCTGATTTTGCGCAGAGCAGGTGTCGTCCACAACTAGAGGTAGTAGCAGCAACCGTTGGACCAACAACATCAGCGGGTGTACCTCCAGCCGGAGAGGTTGAGAGATTTTTGAGACACGTGGAGAGGAAACTATCTTCACTCACTCATACTTTGCCTATGGCCGAGATCGAGGATCTCCCACCATCTATGCAGCCTCAGGTTGTTGGGGTGCCACGGATCTAGGTCCAGCTATTTCGACGTTTGGAAAATGCTGAAGTCCACCACGGAAGGGCCAACCGGCCTCGTGCTTAGCTTAGGGTGGACTATTTTTTTTTTTTGTCGGGGGCACTCTTTGTATATTTTTGAGGGCATAATCCCCACGTTATATACCAGACTCATTATTTTTTGAGGCGCTTGCGCCCACCTATGTATTCTCATACTTTTGATATATATATACATACATATTTTTATGTCTTATGGGCTACATTTATTTACAAATGTATTTACATGTGTATGTGTGTGCTTTTCTTTACATGTGTGAAATATGCCAATCTAATACTTGATTAGCTAGAGTATCTTTCATTTGATTCAATCTCCTAGGAACATGGATATATGTAATGTAATCAAAAAAAAAATCTAAGATACGTACCATAAGGAATCGTCAATGTAGAGTAGGATTGTAAATGTGGTAAACCCCATTTAACTGGGATACAACCAATTATGCATCTAGGTAGACCCAAAGGTAAGAGATACCATGCAATAATGCGTCACAAAGAAACTCTATTACTGCACTGTATTCGGCGACATTGTTTGTGACATCACCAAAATAGATCCCTCCAAAAGATAACAACTAGCCTTGAGGTGTGAAAATCACCCTAGATACAGAAGCAAGCCTCCGAGTGTGTCAGCTAGCACCATCCGCAAATCCAATGAACACATCTGATTCACTTGACATCTACCACAGTGAAAAGATGACATCAAAACGACATGTCCATAAAACCAAAAAGAAAAAAACTAAAAAATGTATAAGAACTATACATATGTACAAGAAGTCACCCAAGGAGACCCACCTACGAGTAATAATTCAGCCCATTTCTAGGCTCCGCTATAACTTTCCCTTTAAAATGAACCAGACGATAAGMACCCTTCTTTAAAACTTCCTTCACGATGAACGGTCAAAACCACATGGGTTTGAACTTTCCTACCCCTAGGGGATCCTTATMTTGGTCATAGACCAGGACAAGGTCACCTTCRGAGAAAATCTGAGGACAAACGGATCGATCATACTGACACTTGAATCTTTGCTTGTGAGCCTCGTTAGCCAAGGTTGCATCACATCGTTGCTCATCGAGCTGCTCGAGATATAATAAGCATTCCTCAAGTGGTGAAGAGTCTGGCAATAACTGTACTGCCAACTTAAGAGATGGGATCTAGCATTTTATAGGCAAGACTGCTTCCAACTTGTAAACAAGTTGAAAAGRTGAGAAACCAGTGGCAKTCTTTACAGATGTTCGGTAGGCCCACAATGCCAATTATAACATCAAATGCCAATTTGACTTGGCCGAATTGATAGTTCAGTGTAGAATGGTATTGAGCRATTTATTCACAGCTTCCACCTAACCATTCGCTTGTAGGTAATAATGTGATGAGTGTTCTTGCCTCAACCCAATATTTGATGTTAATTCATACATCATTTTGTTCTAAAGTGACTGCCATGGTTAGTGACAATCTCTTTYGGGATGTCGAACCTTGCTATTAATTATTTTATTAAACAAAAAGAGATTTATTGTCTCTCCATCATCCTTGAACGTCATCATAGMTTTGAACCACTTGGTAAATTAGTCTACTGCTATGATGATATAACAGTTCCCCCTAGCTAAGAAGGGTGGCATGTAGTATAATCAATCCCCCACTTGGTGAAGGGGCCAATTGTGATGACAATAAAAATAGGAGTAGGATGTGCCCTCATATTCTGTGAGAATATCTGACACAAGTGGCACTTCTTGACCGATTCAACACAATCTTTGATTAACGTCAGCCAATAATAACCGGCTCGTAGAATATTTTGGGTTGTTGCTAAACTGGAAAAATTACCACCACATGCTCCAATGTGGCAGTCGTTAAGCACGAGTTTTGCTTCTTCATGGGTGAGACATCGTCGAAGGATGCAATCTATACCTCAACAATACAAAGTGTCTTCAAGAATAAGATAGTTTTTTGCCTGATGGCATATACGTCGACGCTCGTCACGAGAAGTAGAAGCGGTACACTTCAAATTCTGGAGATAGAGTAGTATATCTCCATGCCAAGGATCCAAAGATGTGATCAAAAACATATCTCCTTTAATAGGAGACTCTTCGGGCATAACATCACCTGACTCAACCAAAATTTCTGAGATGAGTTCTGCAAAGACCAACAACTTTTTGGATTTCGCCGAAATAAAATCCAAGTCAAATTCCTGGAGGATAACTATCCATCCGCTGATATTTTCGTCAATTACACATTATGTCAACATATATTGAAATGGATTCACAATGACAATGACAATGGTCTTGTGAAACATGATATAGTGATGGAACCATTGGACAACATGTACTGCTGCCAATGTAAGTTTTTCAACATGGGAGTAGTTGAGTTATGGTCCAACCAGGCCTCATCTCAGGTAATAAATTACTCTTCAAGAAAATTGTCTTCTTGAAACAAGACCATGTTGATGGTCGAATCAGTAGCGGACAAATACAATAAGAAATATTTGTCATAATTGGGTGGCCCAAGGAGAGGGGAAGACATGAGGGCGCGTTTCAACGCTCCGAAAGAGCCTTGAGAGGCTTCGTCCAATTGGAAAGGAACATCCTTATTTAGTAAATGCATGAACCCTTTTGTGATCTCGACATAGTTTGCGATGAAATGTCGTAAAAAAAATTCTTTTCCCTGTAGACTCTGAAGCTGAGGGACTGTGCACAGGAGAGGAAACTGAACTATCGCCTCAACCTTTAAAGGATCAACCATGATCCCTATCGTAGAAAATATGAAACCTAATAGATGACCCAATGTCACACAAAAAATGCATTTGTTTGGATTCAAATGAATCCGATAGTAGCAACATTGCTCAAAGGTAAGTCAGAGGTGTCTAGGATAATCAACTCTCTTGTGAGATCGTGACGCTAAATTATCTAGGTAAGCCTCGAATAGGTGTTTGATATTGTGGAAAGCAAAGGACATGCCCCACTGAAAAGTGGCTCCAAAATTATTCAGGCCAAAAGGCATATTGCGATAAGAAAATGTACCCCATGGAAAAATAAAAGTTGTTTTATGATGGTCCTCAGGTTTGATCTGTATCTGATTGAATCCTGAGAAACCATCCATGAAATAAAATACCTCACAGACTGTGCATTGGTCAACAATATGGTCAATAAATGGAGTGCAGAAATTATCCTTTGGACAGGCCTTGTTCAAATCATGGAAGTCCATACATACGCGAATCGTACCCTTCTTTTTGTTGACTGGAACGCGATTCAACACCCATTGAGTCAATTGGACATAGTATATGAAACTAGATTTGAGTAGTTTCTCTACTTCAACCTTAATAGCTGCTTCTTTCCGAGGATTAACCAGATGAAGCTTCTACTGGAATGACTTGGCCTCAAGGTAAGTCATGATTTCATGTTCAATGATTCTTGGGTCAATTCCTGGAATTTCCTCATACGACTAGGAAAAAATGTCGTGGAATTCTTTAAGTAAATCTTTATAGATTTGAATCTCCTCAGGGGAACAGTCTGCTCCGATGAAGACATCCTCCATGATTCCAGGGGTTTTGGAGATATCAATAGGTATCATTTTAGTGATGTTTACCATATTACCCTCGACATAAATTGTGTGTGTAGCTAGGGGATTAATAGGAAAATAACTATCTCCAGTCATAGCCAACATAAATTATCCTACCTCTATTCTTCCTAACTCTGCGAGGAAGTATGATCTATGATGGAGATCATCCCAGGGTCTGTCTAGACCAGTCAATGCCTCTAAAATCACCTCGTCATAGGGAAAGACCAAGTCTAAGGAATCGATAGTGGAAAGGGAACCTTGAGCCTAGGTAGGCTCGAAAACCGGATCTAACTCCAGTGCAAGAGTCGGATCGGGGTCAATTGAAGCTTGTTGGACTATAGAGTATGCAAATTTCGTCATAGACAAGGCCATGGACATGCCATGGTGCCCTATCCCTTCCATCATGGATGATGGGGAAGGAAGAATCCATGGATCATTAAAGTAGTGTGGAAGGATGACACTGAAAATATTTCAGACTTAGGTTGGTCGGGGATAGTCGATATCATTTTGAAATCACCTGAAGGAGGTGGGTAGTGGAAAGTACCCATGAGAGGTGGTCACAAACCAACACCCATGTTGACTACGCCAAGATGTGGGTTATCAATCATAGGGACTGTGGATTCCCCCGATGAAGGGTCATGTCTGGAGAAAGATAATTGATCAATGGTCAAGATTCGACCCTCGTGTGGAAACAACAAGACCCAAAAAACTGTTGCGACCACTGCATGCATGGCATATTTCCATCTCCTTCCTAACAGGAGGTTGTATTCGAGAGGCATTTTTACCACTCCAACTTCGACGCACACGGTCTTCCCTCCTAACTACATGAGAAAAGAAGGAATGATTCCATGTGGTCTGAAAGAATGACCATCGAAAGTCGTGAGAAGAGTAGGTGAAGGAGACATAACAGGTTGGCCAATGGCCTTCCAACATGCCAACGACATCATGCATGTCGAGGCACCCTCATCAACTACTGTGCAGAAAATATTATGGGTCGACGATTTCGTGGGGTGAGCCACTAATATCTGAAATGCAATGTGGTATGGGAGATGAGGTTTTAAGTCAGTTGTATCAAGCGTGATAGTTATCCGATTACATGTCTCAACGGATCCTAAGGTAGCTAACAAATTATTTCTCTGTGAAGCGATTTCTAGATGGCGAAGGGGGTCCCTGACTGCCCCCATCCGCATTCCCAGAGGCTTGAGTTAAATTTTACCCATGAGGAAATGGGTTTGTTAACACTGTATGTTGCTTCTGCGCCAATAAATTTTGGGCCTCTGTGAGTCTAGGGCACAAGTGAGTTGGGTGGTCTTCCACGTAGAGATTGCATGGATACTTCAACTTATTTCTCTCTGTGTTTCCACCGCTAGCGTTATTGCTGGGTTTCTTATCCCCCTTACCCTTCGTTCACTTCTTTTTCTTCCCTTCGGCCTACTGACTGGCCTTTGGGTTTTTCGATTGCACGTTGTGTACATATAACGTCTGAGCAGGGGGAGAAACCAAACTAGGAGTTGGGTTGGCCACTGTCTAATGTATTGACAATTGTTGCAATTGGTTTGACAGTGGATCAATGGGATTTTCTTGTGTTGAACCAATAATGTCGTCAACATGTGGTCCCGACTTATGTCTTATATTATCAAGAATATACCGTGGCACATATGGAAAAAATTCATAAAGCAAACCAGACTAAGAGTAAATCATCTCTAGCTGTTGAGCTCTCATTATCTCTTCTTCCTCTGAAAATACCCCTGATGTTGCTACGTCTTTGGATAATTGGGGTACCAAATACTTAAGGAACCATTGCAGTAGGAATGTTGGTGGAGTTGGTACTTTAATCAAACTCTTCTGGCACCACCATTCTCAGATGTGATCAGATATATGGACAGCCTTTGTCTGCTCAAAGTTGGCCAACAATTCTTTGTCAGCATTGTATCTCACAAGTAATTGAAAATGGTTTAAGAAAACCATTGCCAATTCACCAAAAGTAGAGTATCTTGAACGGTCGAGATCGATGAACCATTTCACAGCACTCCCGATAAGAGTGTTTTAAAATAGAAACAATTGAATGGAGTCGTCCCTCAAAGAATTGGATGAGCACCATATATGAAATGTGGTCACATGATCGCCTGGATATTCGCTAGGCTTTCCTTCAAACTTTGGAATGTCCAAGGGAAACTTGGTCGGCATGGTAGGCCAACGTGGATAGTGACAGATCAAGTCATTAAATAATCTTGACAAGTCTGGAAAAGGAAAAGTTTCCAGAAATGGTAGCTTAGGTTGTTGAGTATGTATAGGAGGATAGGAGCCTGGGTTTTGGCTGACACCAGGTTTCCAGGAAAATTTAGGCTTCTAGCCTGGGTTCTGGTAAAAACCATGGCCTAGGTCGAAATTTAGATGTTGCGCTTGTTGAGACATCATCGGCTGACTCTCATAGTAGGATGTTGAGGGTTGAGAAGGGATTACTCCCGATGTAGTATTCCAAAGGTTCTGGAAAGGGTTGCACCCTGTCGATCCAACGGGCATAGGTCCTGATCCTTGCTCGTGGTTCCATTAACCATGGAAAGGGTTGCCCCCGGTCAACATCCCTAATGAGGGAACTGATCCCTACCATGGATTCCAAGGTCATTGAGAAGTGTGTGCCCCCTGTGCAGGAATAGTACCTTGCACAGAATTTTATGATCCAAAACCAGGGTTTCCCCCAGCCGAGATGGCAGATGATGAAAAATAACCCACCGATGTGGTACTGGAGAAAGGTCCTTTAATACCTGCCCCAGATAGATTGTAGTTCATGGTCGTCCAGATAAGTTGTTGAGAAGTGTCGTCGAGTGATGGAGATGATGGAGGTAAATGAACCCCTCTGTAAGGGAAATAATTATAAGGGGATAAGGTTCCCCCCATGGACCCTTGCAGAGGAGTGTTCGAGCTCCTTGCCCCTAGACCCAAATTCTATAAAGTGGAGTAGGAGAGGACCGAGTTTGTGTCAAAGTTGGGCATCCCGTATGAAAATGAAGGGCCCGTCATACTCTGTGTAAATGGTGCAGTGATCTTCTCCATGGATAGAATCAGACGACTGCCTGAGGTAGAGGCGGTCGAGACCATAGTGACCCGGACCTGCAAAGGTGAGTTAGGAGGTGGAATGCCCCTAGTTGTGGTGTCGTAGATGGAGTATGAGGAATCCCTGACAAAGTAGCAACATTTTATTCCATTTCTACTTGTAATATTATCTGACGCTCTTGATGTGTTACCCTTGGAGGGGAAATCTGTATCAGGAGTGGCACCAACAAGTGAGTGATCGGAGAGTTATGTGGACCGATATCTTCCGCTCTAAGGTCATAAATAGTTAGTGCCTCTGGAACAAATGTTTCCCTCTCAGATATGGCTTGGGTACAGTTTCTTGTGGCCCGGTCGCCTCAAATGACCCTTCTTGGTCAAGTCTTTGCCTTCACGGTGGTAGTATTGGCTCCAAGTTAATCGACGGCAAGCCCAAAATCCTTCGTGACTGACAAAGCTCTTGATCTTCCACTATGTGAGAGGATCAACAACATACTAAGGATTTCTATTGTTGAATACTATAACACACACTAGAAAAATATCCTATGAGATGCAGCAAGAAAACCACTATTACTAGTTGGAAGAGCAATTACAATAGCCAACACTACAGCAACTTACCGGTGCAAGTGAAACTCGAACACGGAAGTACCCTTTGGGTATACTCTACAAAGTGTGGCCCGATGTCTACCCTAGGTACCATGGTATACCTCTACAGTCACCTTTGTAAGTCCCTAAAATCAAAGGAAACTAGGTTGCTAACTCATGAACGACTACCAGGTGGGTACAGTCGATAGTCGGGTGGACCACAATGAGTAGGGTATCAAGCCCAAAACCTATTGAGGGTATCTAAAGAAAGTGTTCCATAATACGAATGAGGACCTTGAATGTATTCGAGACCCATGAATCTCTATGGAAAATGTGATCAACGTAATCCCAAGAAAGATAAGTCCTCTATATGCGTTCCTTTGCTACAATTGGTCTGGCTTTGGAGGGGTTCTCTCCACTACCTTTCCACATGCGACCTCATGTTTATCCCTTGTGTTAGAGGGGATTTTAGGATAGTTTCCACGTTACTGGACTTTTTCACTCCCTAACACAGTCTCCTATGTTTTTTTTATAGCCTTGAAGAGTTTCCTCTCCAACCTAAATCAAGGCTCTAGCCTAATCTAGTTAATTGACCCTACAAACACAAAGTTTGATTAATTTTAATTAATCATTATTTTTTAAGTGGTTTATCTTAAGTCAAAGGAACGGAAATGAAATTGATGGTGTCTTTTAAGATATGAAAGAGAAGAACAAATGCTGGAAACAAAATTACTTCTTCTTCAATAAACAAATATTTTCAAATTGAACACTCTTTAACTAACTTTTCTCTCTAAGATATTTTAAATGAAAAACTCAAAACCGAATTTCACTCGACTGTGAGATAATTAAAGTCCTAAGTATTCAGTAAAGAACTTACAAAAGAACTCTTCTTCCTGAAAACAACTAACTTAACTACTTAACCAAACAAGAAACTGATTTATTTTTATTTTTTATATGCTCCAAAATAAAAAAAACTTGAAAATTAATTGTTTTCTTTTCTTATAAAGCAAGTAAAAAGGGAAAATTGAAGACAAGACGAGACCAAAAACCATATTTTGGTCTACTGTGGCTCGCAGAGAGTTACTGACAGTACTAAACAAGTTAATCAGAAAAACTCACAAAAGTTGTCTCAAACCCTAATCAAGAAAACACAAGAAATCTTGATAAAGAAAAGATAATTGTTATCAAACCTAGCCCAAAGACTGTACAAAACAGAGACCAAGGCTAAATCAAGAAAACCGAAAAAATGGCTTCACTAGGAAGAGGATAACTGCCTCCTCTTTAAAACTATTTTCCTGACACATGCACACAATTGATACTTCAACAACCTGCATATGTATGGGGGTTGTCCTAAGATAGGGCATGCATGTACAAGTGCAGACCCATTGCAGGTCGCATACACCTCTTTGAATTCTCTAAAAAAGAAAAAATTAATAGTCAAGCACAGGTAGGGAGTATTGGTATGGAAGACCAGAATCCCTTAAAGACACATAAACTTACTGAAACTCAAAAAACAGTAAATAAATCAATTAACTATACCCAAAAACAAAAATCCCCTAAAAACCCTAGAGGCTCCCCAGTACCGTCGCCAATTATGCTATAGTGGGAAAACCCCCCTACGGACTACACTAGGGTTCTAAAGTGTAGGCATAGCTAACCATATAAATTCTCCTACTCTTGACCACTATCTTGAAAACACCCCACATTCATATATAAAGTACAAAGTATAGGGACTCGATAGTCCTACCTTGAACTTTGTGTACGGTGTCGATCCCAATGCATTTGGTCGCTTCTTGACTACAAATCTACTCCCAAGGCTTACCTGCATTCACTAAAAGACAAACAAGAAACTATGAACAAGAATTCTATATATGGATTAATGGGTTAGATGTCATGACAAAATGTAAATCAATCATACAAATTAAACACATCATATGGCGGGATGACAAAAGTAATTTTTTATATTAATCTCATAATGTCACTTACAAAACGAGATCGACGACTACTCCTCGAACCTGGTCCTAGGATCCTCTTCACCAAGCTCCAACTGCTTCCATGTATCCTTCTCTCACACTTCTCTCTAGAGAATAGGCATAGGTTTATGGATGAGGAAAAAGGGGCAAGAATGGGAAATTCTAGCTCAAACGCACAATGTGGCTGCAAATTCTTGGGGCAAGGGGGGATTAGGAAATGGGCAGAGTTTCACTTTTTTCATGATTCTCCTTAGATGAACCAACACCTTCTTTTATATGCCAAAAATATAGTTATTCGGTTGGGTGATGGGCTATGGGCAGTTAATTGGTTAGGAAACTACCCAAAAGCCAGTATTCCCTTGCAACTTTTTATTTTTTGCATCTTTTGTGGGGATGCGCAGGCTGTAATAGTGTCGCAAGGTGCGTACATCTTCAAAAAATTGGTTTTTAAGAAGAGATATTCAGTATTGGCTTGGAAAAAATAGTAAGTAAGATGGCTTGTTGCTAGGTATGCATGTCTAGTGCAAATTAGGGTTATAACAACCAAAAATGATTACACCACTATAGATAAACATTCTTATGTAGTATACAAGGCAGTGAAACACTTTAGATCTTACATCCTTAAGAAGCATACCAAATTCATCGTGCCTCACCCTACAGTCCGATCCCTATTCACTCAATAGGAGATGGGGGAAAGAAGAGGAAAATGGATGGAAGTAGTCCAACAATTTGATCTATATATAAAAATGCTAAACTGGTTAAAGGACAAGGGTTATGCAAACTAGCAGTTGAAGCCCAAGATCAAGTAAATGAAGACCTCGGATGGGAGAATGAATTGGCCTTATGGTGTGGTAAAACTTCATACGTCTCCCAAGGGAAAGAATATTGGTATGAGAAAATGACTTATATTCTACATCATGGAACTTGCCCAGAAAACCTAAACCCTAGATAAAGGAGATCCCTTAGGTTAAAATCAACACAATATTGCCTCATAAATTCAGTACTCTTCCGTGTTAATTATGATGGGGTATTTTTAAGATGTCTTGAATGTGAAGATGTAGAAAAGGTTATGAAGGAACTCCACGATGGTCCCGCAGGTGGACATTTCACGGGAAGCACCACCGCTCAAAAAATACTCAGAGTTGTCTATTATCGGCCTACTTTGTTTAGGGATGCTCACACGTATGCTAGAAACTGTAAAACTTGTCAAATAAGCGCGGGGAGGGAAAAGAGAGTAGTTGTCCCACTTCAACCTGTGGCTGTCTCTAGGCCAATCGAGCAATGGGGATTAGACATCATAGGATAAATTACACCAATTTCTTTGAAACAACATAGATACATACTAACTGCCACAGACTATTTCACGAAATGGGCCTAGGCCATCCCTCTTACTCATGTAAAAGAAAAGGTGGTGATCCAATTTGGAGAGAAACAACTGATCACAAGGTTCAATATTCCTTCCGTCCTTGTTTTTGATAATGCAACTTAATTTTCTTCCACCTTATTAACAAAGTTTTCTCTAGACAAAGGAATCATAATCAGATACTCTACAAACTATTATCCACAGGAGAACATAGTGACATAATCAACCAATAATAACCAAGTGAGGATATTAAAGAAAAAAGTTGTAGACAACCAGAGGAATTGGCACAGTTCACTCCATAATGCCTTATGGGATGATAAAGTAACACCCAAGGAATCCATAGGAAATTCCCCATACTTTTTGGTATATGGATAGGAAGCCATTCTCCCTAATGGGCTATACATTCCATCTCTTCAACTTGCTCAGGATTCAATAAGACAACCCTCATTAGTCATACAACAAATAATTGATACCCTCTTCATGCTAGAAGAAGAAAGGGAGAAAGAAAAATAAAAATTCACAGCTCATCAATAGATAGTTAAAAGGTGGTTTGATAAGCATAAGGCTAAAGAGAAGAATTTTAAAGTAGGAGACTTAGTCCTAAAATGGGACAGAGAAAATAAGCCGAAGAGAAAACTTCCTAAGTTTCAGAATCTATGGCTCATACCTTTTCAAGTAACTGAGAAAATTGGGGTAGGAACATATCGGTTGCATAATCTCTGGGGGAAACCTAACAACCTCTTGGTGAATGGCCAAGCTCTAAAACAATATTTTCATTAAAAAAAAAAAAAAGTGTGTGTATGTGTTTTCATGATGCTTTGTTTTTAGGAAGGCTAATTGTGGAGTGATTTTTTTTTTCTTTTTATTTCTATAGTACTTCTGCGCTTTTGAATATTGTGTTTAGAAAAATATTGGTTGACCTCAATTCATGCGATATGAATAAATATGTTCCTGACTCGTCGCTCACATACACCACAAGAAGCACTGGGAGACCAGTGGTTGTTTTAAGGGGTTTTCTATCTAACCTATAGATGAACAACCTTGGGAAAATGACAAAATTTCTTCCTGGTGGTCTGGTAAAAACCTTAAGGGAAAGGTGGTAAGATGGAAAGGACTGCATGAAACTCAAAAACAGAGCTAGCAAAAATTCACCTAAAACCATCTCATTTTTCAAATAACAGACCTCCTCCTCTCCCACTCGCTCAGGGAATTTTTCCAAAATAAAATCAACCATATCAAATGAGTGTACAATGGGAGAGGGTATGCAGATAAATCCGTCAGGGCTATGGACACTCACTGGTAGCGGAGCAAGGTCTATGACTTCGAGGTGACTCCGCAAGGGCTATGGACGCTCACTAATAGCAGAGCAACATTGTAACAAGTGAATAAGGATAACTAAAGGCCTTGGGTCTAGTGAATGATTTACTCAATTCTTTTGAAAGGGGGATTTATTCAAGTTTATAGTAAATGAAGGTGGAATAAAGGTTGAAAATCCCATAGGCAGGCCCAGATGCATAAACCGGGGAATTTCAAATGAAAGGATAAAAGAGGCTTTGATAAAAACCAATTAAGTTCTTAACCAGATTTTGCATCAACTGCACCTAAGGTAGGAACAAAGATTCTTCTTTTTCCCAGTAAGTCGCCATTTTTTGAGCACTCAACACACCCTAAAAATCCTCTGTCAAATTTTTACATTTTGGGTACCACTTGATCTTCTACACTTACTGATTCGATTCCAATTTTTTAAATGTTTTGTCTCTTCTTATTTTCATGACTCTCATCACCCATTCAAGTTTGCTTGAACTTATGAAACCCCATAAATTAAAAATAATTTAAACACCTGAAAAAAGAATCGACAGCCAAACACTTCACCGAACGCGCTCAGGGTCGGCATTAGAAGTAATTCAAAGAAGGAAAAGAACCACTCGGAAAAAATTCAGTCGACGAGCGTCAATCTCAGTCACCATCGACAAAAGTAATTTTTTGTTTACATCAAAGTATTGCATAAGGATATCGCCGATAGCCAATTCCCCTTTGGCATCAGTAAAATACGGAGACGATAGACGTTAACGAAGAACGAAAATAAATTAACGATAGCTAATTCCCAACGTACTTTGTCGGAATCGGGGAAAATCCAAAAGGATCACAACAAACATTTTAACCACGATAAAGTTATCCTCGATCGTCCATCCTCGATTCATTTTCAGCATCGAGACTTTTTCAAGAGAGTCGATATGAAATTTCTTTGATAGGTTTATCGCCGATTGCCGATCCTCAATACCTTTTCGGCATCAGCAATATAAGGTTTGTTTTAGAATGAATAACTTAAGGAAAGTCCCAAATCCAATTAATATGTGTGAATTAAGTCACCGATCTTCAGCGCCACGTGTCTCTACCTGGTAGGGAAATTGTATGGCCCATTTTATCCCGAGTCATTCTTGGTTCCCTAGGTCTGAGTCACACCAGTAAGTAAGCTTTCCCACGACATCATTGTATGGTAAGATCAATCAACATTGGATCTTTTTGTAGGAGGACATCAACGAAAATGTTCATAGCATATCCACGATCCCCGATCCACCCACTGAGAGAGCGACATGATGGGACGCTTTAGCATCATATACGATCGGATTTTGAGAATTTAAGGAGCTAATTAATACCCAATATTGCATTAGTTTATATCTCATGTGTTAATCAAAACAAGAATTTAAAATAACCTATAGACCACATTAGCACCTGTGCCTCCGCCATCAACCCACGATGAATTTAAGTTATAGAGATTCGACAGAATATTTGTTAAAATTTCACTCATAACCTTAATTGAATGGCTGATGTGACACGGTAAGTTCTTCCTTGTTTAAAGTCTCTTGAGCCATTGTAAACGAAATCATTCTACGCATAAGATAATTATGGAGCATCTTAAGGAGCAAGACAAGAAACTCGAAGGGTGTATCGATCCCGTGATTGTCAAAATAACTAGGTTTTAACAAGCTTCAAAGGTATCTATCCAACTCTATAAATTTACTGGCTATAACAATATGTCTTTATCCAGTTTTTGTTTCACACAGTATCTGAAATTTTATTTTAGTTGCAGGAACAATGCCACTAATAAATCCAACCACCAGACGATCATCGAGGGCACCGAAGCTAAAAGAACCACAGGTAGGTGAAGTCTCCTCTCCAGGGGCTGCAAAATAATTAGAATACACTCCGAGGCCGAAACATGTCATTAAGACAACAACAAAGAAGGTTTTCATCCAACCTCCGACCTTTGGAGATATAGAGGCAAGCACAGGGTCCAAGATGGCACTCCTACATTGGGGAGAACTCTTTAACAAGATCAACCATGAGGAATACCCATAATATTTACCACATAGTGATCCATATGTAAGGGCACTTGAAAACGAGGTGTTTTCGAACATCCGATGTTCGTACCTACATATGGTGGTAAGAAAAACCCCCTTTTTTCCCTGCATAGAATTCTTGAAGTGGATCATCGACCACACATGCACACGAAAAATTTTAATCAACGATGACAACGGTGGGTATGTTGGAGTGTTCCTTCTGGTAGAAGTTTAGAAATACTACAAACTCAGAGACCCCGAGGAGCGTCTAAATATAGATTTTGTCATGAAGTTCTATGAATACCATGATACCAGCCAGGTGATGGCCTCATTATGGAGGGAAGACAAGAAATTCACCATCTAGAGTGTTGGCTGGTACGGGACGACCAACTTAAGGGATCCATACATCTATTTGATGGCTCCCATCTACCGATTATATGCAGAGAAGGATTGCTCTAGATTTTTAGAGGCATGGATTCCCTTGGATTACATAGTGGAGATTTTCGGGAGCGGTTTCAATTGGGGAGAAATAATTTCTAAACAACTGAGAATATATGTACAATAGGCTCATATGTCGAAGGAAGCAAAGAAACCAACTTTCTACATGGATTCATACTTTCTCGATGTCATGTGTGCTAGAAACATCTTCGTCAGAATGAATCTGACATGGCATGTTGCAGAGCTCCCGGTCCATGTCTACTTCTACGTGCTATGGGAAAACAAGTATAAGAAGGCTTACTCCCTCATCTACAATGAATTCATTGTGCAAATTTATTTTATTCTTTTTAAGAAGGAATTTCCAAGACTATTGGCTACGACCAAGAAAATGATATCCAAGGTATGCCAATGGTACTTGGACGAGCATGAGACCTAAATCAGGGTGTTAGGGGCCACCAGAGCACCACATCTCCTACCAAATAATGTCCCGAACTGACTTGTCATAGGAGAAATATGTTATCAAGCCATCTTGCAAGGCTACAATGCCACCTTTCTCAAGGACAAGAAACATGCATTCATACCCTATGGTTTCCATGTAGGGTTCTGCCTATTAAAGGATACCTCTCAAGCCAAAAAGGAAGGGTTGAGCCAACTAGAGTTCAGATTCCCAATGGGTTGATTCCGTAAGAAGGATCCAAAGGATCTGGTCTTGCAACATGCCTCACAAGTGTCGTCCTGTTGGTCGTATGCCCATGAAAAATTAAAAGATGAAGTCTTCACATAAAATGCCCAGGATTGGGACGAAGTGGTACAAAGGATGGTCGACCTGAAAATTACCAGGTTCAGGGCCATGAGCCTAGATGAATAGGAAAATAAAATAGAACAGTTGGCTCAATATGCCCTCAAAGCTAGAGAAGAAATCAAAGCAATAGAGGCAACATAGGTTTTCCTGGCGGCTCTGGTGCAGAACATGGGATTCTCGATGACACCAGAGGAACAAGAAAGGGGATTTATCCTAATAGAACACCCACATAGAGTGATTTATCATCTGCAGGATGACCTAGACCTCGTAGAAATGGAAAGGGTCCCTACCGACAACCCAATTGAAAGCCGGGTAGGTCCAAGTGGCCCAGAATTAATAAAAATTGAAGAAATCGTCGGGTTAGATAACCCTGAAGTTACAACACCACAGACTGGATCACCATGGGATGTTTCATATCATCCAGAGATAACAAGAACATTAGGGAGAGAAAGTGGACCAAACCCCCTTCACGACTTGATAACAATCTATGATGATGAGGAGAGATTAGAGGTGTCCTTGGTGACTCCGATGCATATCACAGAGAAAAAGGATCCTGAGAAGGCATCTTCCCCAGCTCCCGACGCTCAAATTCAAGGACTTCCATAGAATGAATAGGAGTTTGAAAGTGTCTTATACACTGAGATACTCAATATGACAGAGACCCAAGTGGGAAGTCCGAAGGATGAACCAGATTCATGCGAACAAAAATAAGAAGTTCCACAGTAGGAAATCGACATCTCAACAACCAATTATCAAGTCAGTACCGAGACTACCCCTGATGCTTCAATTTCAGTCGATACTCTACCTCTTGATGAGAAACAACTAGAGGATGGACCTTCAGAACAGATGGAAGAGGGTCAAGAACCCAGTCTTGAACATATTTACACCGTCGGGAGCCTGGGAAACATGCTTACTTGTGGAGATCAACAAATCCCCAAACCTGTGGATGAGGTTTTTGATATACAAGAAATATCCTATGAATGGAAGAGGAAATACATCATGAGGAGAACAACGAAGAAGGGGAGGATTACTCTGGATCTCTCCATCCTCATCACCACAGAAGAAAAAATGATTAGAACGAAGCATCCCAAGACATCCGAGCTTATCGGCATAGGGATGGCTATCACAAATGCCACCCTAGATAGAGAGAAAAGGGATGAAGAGGAGTTGGCTACTATTCTGAAGGAGTTGGAACATATATTCCATTTGGTGAAATATTATCATGGCTTCACATAAGCCGCGATGTTCTTGAGAAATGAATTTCAAGAGGCCTACATTAAGTTTACGAATGAGTGACACATTTTCACTGCAAGGATAGGCGAGTTCCAAGAAGACACCCTTATGGCACTGGAGACGTGAAAATATATGGAAAGGTCGCATGAGAAAGCACACAAAGAAATGGAAAAGATCGACTACATCAATGCAGTTCAACAGGGCCGAGATGCCGAAGAACACGACATTTGGGTACTAAGGGAAAGCAACATCGACCGCATAAAGAAGTCGATCGAATACTGGGTGAAGATGGCCCAATAAACTCATCAAGAAATCCAAGAGAAATGAGTCGAGTGTGAAAAGAGATGGACCAATATCAACCGGGAAATGAGAGACATCGACCTTCCAAAGTTCGGCACACCTGATGAATTTGTCGACTTGCATGACATAGTCAAATTACATGCCAAAAAAGACTCATCGTGGGCTATAGAGATAGAAAAGGTGGTGAACATGGTTCCAGGTCAAGTGCAGCAATTCATGGAACACCCAATCAAGGCTCAGACTATGTTGCAGTAGTTAAGTGGTAGAATAGTCAAGTATTGGGCACGAGAAGTAGAGATAAGGGAGGTCCTTTCGGCCCCAATGGAACAACACAGATTCTTGTATGCCAACACATGTGAGGATATTTTTGTCAAATGGTCGAAGTATGAGAAGACTCATCCAATCAAGTAAAACATTTGATGACTCTTAGAAGACTGAGCGACGAAAGCGCCACGTGGCGATGATTTGTTTTACTTAGCTTTCACTTTTGATTGTTATTTTTAGTTAATAATATGTTATAAATAAGGAGATCGACATGTAGTAAAAGGTCGATGGTTGTTGCAAAGACCCTCATTTTTGGATTTGTAAAGAACTATTTCGAAGCTACCTTAATTGATAAGTCTTGTTTAAGACCAGAGATAAGTTTGTGTTTTTCATCAAAAACATGTGTGATTGGATCTAAAGAAGAATTATTTCTTATTTTATCTCATGAATGGCTGTTGTAAYGAGTAAGAGCCTCTGAATCTGTTGATAAGTTATCTGATTCAATATTTTCAYAGTTATTTTCTTTAATGATGAAGAGTAAATCATTGTGTTAATGTGTGATTGATGATTAGAGTTAAAGAAACTATTTTTCTTTCCATTCTTTATTGCATGTATGTTTTCTCCTGATAATCGTATCTCAATCAATAATTGGAACAYGAGCAGGTCAATGTATTACTACTAGGCTTGTTGTAGGTGTAATAATCATTTTCTGCATGCTTGATAAGAAGGGTTATCCTAACCTCAACCTTCTTCAGTAGTTAAGTCCTTCCCCTTTTTTTACCCAGCTGTTTTATAYTAGCATTTATCTTGTATCGATCCCACCTATAAGAGAAAATACCAAAAGTGAACGTTCGAACTGAAGGAGTATATTTCACAACAAGATGTCGTTTCAATCACTATGTAAATCCCATCAATCATTTGGTCGAATCGCAAGATCTGGAGAACCATTCAATCATTAAACGTTGCAGATTCTAATTGGGCCTCAGTGGCAGGTTTGGTTCCTACTGTTGAGTTAAAGGGATTTAGGACCCCTTAATACACACTAGAGCTTAAGGAATTTCAAATGAAAATTTATAAGTTGTTTAATAAGGGGTACATACACCCAAGGTTATCACCTTGGGGTGCCCCAATAATTTTGATAAAGAAGGATGGAACTTTACAACTATGCATTGAACTCAGGAAATTGAATAAGGTGATAGTGAATAACAAATATACTTTGCCAAGGATAAATGATCTCTTTGATTAGTTGAAGGATGCCAAGGTATTTTCCAAGATTGATCTTAGGTCAGACTACTATCATGTAAGGATTAAATATGAAGATATCAACAAGACCACCTTTAGAACAAGGTATGGTCATTATGAATTTCCAGTGATGTCATTTGGGATGTAAAATGTACAAAATGTGGTCATGTGTTAGATGAATGACATTTTCAAAAAGTATTTTCATAAGTTTTTCATTTTTTTTCTTGTATGACATACTTATCTACTCTAAGTCTGAAGAGGAGAATGATAAACACCCGAGGATGGTGCTACATGTGTTAAGAGGAAATCAACTT
Organism: Picea engelmannii; assembly: GCA_009831015.1. Taxonomy (NCBI): domain Eukaryota; kingdom Viridiplantae; phylum Streptophyta; class Pinopsida; order Pinales; family Pinaceae; genus Picea; species Picea engelmannii. Next base: position 443,476 of record ML787662.1, on the reverse strand, counting down.
TATGAAAATCTAAGTATGATCATTTTGTTAGATACAAATCCATTATTTTGTTAGATACAAATCCATTATTTGGGTCAAATCATCTTAGAAGAAGGTATAATAGTGGACCCAAATAAGATCAAAACATTCAGAAAATGGCTAGCTCCAAGGAATGTCACAGAATTTAGGTAATTTATGGGGCTTGAAGTCTACTATAGAATATTTAAAAAAGGGTTTTCAAAGATTTCACATCCTATAACTTTGTTGCAGAAGAAGGGCATGAGGTTTGAATGAACCGAGGAATGTGAAAATGGATTTCTTCATTTGAAATCATTGCTAACAAGTGCACCAGTGTTAAATATTGTTGATCCAAATACAATTTTTTTAGTGATAATGGATTCTTGCAAAGAAGGATTGGGTGGATTCCTTACCCATAATGGTCATATGGTTTTCTAAGAGACGAGGAAACTCAAGGAGAAAGAAATAAACTATGCCACACATGAATTATAATTTCAAACCATTATTCATGTGTTGAAGATGTGGAGACACAACCTTGTGGGTAGGATATTTGAATTGAGGACATACCATAGTGGTATGAAATATCTATTCAGATGGTCAACTTTAAATGCTATACAAGTAAGATGGCTATAATACCTCAATGAATATGACTTTGATATTAAGCATATCAAAGTTAAGGAGAATAGATTAGTTGATGCACTCAATAGGAGGGTTCATGCGATGAATTCTTCAATAATAAGAATGTATGCATATGATTTGAAGGATAGAATTATGGAAGCCACAAAATCAAGTTAGTTGTATGTGAAAGAAAGGGAGCATGTACAATAGGGGAAAATTTAGCATAAATTTAAGGATTACACATTGGAAAAAGATGGAGTAATTAGGTACAAGGGAAAAGGGTATGTACTGAATGCACAAGAGATAAAAAATATTGTGCTGGAAGAAATGCACAAGGTGCCTTATACTGGGAACCCATGATATCATAAGTCCTTATCAATTGTCAGAGGGAAATACTTCTGGCCATACATGGAGAGGGACGTGGCTAATTATATATCCAAATGCATGGAGTGCCAGAAAGTTAAAGCTAAGCATGGGAATCTAGCTGAATTTTTGCATCGATTGGCCATTCCTAAGTGGAAATGAGAAGTGATGACAATGAATTTTATCACCAAGCTTCCCAAAATAGTGAAGAAACATGATTCCATCTTGGTGGTGGTCAATAATATAACCAAGGAAGCTCATTTTGTGCCAATGAAGCTAACTCATAAGGAAAAAAATATTGCAGACATTTACATGAAAAAAATTGCTAGGCTTCATGGTGTGCCTAAGGAAATTGTGTTTGACAGAGATACTAAGTTAACCTAAATTTTTTTGAAGGGTCTATTGTTACGAGGAAAATCACTCTATGGCATGGGGTAAACCACAACAGATGAAATGACTATATAAATAAACTCTAATCCCAAGTATGATATATCAATGAAAATTATAACAAGACAAGATAAAGAGCCTACCTCGTCCATATGTTCGATGAAGACCACTGTTGAGCACACAACTCAAAACTTTATACCTGCAACTTGTCCTCAACAAATAAGATACACAAGCATATGGTGATAATATATAATGTTATCACATATAATAAAATAATCCATTAACATTCATAACAAATATGCCCATGGAATAACAATTATAATATTTGCATGATATCAACTGGGTGAGAAAAGAGTATTTCTATTAAAAATGATCCACAAAAGTGTATAAGTGAATTTTTTTTGTGTTGTCACATGTTGAAACCAAGAAACTAGGTCCCTTATAGCTAGGCCTCCACCACTTCAATGAGGTTCTCCATAAAAAAGGAAGATCTTGGGGGTTGGACAATGTGTTCAAACTTTAAAGGATAAAGGGATGCAGACTCAATGTGAAGTGAGATTTCTCCAGGGTATATTTTCTCTCAAAATTTGATTTATCTCTCCCTTCCATTGATGGATATGGCCCAATTTATAGCCTTAAAATGGAACTGGAGGGTCGATTCAGAATGTTTCCATTATATGGAAGGTCAAGGATCATGGATCTTGTGAAGTGACATGGAAACTCGACACAAATTTTAATTTTGGGCACAAAACCTGATGTATGCGGGATGTAATGGTGCAACCTGCACATATGCATGTTGTAATACTATTAGGGCGCGTATATGTGGAAAAACATGAGTTTTTGGCTCTAGGAAGTGCAAAAGGGACTTCAAGTCTGCATAGGCAAATGTAAAAGGCCTTCTGAGCAAGTTGCATGGGGAGAGGAAAATATTTCTATAACAGATGCCCCCTAATGTGTGAGGTCAGAGGAGTATCTGTGATGGTTAAAATACATCATAATTCCTAGAAGTGGAGTGATGGAGACTCATATGGAAGAACTAGTTGCGCATGAGAATATTACAATTCATAATGACTTTGTACACATGGATGCAAATTGAATTATACTGCAGATCCATGTGGAAACATACCAAACAACTATTCATGTCCATGAATAGGAAATACAAAGTAGACACATGCCATAGGATGTCATAGTAAAAAACAAGGCCCAGTGAAAACCAGTCTCAAAATCAATATGAAGATATCTATATACAATGGAGTACAATCTGATCTCCCATGATGACTGAAGTCATATAGGTACCGGTCCAATGAATGATAGAAATAATTCAGGAAAGTTACTACTATAACTAATGTCTTCATGTCTTCTACACTATCCACCAAAGGTGAAAGTGTACATCATGTGAATAGAGGAGTTGAGGTCGAAAATAATGAGACTTCATTTGATTACCAGTCATTAATGTATATCGTTAACAAGTGTGAGACAAAATACCGATAATGAAAGTAGCTATCAAGTCACTGAGTACATTCTTACAAGTGTTAACAAAGGTGTTGAGTTCAAACACTTGAATAATCCATCGATCATGAGACATTGATGTATTCCCAACTGTCGATGGAGGGAGAACCTACCACTAATGACTACAAGCCTTTAGGTACTCATAGGACTCTAGGCCTCATTTCTAGAATAGATGAGTTGAAGTCAATGGAAGGAGACCTGCTGAAAGGAGAGAATTAAGGCATCTCTCATGATTTGGAGGAACTTGGACGAAGAGGATTTTCATGAACCAACGACACTGTGCGTCTTTCAGATGCACCAACTATAAGTAGTGCATGAAAAAAACCCTCTGAATAAAAACCAATAAGGAAAACTTCCAACAAAGGAGAAGAAACTACCAGTAGGGCTAATGGAATCCAAGACACTACATAAATCCCAATGTGTGAATATATTTATTTCCATCGAACACAAGGGAAAACACCCAGGAAACGAACAATGAGGAGATGTCAACTTCAAGGTTACCTACCCATAATGAAAAGTAGGACCAGGGTGCACAGTAGGACTTACAAATTCATGTGATTCTGAGATGCACTAAGGGTATGGCCGACATGCAAAGTCAATAGTTTTGATAAATGGTTGACACTGGATTATAACCATTCTTTGAACAAGAGCATGATACATATGGAGGACTTTGACAACATAGACTTGATAATGAAACTTTGTGATGCTAGAGGCACCAATCAAACTCTCCATAGGAACTTGAAGAGTAACCAGTCGGGGGAGTAAACTCTAAGTAACGAGATCATATTCCTAAGGTCATGATAAACCCCAAAATTTGGATGACAAGTGGACTCAAAAGTTTGTGCTCTATTCAAAGGTGACACGATTGCTGCCAATATGAGATAATATTTTTTTCCCTCCTGGCTTTTTTTATTTTTTCATTGAAAAATGAATGCTATGATACAAGAGAGGAAGCAAGTGTCACGAGTAAGAAACTAGTTCCAAACAGTGGAACATACCTATTCTAAATGCAAGAAGGTTCTTGTGGGGCATGGACACTTGGTGGAATGTTTCCTCTTAGGGTACAAGGTGTCAAGCTGCAAATGATATAAACAAGGCTCTGCTTGGCTAGTGATGCGAATTGATGAGGTAATAGGCTTATAATGAGAAAGCGAGAATTAACAATAGGCTCAATAATACAAGAAATATAATGGAATACAATTACAACTTAAATCCAAAGAATGTCCTTTTTCATAAATTTAGTCCCCTAGGCCTGAAAAAGTATAAAACAATGCCCAGGAAAAGTCTTCCAACCACTAGTGACTAGAGTATTCCTTTTTCAAAATTAGTCTACTTGGTCCCAAAAAGGGTTAAACTTCTACCAAATAGATGACCTTTCAAATCCATGTAACACGTGTGAAAGAGACAAGTTCCCTTGACAATATTTTCACTTTTTATAGAGTCAAAAAAGAGCTTAACTAAGACTTAATGGAAGTCCCATAGGTATAGGTTAGAATGCTTATGAGTAACAATGTGAGGTTCGAACACATTGTGATATTGAAACTATAAAGGACTCTCAGTCCTACGAAATAATCTCTGCATAGGGACCAAATGAACCCATTCTTAGTAAGCCTCTACCATTCATTAAAAAAACTTCTAGTAGCGAAAAGAAGGTTCGTTGTCGCTAATAAATGGGTTCGTACCTAAGTCATATGAATCACATTCATAGGATAATGCAAAAATTAAAAATGGATTGACGACCTATCCTATATGCTGGTAAAAGAAAATGCCTTCCAAAGTCATGAACAGGTGACATGACGCCAGAAACCCCAAGAATCCATGGATAAAACCACCAAAACCAACTCCATCCAATGCACTATTAGTCCACTAGGTCGAAAAATTAGCAAAAACTGTGTAAAGTGGATAAACATTTTCTACAAATAGTAAAAATAACCAAATTTACCATACCATTTGAGTTTTTTACCCACACAGTGCATTTTGGACCAATTTTCCCATGATCTTTAAGTGTCGATTGCAAGAGATACGGACGATAGAATTGAAAACCTTATGGACCAAGTAAGTACTCTTTCCTCCTCTTCATCTCTAGAGGTTTATAATTTCAAATTAGTCTCCATTTTTTGAGTTTTTGAAGGCACGATTTAGGAATTAGGGTGTATGCGGGTTGTAGTTCATTGGGTCACATATATGGAGGCATGTACATGGAAATGGAAAAGTCTGCTTGCGTATATGCATCCCTATACGTGATTCTTACCACAACAACCTATGTAAAAGTCCACAATTTTTTTATTTTTTTTAAGTTTTGACTCAAAAAATCGATTTATTCTTCCAAGATGGTACTTGAATGGAGAGAAAGAGAGCATGGTGAAGTTGATGCTGCAATGGAAAGATATGTATGGGACCAATTAGTGTTAAAAAGATGCAGTCTTTACAAGTTTTGAGATCTCAAAGGAATGAGGGCTCAAGTGAGACTTCTCCAAATGTTGGTGAACTTTTGGGATCTGAATATAGAGGCCTTCAAAATTGATGGGCAACCATTGACAATTGAATTTGAGGATATATATTTCCTTAGAGTATTGTCTCGTCGGGGTGATATGATGAAACTCAAAGCTCAAGGGGATGGGGGTGGCATCAACATAGAGAACTACATCACCACCCACTATGTTGTATGCACAGAAAAGGTAGGGAGCCAACTCCCCATCAGGGTGATCGAGAACTTGAGTTTGAAGATCATTTTTCTTGTACTTACACCGATCATGGGGTAGACCTCGTTGCACCAGGAATCAAGGCCACTTATGTTCTACTCACTGGAGTGCTTACGACCCACAGTTTATTATTGGTGCACCTCACTATTGGGTAACATGAAGAGACAACCAAAAAACTACAAACAGGGTAGGAAGAGGAACTTCAGGTTCACATCTATCTTATGTATTTTTTTCTTCGAGTGGGTTCTAGGATTGAGCCCTAGAGTTGAGATCATTCCGCATAGACCGCGCAATGAAACCATGTCAATATGGAAGATATGACGAGGTGGTTTGGAGGTGGTAGGGTGATAACCCCCTACAATGATGGGTTCTTCTTCCGGTGGAGACAATAGGTGATAGCCCTAGATGACTACCTTTATGTAGAGATCGACTACAGAGGATATACATACATGCCATTTCCACTAGGCTCCACCTATGGTGGTATAGGTATGAAAAAGTTTTATATATTTCATTTTATTTTTGTATTTTTTAAAAGAATAAAAGACGTAAATATTTTTGGATGGTGTCAAGTATTTAACAACAATTATTTTTTGTGTAGATGTAGTTTCACGATGACTAGATGGATTCCCATGACATTAGTGGAGGAACCGGGGAGATGAGACAGTGGGAGAACATGTGGAGAGAGTGATTCAAAATGTGCAGGGAAACCTATCTCGTTTGACACACAGGATTCCCATGGTTTAGGTAGAGGATCTGCTAGAGGCGATGCGACGAAAAGTGGTGGGTGTTCCCCATACGTGGGTGAGACTCTTCCGGCATCTCACAAATTCTTTATTATGCTATCATGACACACATACAGTTCCATAGGACTAGATTCCATGATCATTATATCTATCATTTTTATATGTATTTTGAGGGTGTGAACACCATTTTTTACTATGACACCATATTTTTTGGAGAGATGAAATATAAAAATACTAGTCTTTGAATTTACTTATATATGATACAATGTGTATATTGATGTGTTTTATTTACTTTGGTTATGTGACAAATTCTAATATAAAACATAATTAGCATATGCATTAGATACATAATTAGAACTTTTAGGTATGTGATTATAAATAATAAAATCAAAATGTCATCCCAAAAGTCGTACCCATAGGAATCTTCGAAGTAGAGTAGGGTCTCACACACGGTAACAACCATTTAACTGACATACTACTAACTGGGATTCTAGTAAATATTCTAAAGACCGAACACCATGTGAAATGGTGTCACGTAAAATCTCTATAATGTTGATATACTCAACCACATTGTTTGTTGAAGGCCCTAAACAAATGCCACTTGAAAACATCAATTGAACCTCGGGTGAGTAAATGACCTAAGCGACAGAAGCCAAGTTCCATGTATGACGATTGGCACCATCTGTGAATCCTATGAAAACTGAAGATTCTGTTGACATATTCCAACCAATGGAAAACTTGATAAGAGATCCGAATGACGCAAAGAAAAAGATATGTATACACACTAAGATACACTAGTATACAAAGAGTCACACCCAAGCGTGAGGGCACAAGCGTAATATATTTTGAGGTAGACCCCATTTCTGGGCTCATCCAACATATTCCCTTCATAATATTCTAACTCATATGCTACTTTTTCCAAAACACATCGCACGATATAAGGACTGTGCCACATGGGATTAAACTTGCCTACCCCTAGCAGTTCTTTGGTTGGGTCATACAAGAGGACAAAATCACCCTTAGCGTACTACCAAGGAAAGACAGACCTATCATATTAAAACTTAGCACATTTTTTATTTGCTTCGATAGTTGTAGAGGCATCTAGGTTCTCTAGGTGTACAAGGCATTCTTCAAGATCGGAAGTGCCAGTTAGGAGATCAATTACTATCCTAAGGGAAGGGATCTCACATTCAATTAGAAATATCGAATCCACGCAGTATAATAACTGAAAAGGAGAAAATATGGTGGAAGTATTAACCGAATTTTGGTATGCCCAAGGCACAGTCTAAATCATAATATATCAGTCGGATTTTCTCTAGCTGACAGTTTTTTGCAAAATGGTCTTGAGAGATTTATTCACAACCTCTACTTGTCCATTTTCCTGGGGATAATAAGGGGAAGAATGACTGTGCTTAAACCCAAGTTTTGATGCTAATTCCTTCATAATTTCATTTTGAAAGTGACTTCCATGATCAATATCTCCTTTGGGATTCTAAACTGGGCTATAATTTGGTTGAACACGAAAAATGTTGCAGTATTACCATCAGATTTAATAGTAGGCATGACCTCTTCCCATTTAGTGAAGTAGTCTATGACCACGATGATATGTTGATGCCCCCCAACCGAAGTTGGGATACAGTCCATAAAATCCACCCCACACTTAGTGAAGGGACCAACGGTGATGACTAGGTGAAGAGGGGTTGGATGCAATCACATTTTCCTAGAGAACACCTAGAAACGGTGACACTTCCTGACCACTTCCATGAAATATTTAAAAATTGATGACAAAAAATAACCAAATCGCAAAAAATTTTGGGCTGTCTCAAGCCCATATAGATGACCATTGTTAGCACAATAATTTGCAACTAGATGAGGCTTAACTATCAGAGTTTTGAGTTTTTGCTAAAGTGTTAACTCCCTCAGTGGTAAAGTGCACAACCTACTATACTACCAAGACACCTAAACACAATGGGTTCAACATTATAAAAGACCACCAACTGCTTTGCACACGTTCAATATTGAAGGCACTGTGTTTTGACATTTCTACCTAAAACTGCACACAGGCGCAACATAAGTGGTGCTACCTAATATTTCTGGCAGAAAACGAATTGTGTAGAGTTATTTTACCAGTTTTTAGTAACTAACTTGAAACTTGGATTATGAACAATTGAGAAGGTATTTTTGAAAAATGGAGGAGGTTTTCTTTCATAACATGCCAAATAACAAAAAAATATCTCAGGTTTTCAAAATGTTTTATTTTTTGAGAGATATCAGACATAGAAGTGGCGCCACCCAACTGTTTTACAACAACGCTTCCTAATCTCCTGTAGCGGTCACAATTTTGATATTCACCTTGTTGGGAGGTTGCCACATGTCAAGGAGGGTTCAAATGACTTATCAAGGATCAGTTAGATGTCAAGGGACACATGTAACTAATATTTAGCTCCATCAAAGGCCTCATTCAATGAGGTGGAGACATTTTATTAATGACTTCCAACAAATTACTGAAAATTAGCAATTTGTTGGATTTTTGTCTCTTTGATTGTTGCCACCTATCTCCAAGGATTAGAATCCAATGAAGGATATTGGATTCGACTTCACAAGGTTATTTGGAAGCTATTTTCTATTTAAGGAAAGAGATATCTTGAGGAAAGGGGTTGGATTCATAATACCAAGATGGGTATCAAAGACTCCGAACACCATTTGGTTCTGAAATACCGTGGGGCTCTACACAGATACATCCAAACTGAAATGGATTTTCTGGACATCTCATCACTCGGTGTTTCTTATCGATATGATGTTAAAATTGAGCATAAATTTAAGCACTAGAACAAAAAGGATTTCAGGTATGCAAATATGCAACAACCAAAGTATGATAAAGACAACCCTAAAAAATAGTCTCCAGAAACAAGTCCAAGCCACATGAAAATAAGGGCCACGAGAAGACGAAGGACACCGTAAAATGGTGCGATTTCCACAAAATCCCTTGACACAACACTAATGAATGTCGCTCAAAACAATCATTGTTGGCTGAAATCAAAGACAAGGAGTCGAACCCTGATTGATAATCTGATTCAGTAAATACTAATAGAAGACAGATCATCAATGTAGAACCCACTTATTTTGTCACGACTGCAACAATTCAACTAGAAGAACCAACAGATCCTAAAGAGGGGTAGCACCTTTTTCATTCACAAATGTGGGTGAAGGGTACCTCGTTGCAATTTGTTATTGATAGTGGAAGCCAGAATAACCTCATCTCATCAGAGGTCGTCAAACAGTTGGGATTGTCGAAAAAACCACACCCACAACCATACAACATCGAGTGGCTTTTCCAGGGATGAGATATTTGTGTCAGCCAATAGTGTCGATTTTCATACGACATCCATCCCTTCAAGGATGAGGTATTATGTGATGTTGCCCAGCTGGATTTTTGTGATGTTCTCTTGGGCCAACCATATATGTGGAAGTGCCATGCTATCTATGAGTCTCGGCCCCATAGTGTCATTGTTACTCTGGGGGTCATCTCTATAGGATAACAGAGTTGGTTCCAATTACTATCCCACCTAAATAGTGCCGCAAGGTAGTATCTCATACTACAAAATTTAGCTTATTCACAATCTGTTCAAAAGGTGAACAAAAGGATACTGCAACCACTATAGCCTTGGCCCATGCACCTTCTATCCAATAAAAGCAGGTCGAAAAGAATGTAGCAAAGTACAAATATTCCTTTTGCACACATACATCTCATGTAGCTAGATTGGTTAAAAAATTCCAACCCTTAGAGCCATAGGCTCGTGACAACCTTCAAAAAGCTAAGCAATGCAACTTCTCCAATAAGACAAGCAACTCATCAAGATGCAGATTCGACAAAATATTTTCCCTCTCCCCTGGGAACTCAACGCAATGGAGACAATTTATTACTAAGGAGGGAGGATTGATCCAGGTGGATATCGGGGTCCACCCACCTTTTCCAACTCGCTCAAAACAATTTTCTGGCAATTTTGGCAATTTACTATTTTTAGCAGTTTTTAACTTCCGGGGCCATTTTGAGGGCCTAAATGAAGGTTTTTCAGGATCGATATTCTCAATTATATCCAAAGGCTTTGATTGAGCCCTGAAAATGAGTCTCCTTGACTATACCTTTCCAACAAGCTATCATGTGCCCCAAATGAAGATTGTATGCCAAAGTTACACCTGCAGGAAGTTGATACACCAAACTACCAAAAACGGGGTCCACAAAACTGTTGGCTTTTCATCTTCCAGGGTTAGGGTTTTGGATTTTATTTATGAAAAAAATTCCTTTGGAGCCTAATTGTAAAATCATCTTCTTTTGAATGTGAGTAGCGGACACATCTCTTCTCAAAGATAAGCTGCCACCATTCTAGCGAGTCTTTCACTCTATATTTTTACAGTCTTTGTACTTTTTTGCTCATTAATAGAAAATTGTGTACTACTGTATCTCTATGTTTATGGTTGCATCTCTGATACATTTTTGTTATATTATTGAATATCTGAGATATCTCTATACATTTATTTATTATATCTCTGCTCTCATTTCTTGCCGAAAATAATTTGGATCATCGAGTTTGATCTGAATTTGATTGTATCCTAAAAATCCATCCATAAAAGAAAAAACCTCGCTTCCCACACACTCATCAAGAATATGATCAATGAAAGGTTTCAGGAAGCTGTCTTTAGGAAAATCCTTGTTCAGGTCTAAATCATACATACATACATGGATGGTTCCTTGTTTCTTATTCACAGGAACGGGGTTGGACACCCATTCAATCAAAGTAATCGAGTAGATGAAACCAACATTGAGTAGCTTCTTTACCTCTACCTTAATAGCAGGGGCCTTGCGAGGGTTAACCGCTTTGATACATTATCTAACAAGTTTAAAACCCAGATAAGTCTTTATTTTATGTTAGACAATGTGAGGGTCGATTCTTGGCATCTTTTCATATGACCAAGAGAATACATCACAAAATTATTTGAAGAGATCGGTGTAGATATAAATTTCTTCAGGCGAACAATCTGCACCGATATATACATTTTCAATCTTTCCAGGAACTTGAGAGATGTCAATCGTGATGGTAGGAGAAATATTTTCCATTTTTCCTTCAACATAAATGTTGTGTGTATCTAGTGGAACCACAACATGACCGACCATATCACTCCAGGAAAATCTAAAATCATCTTGTTCGATCCTAACGAACTTTGGGAGGAAGTAAGAGTGATGATGCATATCATCCCATGGCCTATCAGGACCATCCATGGCCTCTAATATGGATTCATATGAAGGTAAAGTATCGTCGAAGCAATCATGTGAGTAAGACAATGAGGTGGACCATACGGGCTCAAGAAAAAGATCCTCCTCGTCCTTCTACGAGGAGACAGGATCTGGGTCAACAATAGAGTCAAGAACAACCTGATATGCTATCTCTTCCGCTGATAGTGGCATTGCCATTCCAATATACAATTGACCTTCACAATACATGGTCGGGGAAGCTAGGGTCCAAGTGTAATGTTCCAAAGACATGAATACAAAATATATCAATAGATTCATAGATATACAAATATAATCACCAAAAGAGATACCAAGAACAACATAGAAAACCACCACTTTACTATATCAAACCCTTTAGGCAGGGAAACACCATACAATGGATCCTATTATGGAAGGGATCCTCTCCTGTTCACTTTCCTCTTTGAGGGGGCATCCTCCTATTAAGCTACCACTCAAATACAATATTTTTCTTCATATCCCATTACATTGGTTGAACCCCTTTATATAGTATTACTATCACCTAAGAACATTCTAGAGGAGGAATCTTCTAGAAGTAAAACCTTCTCAGAAGTCCTCTTACATTTATTATATCTAACTACCCATTTATTATATCTAACTATCATAGTGGGCCTTATTTAATAATATAGTGGACCTAGTCCACCTTACATTGAAAGGCCTCCACTATTATCATTATGGGCCTTCTGGGCCCCCTCACTACCTCTCTAGATACCTAACATTCCATCCCCCTTATGAAAGTTTTGTCCTCAATGTTTGATGTACAACCATATACCAGGGTCCCATCGATAAGTGTGGACCATAATGTTGAAGTAGACTAGAGAACCAGGTTCCCATGGATAAGTGTGGACCATAGTGATGAAGTAGACTAGAGAACTAGGGTCCCATTGAGAAATGGAAGCCACCATGCTGAAGTAGTCCAACTGCCATTGTAAATCGGGGTCCCATGTCCAATTTATCATGTGAACTCCACACAAAATATATCGGCACCCAATAATCAACTGAAAATGATGCTCCCAATACTGACACCTATCATGTGGATCCAAATAAGAATATCCATCCACATAGTGGGAAAGGGTCAAAGATGAATCTGGAAGGAAAAATATCGTTGTAAAATATGCAGGCTAGACATTGGTAATCATAATTAGCTCATGATGTGTCACATTGATGTTCTCTATAGAAGGCGGAGTAGATTCATCAAATAAAATATGGAAGTGGTTTTCATCCCAGAAATGACAACTATCCATATACCAATCATCACAATCATCCTCAAAATCATACCAAGCATATATTTCTTGATTATATTCATCCCTGATGTCTTCCATAAGAAATATCTCTTGCATGCTATCCAATTAATATTGAATACTACAAAAACTATTATTGAGGCCATCTGCAAGGTCATGCAATGTGCCACATAATGTGTCATACAATTGCTCTTTGAATGCTTCAGTCATATGTAGAATTTATTCGAGAGTTTGAGATGAAATAGCCATTGGAAACACCACATAAAATATACTAAAATAAATCTCTTAAAACAATTTATTCAATGGAATTGATTTGGTAACAATCTGAGCACCCTATGAAAAGTTATGAACTTTGCAGTCCTGTCGCTGTCACGAAAAACCCAAAAAAATAGTTGATTTTAAATCAACGATATCTTCACTTCAAAAGATCTGATTTGGATGATTTTTTTTTTGAAATTGGGTGAAACTGTGAGAGGAACTCAGATCTGCATTTTTTTTGAAAAAATCATCCCCATATGCTACAAAAATAAAAACAATCACGCGACCGTCCGTAGAAAAAAAACCTGAAAATTGCAGATTTTAAAATGCAAATAACTTGACTTCACTTCCCAGACTCTGTTTCATATTATTTATTTATTTATTTTTTATTTATTTTTTTAACTTGGGTGTTTTTCTGAGAGGAACTCAGATATACAATCAGTGTTTTCAAATTTTTCACCAAAACCTACAAAAATCATTTGGAATGTTGCGACCCTCTTTTTTTTCCGAAAAAAAAAATCTGCAAAAACAATATTTTCCCACACTTCATGCCAAGGAAAATGATCTGATACCAATTGTAATGTTCCAAATACAAAATATCTCAATAGATCCACAGATATACAAATGTAATCACCAAAATAAATACCAAGAACAATATAGTAAACAACCACTTTACTATATCAAATACTTGAGGTAAGGAAACACCATACAATTGATCCTATTATGGAAAGGATCCTCTCATGTTCACTTGCATCTTCGAGGGGGCATCCTCCTATTGAGATACCACTCAAATAAAATATTTTTCTTTATATCCCATTACATTGCTTGAACCCCTTTATATAGTGCTACCATCACCTAAGAACATTCTAGAGGAGGAATCT
>ML787662.1:381907-404617 GCA_009831015.1 Picea engelmannii | reverse complement strand
ATTCCAAAGTGGGGAGGAATGATCCAGGAGGCTCCCCAGTCTTAGAAAATGCTCAAAAATCAGAGTTCTCAGAATTGGATGAAACCAATTCCATTGCATCCGGCTCGTCGCATTGATTCCGATAGTATATTTACTTTCTCAGACGGATGTTGTAGGTGAGATTTATTGTACTCTGACAGTTTTCTCAAACAACTAAAAAGTCAAAGGACTCACAAAAAGTCAATGCTGATGTCAGCATTGACATCAACAAGGACACCTCATGATGAAAACTTGGACCAATGGCAGTGTGACGTGTGGTAGCAGTTGACTGGGCAGATGTGGATGGAAGATCCACTCAAAGGTTGACATGTGGCACTTTGCTGGCAAATGAAGAAGTGCCACATGGCCCAGACATGGGTTGCCACGTGGTACCTAGTCAGGGTCGAATGGAAAGTATTAAAAATGTTTGGGGGTCCATGGGTTTTGAAGCCAAGACCACCCACCAAGCCAAGCATATTAAGGAGAGCCCTAACACCAACGCGCCCCACATGTCTCTTGTTAAATAATATGCATTTAATTTTATTTAAATTGTAATATATTACTATGTGGGCAGAAGGGGGCTGGGGCATGGTTTTATGGTGTTATGTGACCCTGTTTGGGGGCGCACACCCATCCTTTGGGGGCTTAACCTTATCCTAAAGCTAAAAGTGGGTTTTTAAGCCTGTTTATGTAATTTTTAATTGATTCTGACTGATATTTAGCCCATAAAATGGATTTTTTGAGTATTTTGGGCCATTTGAAGGGGGATTTGATCCCAAAAAGAGGCCATATCTTGAGGGTTGGGATTCCTCATCTGATCCTCAAAATCTATATAAACCGGGCTTTTTGAAGCTTGTAGGATAGACTTTTTGATGCAGGGTTTTGAAGGAGCAGTTTGTAAATTTTGGCCTTTTCTCATGTTTTGAGAGGAGTTTTTCTCATGTTGTTGAGAGGATTTTGATGGTGCATGCATGAATCTGAGCAAGGAGGTATTTCACAGCAGACATGAAGCATGTAATGTAACAAAAAAGAGCATTGTAATAGGACATGGAACATTTTAAAGAGCAATAAATAGGTCCTCCACTTGGAAGCGGGCCTGAAGACGTAGCCAACGATTGGTGAACTCGGTTATCAACCTCTTGTCTCTTTTTCTCTTTCTGTTTTTTTGTTCTATTCTCTTCCTTTGCAGCATGGATATTAATGGATGATCTCTTTATTCATTAATAAGAATCAAGTAAAAGTCACATTTGATATTCCACAAATAAGATAACAAGTTTATGTATTTCTCATTCTTAACGATCCGATGCAAAAAGTACATTAAATTAACTTGCAATTTATCAGTAATACGTTCGTTTTTGGACCAGCTGGTGAGCCAGGATGATTTTGGGCTAGAGTGCCTTATATGTGTATATGTTTAGGCTAGGGTGAAACTAGCTGGTTATTCTTTGAAAGATAATTGACTTGTGTTTGAATGATTACTTGTTGAACTAATGTGTTTTACTTCCATTGTGTATAATAATTTAGTTTCATCTTGCATTGTAAAATGATTGACATGTTATTTTGCTTGTACATCAATTCTACATGGTTGTTTTCTTGTTGATTTGCATAATCATAATGAATTCATGATAGAGTCTACAATGATTATAGAATCTAATGAGATTGTTTCAGTAATCTATTTGAAAAAACGTTTTTGGGAGCGTGCCTCAACTGGGTGGCTGAAACGTTACTTATAGGCAGCTAAGAGAAATTTTGAGTAGCATTCCTTGGCTTGGGGCTAGGGACGTTACACACAACTTTCTATTAGCTTGGACCACAACTCTCGTTGCATGATGAGGTTTCAATTTATACATGAATGATTATGTAGAGTAGGAATGTGTCTACCCAATTTCCACTTGTGATTCAAAATTCAAATAATGCCTCACAATATGCATTTGTGTTTCTCTTATTCAACATGGATTCCTAGTCACATACCACTCTAGAACCTTCAATGATTTCATACAAAGTAATTCAAATTATCATTGAATGTTCTATGCAGCCATTTTATATGCTAAACAATGGTAACACTACATCTGGGATAAGGAGATGATATTTTGTATTAAAAAAATAACTTTGGAGAAGGTACTTCTAACCCGATAAATTTTAGATCTTTTTACCAAAAAGTTACCACACCCTTTAAAACTCTTGAACCTTAGAATTATAATTTGAATTTAGAAGATAGAGGGATGGAAAATTAATTTGCATATCATCATGTAAACCATTCTGAAAAAAATGTTTCCTCAATGGATTCACTTTATGAACTTAGTAGCAAATCAATTTCTTGACACACATAGACAACTCGAAATTCATATTCAAGAAGTTGAAAATGAAGAAGTTGTTGAAGAAGAACCATCAGGGGAGGCAACAATGTTTCTATGGGATATGTCACTCGAGAAGTGATAGAGGAAATTTAGGCCTCTCAGATAGTGAAAATGGATTATAGTATTAGAAGTAAGGGGCATGTTCCTTCAATTTATTTTACAACACAACCCACTACAACACCAAATAAATTGTAGTTCTTGCCTCACCAAGGGAAAAAAAAATGAAAATTTTACCTTTGATGAACATGGACTAAAATGTGATTGATGATATGAACAAAACTAAGGAAAATGTCTCAATTTATGATATATGTACTATTCCTCAACAAAGATACCTCATTTTACAAACTTTCAAAGCATCCCCTTATAAATATAAAAAAATTATATATAATTTTGAAACAAAACAAGGCATGTTATAGTTAAATTAAATGATAAAATAAAACATAAAGTTGTTGTAAATTATGCTATAATTGGTAATCTATACAAGTATAAAACCCCACCTTTTTTTGTCGACCTTCGAAATATTCAACCAAAAAATGCATAACTATTTAGCATATTTTGGATAATCTTCAAATGTAATGGATCTACTCTAATTATTAAATTGGATAGGTTAATGTTATGGTTATTTGGGAACTCAAAAAGTTTTAATAAGGGTATGTCAAATTATAGACATTATTGTTGTTGATATTACTAATTCTAATGATCTTTTGCTTAGGAGGGATTGGTCTTAGAAGTTGAAGGGATATTTTGTCATAGATTAGCTTCTTCTACGGTTTCCATGGAAGGGATAGAGAAATGAAATCCATATTAATTGGGAGGCTCATATGAAACACACAATTACAGAATTGGAAGGACCAAATGAACCTATACAATCTACGTAGTCATTTTTGGGAGATAATTTTCTTGAAATTGATATTGGAAATTACACCACTAAAGAATCACCCTGGGAGAGTGATGGTGATGTTTGTAATATATATCTATATCTATATCTATCTATCTATCTATCTATGTGTGTGTGTGTGTGTGTTATACTATTTATTCTAACTTATATTTAATTATAGACATTTGGACATTATTTTTTGATGGTTCTAAGTCACAGGAAAACACATAAGCAAGTTGCATTTTGATTAATCCATAGAAAAAACACTCTTATTTCTTGTAGAATAGAGTTCAAATGAAACAATGACACTATTGAATATGAATGTTAGGATATTTAGACACTTAGTAGTTAGTTAAGATCTACTTGGTCTAATGTGTGTGTGTTTCTTAGTGTGTTTATTTAGTATGCAGTTGTAGTTAGGAAATACAATGGTCACAATATATTCCCGACATAGAGTAATCTGACAGTTCATATTCTCCTCGATCTTAACAACTATTGATTCATAGCTTAACACTTGATTGGTCCATGATCTCTATTTAAAGAGTATGGGGGGTCATTTTCCGATGATCGATTATGAGAAACTCTCTTGTAAAATCTCTCTATAATCTTTTTCTTTTGGATTAATAAATTTCTCCAAGTGGTTGCATTGGCTGGGGTCGTGGATGTTTCCCCGTAGGGGTTTTACCACGTCAAAACATCGGTCTGTTGATGTTTGATATGGTTGTGTGAGTGGTTGCTGAAGGTTTTTGTCCTCTATTAAAATACCTATGTTATCGAACATGGTATCCAAGCCTGTTTGAAGATTCACTCTTGTTGTAGATCGAGATTGTGAAGCCAAGTTTCCTCATCTACATTTTCTGTCATTTTCATACATTTATAGGCTAAGAGGATTATTCCATTATGTCTAGAGTGCTCGTTTCATTCAGGAACATTTTTCTTTTCACTCGAAAAGGTTTATGTTTTCCTAATATACGACCATTTCAGTCAGATCCGGAGGTATAAAGCCTGAATACGCATTTTTAAAATTTTTGCAAAGTATTATTTTGGTTTTATATTATTTTTTTTCGGGTTGCTACACTTTTATATCTATGTATTCTCTTTTCCCCATGCCCTGTGCGATCTTGGAAAATAAGAAACATATAGTAAAAGGTGCATCTTCCAGGTAAGCTAATCTAGATCTAACCCTTGTTGTCATTGAGAAGCAAAAACATTTTCTTGTGTGAAAATAGATTTTTTTTGGCACTCTCTCTAAGGCCATAATAAAAAGCAACAACAACAATAACAACCCCAATCCTCTTTCTAAAAAATACAATATGTTTTGCTAGACCATTTGGTTAAAATTTTCCTTATTAAGTAAGAGGTCTTGAGTTCAAGTCTCTTTTTTTGTTACTTTTTTTAAAACGTTCATGCTCAAATTGTAAAGTGTATTTCACTTCAAGTATAAAAGTGAACCACTATAAGTAGCTTTAATATTTTATTTTAGAGTTATTTATTGTGCATGCAAATTTTCTTTGATAAAGTAACTTCATTGTAAAAGTGATCATCACTTCTATTTATAAAAGTGGGTCACTTCATAAAAAAACTTACACCACCACATGGTCCTTTGGTTACCGTTTATGCCTTTTTTTAAAAGGGCATAACTTTCACATACAAAGTCCGTTTTTAGTGCCAATTTTTTTTAAACCGCACAATTTTTTGAGATATATCCATCAAGATCATTAGTTTCAGTTTTGAAATCCATATTATCTACATATTTAATATGGATTTTTCCAGTAATATTTTTCTTACTAGAACCAACTACTTTCAATGGACATCTCATATGGAGGATTTATTAAGAAGTAAAGGCTTATACTAGATTACCTTGGGAAAGGAAAAATAACCCACTAATGCTGATAAGAAAGTAAAATAATCTAATAGGAGTGACAAAGCACATGGACTAATAAGAATTTTCATCTCTCCTGATTTAAGGTTCCACCTTAAATAAATTGATGACCTCGATGAAGCTTGGGAAAAGATTGAAACTGTGTTTGGTAAACTCAATATTATTCGATGCAACAATTATAAAATCAAGTACTGACTTTAAATCCAAGTGATTTTTCTTGCATTGGAGACTATCTATCTAAGTTTAAAACACTCAAAATTTTATGTGAAGAATGTGAGATAAATATGGAGGAAGAGCGTTGCATCTATCTTATTCTCTCTAGGCTAGGTAGTTCATATTCTATGTTTGTATCTGCCTTTTGTTCCATGATAGAGGCTCTAGGGATAGATTATAAAAAACCCACTCTTGAGTCCTTTTGTGATGCTTTGATTAGAGAGGAAGATAAGCTTGTACAACTTGGAGTGATCAGCACTGTAGGTACCTCCAACAAAGCCTTAGTTTCCCAACAAAAAGAAAAACCCAAGTATCCCAAGAAGAAAAATCATCACTACAAAAACAAGAAACATAAGGGTCCCAAACCCACTCAGACAACTTCACCTCCTAATGGTGAAAAAGGAGAAAAATATAAAAATAAGAAGACTGACAGACATTGCAACTTTTGTGATAAATATGGTCATGATGAGTCCAAATGTTTCAAGAAGATGGCAACTTTAGAAGAAATGATGAAGAAGCACAACATCGGTATTGATTCTACTTCTTCTTTTTCTTCTCATGGACATGCACTTTTTTCTTATGTTTTCTCCTTCAATAAAACTTCTACTTCTTTTGATGAATGACATATTGATTATGGAGAATATTATCATATGGATAAGGATAAAGACATATTTTCTTCTCTAAATGAATGTAACACCAAGAAAATATTTGGTGCTGATGATAGATCTCTTAGTGTTGTAGGATCTGGAATAATTCAAGTAGATAATGGTCATTTCAATGATGTATTATGTGTTCCAAGTCTTTCTTGCAGTCTTCTATCAGTATATCAAATCACTCATTCAGGTGAAGGTAAAACCATAGAGTTTTCACCTCACCAAGTATTGGCCCTTAACCAAGTTTTGGGAGATCCTTGGTCAAGTTTGACCTATTTTGGGACTTCGATAGCCTACGGAAGGAGGAGCGCAAGACAAAGCAGATATTGCGGGATCTCGGCCACTTTTTGGGTCATTTTTGGGGTTTGGGATTATGTAATGGGTTTGGGATGTCGGCCCATGGGTTTACCCATTTTAGGCCTATTTTGTAAAGTATAAATAGATGTTTAGGCAATGTAAGGAGGGACATCTATGTGATTTTAGGGCAACATGATAAGTGCTAGTGATCGATCTATGTGATCGATGGATTGTAAGTGCTCTGTGCATACTGTGTGAAGCTTGCAGAGATGAGTGCAAGTGGCCGTAGAAGGCTTAGTGATGTAACCTAGCTCAGGGAAGGAGGATTTGGTGAGGTGTGCACAAATCTCTTGTCCTATGTGGAGTAGGGGTTTTGAGGCTCTTTGCATGTAACTGATTAACAAAAGATAATAGAAGAGAAGAAGAATTGGTGGACATAGCCCCAGGGAGGGTGAACCACATATATTATGTGTTTCTCTACTTTGTGCAATGTGTTGATGTGCGTATATGTTAATGTGCTTAGTGATTTAATATTGATGAATGATCTGTCGATGCTTAGTGATTAATAATATGGATGGATGTTAGATCAAAATGATATACATATGCTTAGTGTTGAATATACATATGCTTAGTGTTGATATACATATGATTAGTGTTGATATACATATGCAACTGAAGCTCGCCTTCGACGAGAAAAAGAGGAAACAAAACAAGCCACCCAAGATTTGACACAAGTACAAGGAGTACTTGTAGAACAATGCCAAGTTGCAGAGCAGGAGAATATTTATCTCTAGACAAAGTTTGACGAGGAGAAAGCGCAAATGCAGGAAGAAAAGGAACAATTGTTCGCAGGACAACTCAAGGTAAAAGAAGCAGTCAACAAATCACTTTGCTCTATGACAGGCTTAAGTAGAGTACCTCGTAGAAGCCATCCAACAACTACAACAAAGAATATCATATTTCAAGCTCCGCATAGTACCCAAGACTCCATAGGATGTCAGAGATCAAATAGAAGTGATTGGTCGGAGCACAGTCGAGAGAATAAAATATTTTTCCATGGAATGCAAGAAACTCAGTGACCGCATTGCCTAGAATTATGAGAAACTGACTAAGACTGCAGAACTAAAGGCACTGGATTCGCAGCTCTAGGAGGTGAAGCAGAAAGAATAGACAATACAGGTGCAGTTGAAGCCCCTGTCAGCTATGGATAGAATTAAATGATCCTAGGAGAAGCACACTGCCTAGCAGCATGTTCACACTATTCAGAGAAAATTCATGGAAGTGAATCAAAGACTCCAACCTCTATAGGACAAGGCTTACCAATTGTTCACAGAGATCAAAGGTCGAGGAGCAGAACTAGAGAAAGTTGTTTCTACAAAAAAAACAACGCCTAGAAGGACCCATGAATGAGGAAGTCATCCAAGAGTTCATTGAATAGGACACGGTGGCACAACAACAAGTCGAAGAAGCTCGAGCCAAGCTCGAGGATTTCGAAGAAAAACCACCCAGATCAGAGTGAATCGGGACGAGTCACAGGTGATTGTTGGGGGATTGTTGTCCCTTGACCAAGTTTTGGGAGATCCTTGATCAAGTTTGACCTAGTTTGGGACTTCGATAGCCTGTCAAAGGAGGAGCACAAGATGAATCAAATATTGCAGGATCTTGGACCCTTTTTGGGGTTTGGGATTATGTAATCGGTATGGGATGTCGGCCCA
This sequence comes from Picea engelmannii, assembly GCA_009831015.1. Classification (NCBI taxonomy): domain Eukaryota; kingdom Viridiplantae; phylum Streptophyta; class Pinopsida; order Pinales; family Pinaceae; genus Picea; species Picea engelmannii. Next base: position 396,605 of record ML787662.1, on the reverse strand, counting down.
TGGTTTTACCCATGTTTAGGACTATTTTGTAAAGTATAAATAGATGCCTAGGCAATGTAAGGAGGGGCATCCATGTGATGTTAGGCCAATGTGATAAGTGCTAGTGATCGATCTATGTGATTGAGGGATTGTAAGTGCTATGTGCATACTGTTTGAAGCTTGCAGAGCTGAGTGCAAGTGACTATAGAAGGCTTAGTGCAATAAACTAGCTTGGGGAAGGAGGACCTAGTGAGGTGCGCACAAATCTCCTATCCTATGAGGAGGAGGGTTTTTTAGGCTCTGTGCATGAAACTGATTAACAAAATATAATAGAAGAGAAGAAGAGTTGGTGGACATAGCCTCAGGGGGGGTGAACCACGTATATGTTGTGATGTTCTTCTTTGTGCAATGTGTTGATGTTCTTAGTGATTTAATATAGATGAATGATATGTCGATGCTTAGTGCTTAATAATATGGATGGATGTTAGATTAGACTGATATACATATTCTTAGTGTTGAATCTATTAAGACCTGATCTATTTTTCCATGCTAAGTGATGTTAGATGATAGATCGGTTGGATACTGTGATGCTCTGTTATTAGGGTTTGTCTGCGCTATTACTAAGAACTTAATGTTGATGAATTTTTACTGCTAAGTGCTATGTTAAATGTTAGAATTACAGATATGTGTCCCAGCTGAGGTTGCAGACATCTGAGTCCTGCAACCAACCTTGCCTCTACCTCGGGTGATACTTCATGTGCTGCAGAGGTGTTGCTAAAACGGCTGATAGTTATGGTTTTGTTGGTGCACTGTTGTAGCATTGAACCCTGGGTCTTCCCCTATGCCAACAAATGGTTCCATTTCCAGTACTGAAACTCTGATTGTTGGGAACTGAGAAAGAAGAATCTTTGTGCAAATATCCAACCTGAAATTGTGAAATATTTGTGCGTAGATCTATCACTCTAGTGCGCATTACTATACTTATTTTGTGAAGCTCTGTGCTAAAGAAAAGAAGTATGATCTGAAGAAAAGAGGTAAGATCTGAACGCTTTGTTCTCTGATAAAGGTAAGAATAGTGAAAAGTTTTAGATATGGAATCTTTGTGTTCTGTAGAAGTAAGATTAGTGGAAATTTTTGTTTCTAAAGTATGGATCTAGGCATGTTTGATAAGATTTGTCCCAACTTGAAAACTAGGGCACTGAAAGACGAAAAAAGATATGATATAAGTAGATATGATCAAAATAGTGAAAAATATGTTATACCTATGTATAGAAAGAATGTTTGGACTAACAAATGGATGCAGGATCCTAGAAATAATTTTTTCCAGGTTAACTACTATGATCCTAGCACGCAGTACAGGAAAGGTTGGGGATCATTTAAGAGAAAGAGAGGATTAATTGTTTGTTACAGTTGTAGAAGACCATGAGATTTGGCTAAGGAATGCCCTGGTAGAAAATCCAGTTGCCTCTGTTTCAAAGCTATGGACCATGAAGTTTTGTATTTCCCTAGAATGATTTCTCAGCTTGAAAGGATGAATATGTAACAAGAAGACCATGAGCAAAGTCAAGAAATTGAGATTATGGCAGAACCCCAGAAAGAATAAGAGAAAGTATTTCTACAGATGAAAGAAACCCTGAATTATCACTGACATATCAGTTTATCAGAGGTCTTAAAATAAAAGGAATGTATTGAAGTAAGAATAGGAAACTTCGACATTGATTGTGTTCTGAATGAAGAAACACAGGTGAGTATCATGACAAAAAGAACTTGGGAAACTTTAGGAAAGCCTTCTATGATTTATTCATTAGGAGGAATAGGAATATTCAGAGGAAAGTTGATAACCCTATGTGGAAAGATTACCTAGATATCTATGAGTGCTAAGGGAACTTTGACAAAGGAAGAATTTGAAGTTGTTAAATTTATTGAGGACAATGCTCCATTTACTATATTTCTCGGAAAACCTTCAATTGAAAGAGATCAGGCTAGAAGGGAAGAAAAATAAGTCGTACAATAAAATAAGAAAGAGCTAAAAGATTTCATGAATAGGAGGATCACACACTTGATTGAAGAGAAAGAGAACTGAGCGAAGCTATTTAAAACCAAAGACTGGAATTTCGAAGCTAGAAGAATAGTAGTAGACCCATAGAGGATTGCAATGCCTATTCTAGATATAGATGAAGTATTACCCATGATTTCTAGGAAAGAATCTCAACAGTGCATAGTTACTATGCCAAAAGAAGATAAAGGAATTCCGAGATAAAGCTCACCAGAAAGAAGCCTAGAAAACTAAGTAAGAAGACAAATAATATTGAAATTTTATAGAAGGTTCCCGAGGGAAATTTGCAGAAGGAAAATTTACAAAATTGGAGCTTCGTCGGAATACCAGAACAACGTCACATGGAACTTCGCCATGGTGAATAAATATAGTTGTTCGAGATAGTATAACCATTCGACTGACACCCCGAATGGGAAGAAAGGCATTAATGGTTAGACAGCTTTCCACCAGACTGTTGGGACTGCTCCATAACAGATAGAACTAAGTTAATGAAGGCTTCTTACCTATTGCAAGAGATTGGTTACCAAGTATCTATTTATCCAGAATGGCGCAGTGCACTTATCATGTCAATTGATAGATGTAAAGCTGGTACGAAAGAACCGACCCACACAGGTCACGGGATTTGTTGTCAACCTCGCGGGGAAGTGTGTAGAAGTCTTACAAATGAACTAGGTGTAGTACCTAGTCAATCAACTCGAACTAGACTGTCATGAAACCCATGATTAGGTCTATGAGTTACATTTCAACTGGCTCCTGACCCTTATCACCTTTGTTTCCTAAGATATGTTAGAAGGTGTGACCTTCCCGGATATTGAACCTTTTGAGCCATTTTCCACGAAGTTATCTACCCTTTGGTACTCAAGTGATATGAACAAATAGTGGCGGTCGAATGTTGTTTTTCATACCTATTACCTTCATCTAAAGAGATCCATCGAAGTTGTGCCTCGCATGACTCCAAACACCTTACAGATATTCTGACCCCTGATGAGGTTCAACACAGATTGACATTTCATTTTCATTACAGCGTGAGCTGATGAACACAAGGAAAAACTCTAGTCATACTATAAAATTACTGAAGAGGACCTAGAAGAGATCACTAAGGACTAGTCCACAGACCTCCTTATCCCTGCTAACCCTACAAAGGTGTATGATCCTGAATTGGACATCCTGAAGACCACTCACAAAGAACAGGACACATCGGGAACCAACAAAAGACAGAAGACTGAAGAGGTCCAAGATTTAATAAGTGCCTCAAGGAAGACTGCTTCCATATCACATGAGTGAGGAGGTGATGGCAATGTAGAAGATATGAAGGACAACGAAGTTGAAAAAAAGAAAGGCAAAGTAAAATATCCCAGAGATGAGGCTGGCCCCTTGAAGAAGAGAAAGGTTTCTCCCCCGAAACCTTCTTCCTGGAATAAATCGAGAGCCATCGTGACCAAGATGCAGACTACACTTACTCCTGATCACTTTAACTTCATCATAACAACTCTAAATGACGCTTCACTGGAAATCATAGAAAAATAAGGAGAAAATAAGGAGGAAATGCATGATAGAATTGAGTTCGAGATCTGAGGGGTACAAAAAGCTCTTCAGTCTATTCATGTAGTCTCCATTGCGCCCCTACCATTGAGAGAACAAGAATTGGGAGATGAGCCAGCCCAACTCTGCCTCTTAGTAGATGCAACTGAGGCTCGCCTTCAACGAGCACAAGAGGAAACATAACAAGCCACCAAGGCTTTGATGCAAGTACAAGGAGTACTTGTAGAACAATGTCGAGTTGCAGAGCAGGAGAATATTTCTCTCCAGACAAATTTTGACGAGGAGAAAGCGCAAATGCAACAAGAAAAGGAACAGTTGTTCGCAGGGCAACTCGAGGTAAAAGAAGCAGTCAAAAAATCACTTCATTCTATGATAGGATTAAAGCCATAGGTAGAAGAATGGGTTGAGAATCAAGTAGAGTAGCTCGCGGAAGCCATCCAGTAGCTACAACAAAGAATAGTAGATTTCGAGCTCCACACAGTACCCAAGACTCTGCAGGATGTCAGAGATCAAAGAGAAGTGACTTCCTGGAGCACAATCGAGAGAATAAAATATTTTTCCATGGAATGAAAGCAACTCAGTGACTGCAATGCCCAGACTTATGGGAAACTCACTGAGAATGTAGAACTAAAGGCACTGGATTCACAGCTCCAGGAGGCGAACTAGCAAGCAGAGACAATAAAGGTGTAGTTGAAGCCTCTGTCATTTGTGGAAAGAATTAAGTGATCCTAGGAGAAGTGGATTTCCCAACAACATGTTCACACCATTCAGAGAAAAGTCATGGAAGTGACTCAAAGACTCCAACCTATACAGTACAAGGTTTACCAACTTTTCACAGAGATCGAAGGCCGAGGAGAAGAACTGGAGCAAGTTGTTGTTGCAGCAAAACAACGCCTAGAAAGACTCGTGAACGAGGCAGTCATCCAAGAGTTCATTGAACAGGAGGTTGTGGAACAACAACAAGTGGAACAAGATCGAGCCAAGATTGAGGATTTCCAAGAAAAACTACCCAGATCAAAGTGACTCGAGACGAGTCACAGGTGAGTGTTGGGGGCTAGTTGGCCCTTGACCAAGTTTTGGGAGATCCTTGGTCAAGTTTGACCTAGTTTTGGACTTAGACAACCTTTCGAAGGAGGAGCACAAGACGAAGAAAATATTGCAGGATCTTGGCCCCTTTTTGGGGTTTGGGATTATGTAATGTGTCACACACCCACTATGGAAACTAAGATTTTTTTTATTTTTTTTGTATTTTCTTCGAGGGACAGAATCCGTGAATTTCTACGGGTCCTAGTGCATACCATTCCTTCCCTTATCCTCCTCCATGTGAGCACCTCTGTGAACATACTTTCAATATTTTTGTTGCAAGGAACCCTTGTTCCTTCAATACTCGAAACCCTAAAGCCTTGTATCATCCGGATCTATGGTCCAGATCATTGACTTGATCAATGACCCAGATTAAATCTCGACATTCTACCTTTTGGCGTTTCTGGCAGGGTATTCACTCCTCTTCCTCCGATGTCGAGAACCCCAGTGGCTTTAGACCTTCGCCACGCATTCTCTACAAATGGATGGTCGAAATCCTTTCGGGACTCCTCCTTCCTTCCACAAGACCCTGTCCGGTGACCTAGGGCTCATCCACAGAGCGCATCGGGGTTTTTTGTACCGAGATTTCACGACTTGCAAAAACGAGGGGTCTTTCCCTTTAGTTTCCTGGGTGCCGAAATGCCAAAAATTATTCACACTAAACCGATTTGGGGTTTCTTATACTGAGATTTTGCGACTGGCGAAAATGAGGGGTCTTTCCCTTTGGTTTCCCAGGTGCAAAAATTACGAAACTTACTCTTGCTAAACCGATTCGGGGTTTCGTATATCGAGATTTCGCGACTGGTGAAAACAAGGGGTCTTTCCCTTTGGTTTCCCAAGTGTCGAAAAACCAAAACTTATTCACGCTAAACTGATTGTCTAGATCACTCATGGATCAATCGACCATGATCACGTCGCGATTTCATGAATCGTGAGTTCGTGCAGTCCTACCCTTTGACCACTCCAAGTCCCGAGTCAACGAAATTCTACCCGACTGCCATGTATCCTGTGTCGATGGACGGTTATGAATACTTTGGGACTTCCAGGACGTTTGTCAATTCCACTCTCCTGCCTATGCAAAGGTTAAGATCGACGGTCAATAGAGCTTCGACAGATCCTTGGATCTATGGTCCTAGATCCCATCGCTACTTGCAAAGGCTGAAGGGGTCGAGGTGTTAACGTCTGCGCTCCTCCTCTAGATCCATCGGTCTTGACCGATCTGGGGTATTTCTGAAAGTATTATGACCATTCATCTAGAAAATGATGGGGTATTCTCTTTTGATAATTGGACTCATTGTCCTTTCTGAGCTTGAATCACGAGATTCAACCTCTCGTAGCTTCGAACTCCCACGACTTCGAAACCTGAGAGAACTACTCTTTCTTGTACAAGGTTTACAGACTCAGATCACATGATCCTTCAGAGGGTTCTTGGGTAATTATCCCTAGGCTTGGTGACCTGACTGAAAATACTTCCTAATTCATCAAGATATGAACTCTGTGTCAGGGGTAAAGTAAACTTGTGGCTTTACTATAACGGTAGTCTTTTCAAGGAACTCACTCCGGCTCTGGAATGCGAGGAAACTTCCTGGGAGGAGGTGCCTTCGAGAAATCGAACTAGGACATAGAGTGATTCAAGTAGATGGGACAAATATCAAGGGAACAAACTCGTATTCTGAACTTATTCATTCTATACATAAACCGATTATGGTAATATAAGTATAAACATGCATCCATTATTTCCAATCAAAACACAAGGCAAACACTTCTATACAGAAACCATTTATGAGCGTATAAACATGAGAATGCGTTCATCATATTCAGTTCAAAATACAAGATATAACACTTATCAGAAACACCAAACGTGATGCAACTACTGAGAGGGGTGCTCATTTCCACCCAACCATAGGCTCAATGACTCCAGACGGATTTACCCCTAGCCACCCCCGAGCTAGACCATGATGCTTTAAGATTCAGTCTACTACTTCCAACTCAATGGAAGTCAAGGGTGAAGGTTACTCTCCTTCTCCTTTTTTCAGAACTCCCCTATATTTCCAGAGTTCCTCGGGTTTTTCTTTCGTGATCCCTGTCTCGTGTGTTCTCTTCTTTGTTTCCCCACACTTCCTTTCTTGCCTTTTTCTGCAAGATTGCGTGTGGCACAAATTCCCCCATATGTGTTCAGGTATGAGAGCTTCTATGGATGGGTGGTTCACCCCCATCCCCTCATTAACTCTTGAGGAGCCTCCCCACCTACCATCCTGGCGGGTAATTCATTCCAGGGTCAGAGAGTTTCTTTGGTCTTTGAGAAAGTAAAAACCAGTACAATATTGGTTCGGTGGAAGTCAACGCAACCATTCCAGGTCCCTTCCACCACCTCTCATTAGCCATCATGGTCTCTTTTAGCACATCCCCCCTCCCAAAAGTCATGCAACTTATAATCATAACATAATTTACATTCATCGACCTTTTATACAAAGGTCCGTCAAATCAAACATTCACATCTTTGAGTTTGCCATAGTTCTTGGCCTATATAGTTATTTTTACAGATTGGGGGAAACAAGGTGTTACAATTCCCTCCCCCTGAAAGGAACAAAATCCTCATTGTTCTATCTATCAATATGATGTGTATGTATAGAAGTAAAAAAAATCGGATATGCATGTTTCATGGCATCTTCCATTTCCCATGTAGCCTCATCTAGGCCAAAATGTTTCCACTTCACCTTGACCTGTGCAATGGTTCAGTTCCTAAGTGGGGTTTCCTTTCTGTCCAGTATGCATTGAGGTTATGGCAGTAATTTTCCCTTCAGTTCCACCTGGATCATAGACCAGTCAATTATATGATTAGAATCATGTATATATTTCTTCAATAATGAAACATGGAAAACATTATGTTCTTTTACTGTGGGAGGAAGTGCTAGCCTATAGGCTACATGTCCCACTCTATCTAGAATTTCAAAGGGTCCAGAATACTGAGGTGACAACTTGGCACAAGCTCTCATCCTCAGGTAACTCTTCCTGGGCCCAACTCTGAGATATACGTGGTCTCCCATCATGAATTCTCTTGGAGTTCTCTTTCGGTCGGCGTAACTTTTCTCTCTGTTCTGAGCGACCTTTATATTTGTTTTATCTGAATCACTTGTTGTTCCATTTATTTCAACATGTCGGGTCCAATAGTAATTCCGTTTATAGGATTACTCCAATTGACTGGAGTGTTGCACGGCCTACCATAGAGGACTTCGAAAGGAATCATCTTCAGGGATTCTTGGTAGCCGTTGTTGTAGGCGAATTCTACCAGTGGAAGGTAATCTTCCCACTTTTTGGGTTGATGCATTGCATGCATCCTTAGCATGTATTCTAATATTTGGTTCATTGTTTTCTTCTGTCCATCGGTTTGAGGATGATAGGTTGTTCTAAATAGTAATTTGGTCTCCAGACTAACCATCAAGGATTTCCAAAAGTTGGAAGTAAATTTCGTGTCTCTGTCAGACACGATCTCTTTAGGCATACCATGTAGTCTGAATATCTCCTTCATGAATACATTGGCGATGTCTATTTCCTTGCAAGTCGACTTGACAGGGATAAAATGAGAGGACTTTTTCAATTTATCCACCACTACCATGATGGCATCATTCTGTTTGGTCAAGGTTGGTAATCCGATGATGAAATCCATGGAGATGGTTTCCCATTTCCATTATGGGATTGGTAGAGGTTGTAATAATCCTGCTGGGTGTCGGTGTTCTTATTTAACCTGTTGGCATCCTATGCATTTCGCTAAGTACTCAACTATGTCTTTCTTCAATCCAGGCCAATAGAATTGTTTCCTGGTGGCCGTGATCATCTTCTGGTATCCTGGATGACTAGTACACGGTCTTTTATGTAGTTCATCCATTATGAACCTCTTCAAGTCATCACAATCTAGAATATACAATATGTTTATGTAAGTTAGCAGACCTCCATCTATCATCTGGTAGCCTTCATACTTTATCCCTGTGGGTTCTTGCTCCAGGCACAAGGTCATGGTCTGGAAGAATGTGTATGTTTATTTTGCATTCCTGACTCTTTCTTTGACATTTGTCTCACAGGTGCTCACCACTACCAGGTGAATTGTTTTCATACTTCTGCTAAGGGCATCAACCACCTTATTTTCCTTTCCTTTAACATGTTTGATTTCAAAATCAAACTCGCTAAGGAGGGCCATCCACCTAGATTGTTTGGCATTGAGCTTTGTTTGGTCAAACATATATCCCAATCCACAGTGGTCTGTCATAAGTACAAATTTCCTTCCCAGGAGGTAATGCCTCCACATTTTTAAGGTGTGCACTATGGCAGCTAGCTCTAGATCATGGGTCACATAGTTTACTTCGTACTCATTCAATTTTCGAGATTCACAGCAGACTACACTTCCTCCGAGCCCTTCCTTGCAGGCATCTATGCACATGAGGAAGTCAGCTTCAGGATCGACGATATTCAACATGGGTGTGTGGGTCAGTCGATGTTTTAGGGATTGAAATCTTTCTTCACATTCTTGTGTCCACGTGAATTTATCTCCCTTCTTCTGGAGGGCAGTGATTAGACAACCAATCTTGGAGAATCATTTTATAAATCTCCTATAGTATCCTGCTAAGCCCATAAAGGATCTAATATCTTAAACATCCTTTGGGGTAGGCCATTCCATGATAGACCTGATCTTGTCAGGGTCTACTGCTACTCCCTCTTCAGATATGACATGGCCCAAGTAATGTATTTTCTTCTGGAAAAAGTCACACTTGCTAAATTTGGCATATAGATGATTTTATATTAGCACTTGAAGCACAAGTCTAAGATGTTCCTCATGTTCCTCTCTATTCTTGGAGTAAATTAATATATCGTCAACAAAAACCAGTACAAATTTGTCTAGGAATTTGATGAGCACGTTGTTCATCAAGCGCATAAAAGTGGCATGGGCATTGGTCAATCCAAATGGTACTACCACAAACTCATAGTGACCATATCTCGTCCTGAAGGCATTTTTGTGGATGTATTCACCCTTGATTCAGACTTGATGGTATCCATATCTCAAGTCAATCTTTGAGAAGATGGAAGCACCTCCCAATTGATCGAACAGGTCATTGATCCTGGGTAAGGGGTACTTGTTCTTTATGGTTACCTTATTGAGTTGTCTATAATCTATGCACAGTCAGAGGGTACCATATTTATTTTTCACAAACAGGAATGGTGCTCCCCATGGAGACATGTTGGGCCAGATATAGACTTTGTCAATCATTTCTTTTAGTTGTAATTTAATCTCAACTAGCTCGGGTGTGCTCATCCTCTAGGGTTTCCTAGACACTGGCACCGCTCCTGGTCCAATTTCTATCGAGAAGTCAATGTCCCTTCTCTGAGGTAGACCCGGTACCTCTTCTAGAAATACATCTCTATATTCTCTTAGTGTGGGGTGGTCTTCGAGGCTTGGTTTTTCATATTCAACTAATTCCAACACCTATATTGCCTATAGTGGAAATCCCTTTCTGCAATACTTTCTCATTTGAAGAGATGATATTCGTCTCACCAAGACAGGTTTTTGGATCCCTTGAAGGGTTATCCTTCTTCCTTCTTCACTTACACATTCTAAGGTTTTATGGTAAGAGTCTAGTCTGGATTTATATGTGGCTAGCCAATCCATACCAATCAACAGGTCATACGATCCTAGGGGTAATATGTTAAGGGTTTCTTGGGTGGGGAATTCACCCAAAGTGAATTGGCAAGCTGGTATGACCTCCACTACCTTTCTTTTGGTGTCAGTGGCTAACTGTACCAACCATGGCTTGGCATGTTTATGTGGCTGTAATTTACACTTATCAATAGCCTTAGGGGCTATATAACTCAAATTTGAACTGGGGTCAATTAGAATAGACACTAGATGGTTGGTGATCATACCTTCCATCTCCACCACTAAAGCTTGGTGGTCAACTTGTTTATTATCCAAGTCTACATAAATTTGTGGCATGCTCCTAGCCATGTCATTGACGGTGGTAGCTTCTTGAACGTTGTAATTCTCCGACTGTTCTATTGTCGGTGCGGGCAGTCCCTCAGTAGATGTTCTTCTCCACAACCCCAACATTTCAAGGGTTCTTTCTTCGACTTATCAATCTTTCCTAGGGTAGATCCAAAATTTGTATTTCCACTCTGGGAGAGGAAATTCTGCTGGTGTACACTTTGTGTTGGGAAGCTCATCCTTGAGTCCTTTTTATAGTTTTTAAATCTTGGGGATTTAAACCCCTTTTTCTAGAATCGTGAACTATTCTTCTGCTTCCAGCCTTCACGAGGTTCTGTCTGATGCCCAATATGTTCATAACAATATCTTTCCTTTCGGATAGTGTCTTATAGGGTCTTTGGCTCGTCAAACTCAATCATGTTCTGATAGTCCTTAGGTAGTCCATTGATGAATCGTTGCACCTTTTCCTTTTTTGATTTTATATAGGGTACGTACCTCAACAACTTGAGGAATATGCTGAAATATTCCTCTATGGTGCGTTTCCCCAGCTTGAGTTCATAGAATTCTTTAGTATTTTCGTTGAAATACTTTTCCGACGGATACTTATTCCTAAAGTATTTCTCAAACCGTTCCCAAGATAGGTCTTCTTCGTGAATCCCTTTTACATTCTTAAGGTCTTCCCACCAAATGGAGGCCTTACCATTCAAGTTGAAAGTGGCTACTCGGGCCTTCAAATTTTCCAAGAATTCATGGACTCTGAAATACTTCTTTAGTCCAAGTAGCTAGGCCTCCACTTCCTCTCCCTTCTTTATTTCACCATCGAAAGAGGGTGGTTTGGCCTTCTTGAATTCTTCGAGATTATGATTTTTGGAATGATTTCACTTCTTTCATTTTCTTCGGGAATAATAACTAGTTATGCTACTAGAATATCCCTCTGAGTCGCCAGTTTCCTTTCCAGAGGAATCGTACGATGCTTGTCCCTTATCTCTAGGGTGGACCTTTCTCGAGGTGCTCTTCCCAGTGTGGCCACTTAAAAGACCACGTTTCCGTATCTCAGGTGGACTTTGACTTTTCTTTGTCTGTCATTGGTCTGCATGACTGGTGTCAGGTCCATGCTACATTTGTCTTTCTATGTTAGATAAACTCTACAACAAGACTGCATTAATTTCTATTTGCTTCTCTTTCTCTTTTATCAACCTCTCGTTGTCAGCCTTGCAGCTCTGTAGTTCGACCATGAGGCTTCTCACAATATCAGCTAGATCTGGAGGGGTCTCTATCTCTCTCCTTTCATCAGAATCTTCATCTCTATTATGGGAGCCATCCCCCACTTCGTGGTGCATCACTATTCTATGCATCTATAGTTCTCCACGGTTGATCGTCCGCTTGTGTGCAGGAAAAACACTTGTTGTTAGTCAATATTTATATTCATTTATAACCAGTGCATAATTCATATTTTTCAAATACATACACACAATAGGAATTTTCATTCTTAGCTTCAACTTTTGATAAAAGGGGTTAAGATAGAGGGTTACTCCTTTTAAGAGTACTTCAAATGGAGTTTCTACGCAACTCATTCATGAGCCCATCGAAGCCAAGTGTTGTAGCCATGCTCTGATACCAATATTTCACACACCCACTACGACAACTAAGAGTTTCTTTTCTTTTTTTGTCTTTTCTTCAAGGGACAAAATCCTTGAATTTCTATGGGGCCTAGCGCAGACCATCCCTTCCCTTATCCTCCTCCATGTGACCACCTCTGTGAACATACTTTCAAGATTTTTGTTGCAAGGAACCCTTGTTAGTTGTTCCTTCAATCCCCAAAACCCAAAAGCCCGGTATCATCTGGATCTATGGTCCATATTGTCGACTTGATCAAAGGCCCGAATTAAATCCTGAAATTCTACCTTTCAGGATTTCTGGCGGGGTCTTCACTCCTATTCCTCCGATGTCCAGAACCCCGGTGGCTTTAGACCTTTTCCATGCATTCTCTACAAATGGATAGTTAAAATCCTTTCGGGACTCCTCCTTCCTACCACAAGACCCTGTCCGGTGACCTAGGGCTCATCCACAGAGTGTGTCAGGGTTTCGTGTACCGTGTTTTCACGACTTGCGAAAATGAGGGGTCTTTCCCTTTGGTTTCCCAGGTGCCAAAACGTCGAAACTTATTCACACTAAACTAATTCGGGGTTTCGTATATCGGGATTTCACGATTGGCGAAAATGAGGGGTCTTTCCCTTTGGTTTCTCGGGTGCCGAAACACCAAAAATTATTCACGCTAAACCGATTCAGGGTTTCGTATACCAGGATTTTGTGACTATCGAAAATGAGGGGTCTTGCCCTTTGGTTTCCCGGGTGCCGAAACACTGAAACTTATTCACGCTAAACCGATTTTCCAGATCACTCATCGATCAATCGACCAGGACCACATCATGATTTCGCAAATCGTGAGTTCGTGCAGTCCTACCCTTTTACCACTCCAAGTCACAAGTCAGCGAAATACTACTCGACTGCCACGTATCCTGTGTCGATGGATGGTTCTGAATACTTCGGGACTTTCAGGACATTTGTCAAGTCCACTCTCCTGCCTATGAAAAGGTTAATATCGACGGTCAATAGAGCTCCGATAGATCCTTGGATCTATGGTCCTGGATCCCATCGATATTTGCGAAGGATGAAGGGGTCGAGGTGTTAAAACCTGCGCTCCTCCTCTAGATCTGTCGGTATTGACCGATCTAGGGTATTTCTGAAAGGATTCTGACTATTCATCTACCAAATGATGGGGTATTCTCTTTCTATAACTGGACTCGCTATCCTTTCTGAGCTTGAATCACGAGATTCAACCTCTCAGATCTTCGAACTCCCACGACTTCGAAACCTAAGAGAACTACTCTTTCTTGTACAAGGTTTACAGACTCAGATCACATGATCCTTCAAAGGGTTCTTGGGTAATTATCCCTAGGCTTGGTGACCTGACTGAAAATCCTTCCTAATTCGCCGAGCTATGAACTCTGTGTCAAGGGTAAAGTAAACTCGTGGGTTTACTATAACAATAGTCTTTTCAAGGAACTCACTCCGGCTCTAGAATGCGAGGAAACTTCCCGGGAGGAGGTGCCTTTGAGAAATCAAACCAGGACATGGAATGAGTCAAGTAGATGGGACAAATCTTAAGGGAATGAACTCATATTCTGAACTTATTCATTCTATAAATAAATCGATTATGGTCATATAAGTATAATCACGCATCCATTATTTCCAATCAAAACACAAGGAAAACACTTTTATACAGAAACCATTTATGAGCGTATAAACATGAGCATACGTTCATGATATTCAGTTCAAAATAAAATACATAACACTTATTAAAAACACCAGACATGACACGACTGTTGAGAGGGGTGCTCGTTTCCATCCAACCATAGGATCAGTGACTCCAGATGGATTTACCACTAGCCACCCCCGAGCTAGACCATGATGCTTTAAGATTCAGTCTCCTACTTATAGCTCAATGAAAGTCAAGGATAAAGGTTACTCTCCTTATCCTCTGTTCAAAACTCCCCTGTATTTCCAGAGTTCCTCCGGTTTTTCTTTTGTGATCCCTGTTGCACGTGTTCTCTTCTTTGTTTCCCCACACTTCCTTTCTTTCCTTTTTCTACAAGATTGCATGTGGCACAAATTCCCCCATCCATGGTCAGGTCTGAGAGCTTCTATGGATGGGTGGTTCACCCCCATCCCCTCATTAACTATTAAGGAGCCTCCCCACTTACCATCCTGGCGGGTAATTCATTCCAGGGTCAAAGAGTTTCTTTGGTCTTTGAGCAAGTAAAAACCAGTACGGTATTGGTTCGGTGGAAGTTAACGCAACCATTCCAGATCCCTTCCACCACCTCTCATTAGCCATCGTGGTCTCTTTTAGCACATCCCCCCTCCTAGAATTCATGCAACACATAATCATAACATAATTTACATTCATCGACCTTTTATACAAAGGTCCGTCAAATCAAACATTCACATCTTTGAGTTTTCCATAGTTCTTGGCCAATATAGTTATCTTTACAGACTGGGGGAAA
>ML787662.1:328849-359651 GCA_009831015.1 Picea engelmannii | reverse complement strand
AGTTCCATGAATGACTTCATTCCTGTTTGACGATGCTGAGTTCTTGTCGCCATGTGCGGACGAAATTTCAGTGATAACAGTTATGTTAGGCTAATGTGCTAAGTGCTAGTGATCGATCTATGTGATCGAGGGATTGTAAGTTCTCTATGCATACTGTGTGAAGCTTGCAGAGCTGAGTACAAGTGACTGTAGAAGGCTTAGTGTTGTAAAGTAGCTCGAGGAAGGAGGATCTAGCGAGGTGCACGCAGATCTCCAATCCTATGCGGAGTAGGGTTTTTTAGGCTCTGTGCATGTAATTGATTAACAAAGATAATAGAAGAGAATAAGATTTGGTGTACATAGCCTCAAGGGGGGGTGAACCACATATATGTTGTGTTGTTCTGCTTTGTGCAATGTGTTGATGTGCTTATATGTTAATGTGCTTAGTGATTTAATATAGATGAATGATTTGTCGATGCTTAGTGCTTAGTAATATAGATGGATGTTAGATCAGACTGATCTACATATGCTTAGTTTTGAATCTGTTAAGACCTGGTCTATTTTTTCATGCTAAGTGATCTTAGATGATAGATCTGGTTGGATACTGTGATGCTCTGTAATTAGGGTTTGTCTGCGCTGTCAGAAAAAAATCAATGTTGATGAATGTTTACTGCTAAGTGCTCTGTTAAATGTTAGAATCACATATCTATGTACCAAATAAGGTTGCAGACATCTGATTCTTGCAAACACCCCTGCCTCTACCTCAGGTGAGACTTCATCTACCTCACAGGTGTTTCCGAAAGGGTCAGTAGTTAGGGTTTTGTTGGTGCGTTGTTGTAGCGTTGAACCCTGGGTCTTCCCCT
Source organism: Picea engelmannii (assembly GCA_009831015.1). Classification (NCBI taxonomy): domain Eukaryota; kingdom Viridiplantae; phylum Streptophyta; class Pinopsida; order Pinales; family Pinaceae; genus Picea; species Picea engelmannii. The sequence goes on along the minus strand of ML787662.1, from coordinate 358,809 downwards.
GTGACGACACCAAGTTGTAATCAAAGATCTAAAATATCCTAAGAATGTTGTTGAAACTAGAATTGTTGATGATATTACCAGGTTGTACAAGTTTGAAAAATTTAGGTCATCATCTTTTTCATCAGTTTTTGTTGCTCATAGCAATGACTTGAGCAAATTTTTGCATGAGCGATTTGGTCATCTAAGCTATCGCTCATTGAAACAAATATGTAATCAACATATGGTGACTATTCTTCCTCCTATTTCATGCAAAGATGGTGTTTGTGTTGGTTGTGTTCTCGACAAAGATCATCAGGATGGTTTTGACAAACATTCATCTTGGCACGATTCAGGCCCTTTACAGCTTGTTCACAATTATTTGTGTGGTCCACTTTCTTCTCTTTCTTTTTTTGGGTGCAAGTATTTCTTAACTTTTATTGATCCCTTTTCCATACGTACTTGGGTCTACTTCTTAAAACTTAAGAGCGGAGTTTTTGACAAGTTTTTGGCCTACCAGGCCCTTGTAGAAAAGCAATATGGACATCAAATTCAAAAGTTAAGAACAAATAATGGAGGTGAATATGTGAATTATAATTTTACAGGTTACTCTACTACAAAGGGAATCCAAATGAAGCACATTGTTCCATATACACCACAACAAAAGTATTGGGCAGAAGCAATCAACTATGTAAATTACATAGTAAATCAGAATCCCACAAAGGATATTAAAAATATAATGTCAGAAGAATCTTGGAATAAAATTAAACCAGATGTAAGTCACTTCCGTGTATTTGGAAGTATAACATGGGATCATATTCTTGATGAGAAAAGGAAATCATTGCAACCTAAAAGTGAGAAGTGTATATTTGTTGGTTAATCCGAAGATGTCAAAGGTTATAGACTTCTTAAACCACATTGTAATGAAATTATTGTTAGACGAGATGTTAAATTTGATGAAAATATCTTGGCATGCTAGCCTAATTCGATGATTGTTCCTTCTTCGGCCTATGAGCCATCTTCGGTGTTTGTGCCTTCTTCTGTTCCTATTCTAGTTTCTTCTTCATATGATGACAATGAGGATGAAAATTCACCTCCACCTACTCACCTTCCTTTAGATGAGTATTTTGAACCTGAACTAGCACCAGCTCTATCGCTTCCTAGATGGGTCCATTCAGCATGAGAATAATATGGCGATCTTGTCGCTGATCCTTTATATCAACGCCAAACACATTCACAGTTCGAGTGAGCCTCTTCTATTTTGGCTCAATTTTCAGAGACTCGTGATCCAAAGATATTTGCAAAAGCTTCAGGTCATCCATATTGGGATACAACAATGAATAAAGAGTATCGTTCTTTAATGGAAAACGATACTTGGAATCTTGTACCTCTTCCAAAAGGAAGAAAACTTGCCAGATGTAAATGGGTCTACAGAACTATGTATGCATCATATGGAATTGTTGAAAGATAAAAGGCTCGATTAGTTTCCAAGGATTTTCCCAAGTTGAAGTAATTGACTATAATGAAACCTTTTCCCCTATAGCCAAAATGAATTCCATCTGCCTTGTTCTTGCCCTTGCTGCCTCACATAAATGGGAGGTCCATCAGATGGATGTTAAATCCGCCTTCTTGCACAAAGATTTGCAAGAATAAATCTGCATGGAAAAACCTCCTGGCTATGTTTAGAATGGCTCTAGCCTTGTTTGTCGCCTTAATAAATATCTTTATGGTCTTAATAAAGCTTCCTGATCTTGGTATGCCAAAATGGACAACTTTCCTATTGACACCAGATTCTCGAGATGCCATTATGATCCTAATGTCTATACCAAGAAAGTAGGAATCCATTTCATAATCCTTGTCCTTTATGTTGATGACCTTATCCTTACTGGTAGTGACTCAAAACTTTTGAACCATGTGAAAACCATCCTTAATAAGAAATTTGAAATGAAATACTTAGGTTTTTTGCACTATTTTCTTGGCCTCCAAAAATTTCAAACCAATGCAGGAATTTTTCTTTCCTAGTCTAAGTATGCTTGTGACCTTCTTCGTCGCTTTCAAATGGACAATTGTAAGCCAACCCCTTCTCCCTTCCAGTATGGAGTCAAGATTATTTTCACCTATACTTATCCCGAAGTTGATGCCACCTTGTACCATCAATTAGTTGGTAGCCTCTTATACTTGACTCATACCCATCCTGATCTTTCCTTTGTTGTTGGTGTTGTTGACCAGTATATGAAAACACCCCATGAAAGCCATTGGAAAACAACTAAAAGGATACTTCTCTATGTCCATGATACAATTCAATTCGAGATACATTACAGTTCATGGGGGACTCCTTTATTAGTTGATTTCACTGATTCAGATTGGGTTGACGACCCTGATGATCAGAATTCTACTATAGGTTATGTTTTCAGCCTTGGCTCAGGACCTGCCTCTTGGGCCTGTAACAAAAAATAGGCTATTTCACTTTCTTCAGCATAATCAGAGTATTGAGTAATAGTAAATCCAAGTTAGGAATCCTTGTGGCTTCAACAGATTCCAGCAGCAACATCCGACCAACCTTTTGTTCAACAATCAAAGTGCCATCAAGCTCTCCAAAGACCCATATAAACATCATTGCAACAAGCACATCGAGCTATACATGCACTTCATCAGAAAGCTCATTCATGATCAAGTTATTGAAGTGATATTTTTCCCTACAAAAGATCAAGTTGCAAACATTTTCACAAAGACTCTTATAGAAGCGAAGTTTTCCAAAATTCTATCTATGTTAGGAGTTCAGGAAGTTGTCATTAAGGGGGGATAGGCTCTAATGCCTCATTTCTTCTCCTATTGTGTCACTACTGTAAATCCTCCAATCCTATCCCAAGTTGTTCTTAAGGGGGTATTTTAGGATATTTAGACACTTAGGAGTTAGTTAAGTTATACCTGGTCTAATGTGTCGTTAGGTAAAAGTGTGTTTCTTTAGCATGCATTTGTAGTTATAAAATCTGACGGTCATGATATGTTCCCGACATAGAGTGATCTAAAAATTCATATTATCCTTGATATTAATGACCATTGATCCATGGATTAACACCCGATTGGTCCATGATCTCTATTTAAAGAGCATGGAGGGTCACTTTCCAATGATCGATTGTGAGAAATTCTCTTGTAAAATCTCTCTGTAATCTTTTTCTTTTGCATTAATAAAATGGCCCAAGTGGTCGTGTTGGTTAGGGCTGTGGATGTTTCCCCGTAGGGGTTTTACCACGTCAAAACATCAGTTTTTTGACCTTTGATCTGGTTGTGTGAGTGGTTACTGAAGGTGTCCATCCTCTGTTGGAATACATGTGTTGTCGAACAATGAGAATTTGGTTCAAGGTATTAAAAAATAAATTGAATTAAAGGTAAAATTCCTAAAAGTGTTTGGTGATTTGAAAATAATAGTGAGGTAGGTAAATAACTCTATCTATTTCCTTTTGCCTCATTTGAAAAGTTATTAATCGAAGGTATGGAAATTTATAAATGATTTTGATGATTTTAATATTAATTCCTCTTCTCACTCTAATAATGTAGATGTTGATACTTTGGCTATTGTCACTTCTAAATTTTCCCCATTAAGTAATGGATTCTCTATTGAACTTATTTTATGCCCCTCAATTCCACACAAGATTACTAACTTGCGAGTGTTCAATGATGATCAATATATTAATATCTAATTTTTACATAATGAAGATGATTTAAAGGAAGTCATGATTGGTGATGAAGAGTATACGAAAGCTATGTAGGATTTCCAAGATGGAACAACAAAAATCAAAAGAAATTCAATTCCCAAAGGAGTCTTGAAATTGGGAAAGTTTCTTGATCTATAGAGAATTTTTTTTAAATATATAAATGTTAGAAAAAATATCTCCTCTATGAACTATGAGATGATTAATTTAGTCACATATGAAAATCCTAAGTGTTGATGATTACAACTACGTGAGACATCCTCCAGGACATAGACCTGAGAGAGATCCCTTGAGATGGGTGTGTGGTTCCTATCTAAGACAGATATGAAGACTATGTATTAGCCTCCTCTAAGAAGAGATTTGAGATGATGAAATCCAGATGATTATCCTATGTAATGCAGTGAGAAAGGAGATATGTTGAGTTAGATGTGCCTGTGGTTGAGCATAAGGTGAACATGTGAATTCCCATGAGCTAGGTGCATCGTTATGAGACAAAGATGAAGACGATGTATTAGACTCCTCTGAGAAGGGAGTTGAGATGATGAACTCTATATGACTCTCCTTTGTAATGAAATGGAAAATAAGATCTATTAAGTTGGACGTTCCTATGGATGAGCACAGGTGAACGTGGTCCTAGTGGATGAGATCTAGTGAGTGCAGTTCTCCTGTGAGATGCAATGAGATAGAGATATGGACATCATTATGGATGTGCCCCTAGTGGCTAAGCACTAGTGGGTATATGAGATCCCTTGCTATATTGTTCAATATTCAAACTTACCTGTAACCCTAATTGTAATGTAAAAGGCACAGGTTGGCCCCACCTTAATGTAAAAGATAATTATTATGGTAATTATTAATTATATTTTGAGTTATTGAGGTCGACCCTATTTTTCCAATAGACACATCATTTGATGTGACAAGTATTATATAAATAAAGGTGAATCCACATTGAGGAAACACACTAAACATTGTGTCATCTCATTATTTCAGAAGTTGTGGTATGAAATTATGAGAATTGTAACACCCTCTTGTGTGTTAGATTTGGCGATGGTGTGGGAGGTCTTTCTCTTGAGGAATATAACAAAGGATTGGTTGGGTTTTCTTCCCTTGTTGAGAATGGTTTCCCAGGATACTTCTTGTGTTCTTTTGCATGGTTATTCTTCTTGTGATATTGTTTTGTTTCTATTGTTATGGTTCAAGTAATAGTTAAACATAAAATTTAAAAGAATGCATGAACCATAGCTCATTGAAAATATAACATGGTATCAGAGCAGGCTTGAAGAAATCCATTTCACATTAAAATTGAAGGTAAGGTCTGCTATAGGTGTTAAGAAAAGAGGGTCAGACCTCTCCTTGAAAACTTTCTGGTAGATGATGAGGTCAGACCCCTCTTAAAAAATTTGTGGTAGATGAAGAGGGATATATATTCTTTCTATGGTGAATTCAACCCTACAACAAAATCCATGGTATATGGAAAAGAGTCTAGATCTTAGGAGAAGGGTAGGACCCCCTAAATCATGAAGGAAAAAGGTTGGACACATGCTTCTAAGGCTGTCACATCCTAGAAGGAAAGGGTCGGACCCCGTTCTAAAGTTCTGTGGAAAAATTTATGTGGTGAAGGAAAGGTTCGGAACCCTTTCTAATTTTTTTGTGGAGAGGAGATCGTTACAACAAGACATGGGATAGTAAGCCACTAAGTCTTGTACAACCTAATACCGCTTCAAATGATTGATATTGGGATCGATCAACCAAAATATCTTATGTATATGATGTATGAAGACACCCCGACATTGATATCCTTACAAGAAACTACCTTAAGATAGAATTAGTGTCATTTCAAACTTTTCTACAGGTTTGTGGAGAGCCAATACTGTTGTCTTTGTGAGCACATATTGATGGAAATATCAAACTATCATCCCAAGAGAATTGAGGCTGAAATTCTATGGAGGTAATGCCAATGTACAACAAAACCTCAGGTTGTGGGTATCTCTTCCAGAGTAGGCTAGCTTCATTTTTTTTAAATTTAGCAAAGCAGGCCCTCAACTCACCATACAATTCATTCATATTTTATTAYGGGTTTCAAGTAGAGGTTGGGAATGAGATGCATTCCTCTACGGGAAAATTCTCTCTCAAATTGAAGAGATAGGGTCTATCCATTTGTTCTGATGTGGTACAAAATACATGATGGGGTCAATTTTTTTTWTTTTTTTTTAGGTATTGTTGAAAAGAAAAGAAACAATGTTCCCAAGAGAAGATGAAAACTCCTACAGTTGCAGATCCAAGGGTAAATCATGCCCATAMATTAAACTCTAATAAAATAAAGGCTTCCTAGAAAGGGGATAATGTCCATAGTCAATTAGAGAAGACCTTCACTGACATTCATGATTCAGAAGAAGAAAACATGGAGTAAACTTCAGACTCTCAGTCAATAGAATATGAAGAGTCTCCTTCTCCGAGGAAAATAGTTTAGAAAAATAAAATTGTTGGTATGGTGTCAAGAAAATATATGGCAGTGTTGTTAGTAACAAAAGGTAGTAGCAATTGTGCACCCTAAATATGCATTTTCCAACAACAAGGGCCATGTATGAGTTACTTGATAGATAGCACTACAACAATATTGTTGTTGATAGAATCCATGATGTTGAGCATAGTTTCAGGTCCAAATCTGAAGGAGTTTTTGAGGTATAGAAGGATAGAGTCTGAGGTATGTCCCAAGCATGCAGAAACTTGCTACTAGACCAAATTATAAGGCCACCCCAGCTACAATAATCACAAGGTTGATGCAGATACTTGTATATTACAAGGTGGATACAAGGAAAACAAGCAAGGGATGTCATTGATCATCATGACATTAAACAAGGAAGACCTCCATTGGTGTACACTCTCAGGTATGCACTTGTATATATGTATTATTTTCATCATTGGCATAAGGGTACTTGCAGGAGGAAAAAACCTTTGGCGCAATCATGGACCCAAAGAAGTCCCAATACATTCAAAAGAACAACACACTGGAAGTGAAGAATCCAGGTTTGATTGTTTTTAATTATCATGCTACATTACAAGTAGGTGTTGTAGCTATGACAACAATCCTTAAATTTTTTTGATTCTAGATATGTACTCGTGAATCTCCTCTAGGAGATATTCTTGTCTTGTTTCCCTTCATTTTTTTTCCTATTCCAGGAAGGTTAACAACAAAGGAAGATGTTTTTCCTTCAAGACTTCATAGGGAGTCACTTGACTCAGAGGGAGTCAAAACTATTTGAGAAGAAGGAAAAGACAAATACTTTCTCCCCCCCAACAGTTCAGAGGGAAACAATCATTGATACACTTGATCCAATTATTCCAATTGATATCCTAGGGACTTTGTAGTAGGCCATAAAAGGGCCTGTCTAGGCTTGAAAAACTCTACAAGAGGCAGAAAGACATGCAGTTGATGGAAGTGTCTAGAAATATAAAACGAGACTTGTAGTTAGAGGATTCTCACAAGAAGAGGGAGTGAACCATGATGAGAGCCTTATTTTTATGACTTATTCAAAAAGTCGTGTTGTTGGATACAAGAAAGCCTCAAATTATGATTTTGAGATGAAGGATCTATGTATGATGCACTACTTCTTGGGACAAGAAGTATAACAGATGACTAGTGATATTTTCCTGAGTTAAGGAAAATATACAATGGACATTAAAGAAGTTCAATATGACAGAATACAAATCCATGTCTACACAGATGGTGATGTATTTGACGAAAAATAAATGATGATGATTTAGATGAGAATGATCCACATCTGTACCAACAACTGATTGGATCATTGATGTATTTGGTTAACACCAGACCTGATATATGCTATGCAACAAATGTGATTATTTAATCCATGAGTCAGCCAAGACAAGCTCACTAGATAGCAGTAAAGCATGTATTGAGATATATACGAGACATCATTGGATATGGCATGAAATATGCCTCAAGTGTGAACTTGCATTTGCAGGGATATGCCGATACATATTGAGCAGAGAGTACAATGGACCGGAAGAGCACATTCAGTTGTTTTCTTACCGTGAAGTTTGCGATGGTTTCCTGGTGTAGTAGGAAACAAAACTCCGTGGCCTTGAGTACCACAGAAGTAGAGTATATAACATTGAATGCGAAGCAGTGTGGCTTGAAAAGCTTCTGATATATTTACTTTATCATGAGATGGATTCTATGATGATAACCAGAGCTATGTGTAAAGATCTTCAAGAACCCCGTGTTTCATGATAGATCGAAACATGTTGAGATAAAGTATCATTATATTAGAGACATGTTGCAGAGGAAATAAATACACGTGCAATATCTTCCTACACATGAGAAGATTGCAGATATCTTCACCAAACTACTTGCCAATATGAAGTTTGAGTACTTATGTGAGAAACTAGCTTGGTGGAGATTACCTTCCTATTTGAGAGGTAGTGTTGATGATTACAGCTAGGACTAAGTTTGAATACTTACATGCGAGACTTGGCCTGATAGAGAATGCCTCCCTAGCTGAGAGGGAGTGTTGATGATTGTAGCTGCGTGATACATCCTCCAAGACACAGACCTGAGAGAGAGCCCCTGAGATGGGTGTGTGGTTCCTATCCGATACAGAGATGAAGACGATGTATTAGAATCCTCTGAGCAAATATTTGATATGATGAACTCATGATGATTCTCCTGTGTAACTCAGTGATAAAGGAGATCTGCTGAGTTGGACGTGCATGTGGATGAGCACAAGGTGAACGTGTGAATTCCCATGAGTTGGGTGCATCATTATGAGATAGAGATGAATATTATGTATTAGCCTCCTCTGAGAAGAGAGTTGAGATGATGAACTCTATATGAGTCTCCTGTGTAATGTAGTGGGAAAGAAGACCTGTTGAGTTGGATGTGATTATGGATAAGAACAGGTGAATGCGATCCTAGTGGTTGAGCTGTATTGAGTTTGGTTCTCTTGTGATACATAGTGAGATAGAGATATGGACATCCTTATGGATGTGCCCCTAGTGACTGAGCACTAGTGGCAGTGTATGAGATCCCTTGCTATATTGTTCAAGAGTCAGACTTACCTGTAACCCTAATTGTAATTTAAAGGGTACAGGTCGGCCCCACCTTAATGTAAAATATAATTAATGTAAAAGATAATGAATATAAAATATAATTAATATAAAAGATAATTAATATGGTAATTTGTAATTATATTTTTGAGTTATTGAGGTCGGCCCTATTGTGCCAATAGACACATCATTTGATGTGACAAGTCTTATATAAATAAAGGTTAATCCCCATTGAGGAAACACACTTAACATTGTTTCATGTTAGGGTCCTAACCCGCACATAGGTAGAACAATATATTCAGATGTAATAAAGGTCAATATTAATAAGGCCTTGCAATAAAATAAAATAAGTCGAATGTAAGAAGACCTAATAGAAGATTCCGCTTCTAGAAGGATCTTCCTCTAAATTCTTCTTTTGATAGACATATTTAATATAAATAGGAATCGAGGGTATGAGAACCCTAGCTTGGATATTATTGTAATAGAGATATGCTCGACTGGAGGTTTCCCCCTCGAAGAGGCCCGTGAACATTGCTCTCAGAATCAAAGTGTTATTTCTGTTGTTATTCTTATATCATTTCAGTGTAATTGTGGTGATTATTCTGATTATATTGTTGTTATTCTACAATTTCTAGCATTTTATTTCTATTCTACATACTTTTTATATCTGGTATATGACAAGTGGTATCAAAACACTTTCCTTGGCAGAAATTGTGGGTAAAGTTTTTTTCCTGGGTAGAGATGTATTCCGACGTCTTTAATCCACAAAGATCTGTCGTTACACACATAAACCCGGGGTTGAGGGATTCATACACACAGGAAATACAAGTGGTTTTAATCACACATTTGTTGGCCACCCTTGTAACCCCTGTTGGTACCCCTTCAAGTGGTAGCGCATCACAAAGAACCTGTGTACGGATCGACCTAGATTTCCTGAAGCCCTCTTTAGATAAACTATTTGGTTGCCTGACTGCTATAGTGCCACAAAGAAGAACACTCGGGAAGATACTCTCTAGTACCTGGGTAGTCGGGTAGTATAGATAAGGGTATGGTCTATCCTCCTTAGTTAGTTCCCTGAGATATTGGGTCGAGTACTACTGTTGGACCCCGCACGTATATTAGAGATCTATAGCACAGGGAAAACCCTTGTCTATAGAACCCTTGAATACCTAACCCTTGGGGACAGAAACATAAACAAATTAAAACAGACAAGATCTATTGTCACACAACTGTGTTCAGGTTTCCAATAAATACACATTTATTTCTGGTTAAGAATTTTGGCATTTCCTCTTTGCAGTATTCTTCAGACCGGAAAATAAATCTGTAGGTGTACAAAAAAAATATATGGAAAAATTTTCACCATTATTTGAGACCTATTCCATTGGATTCATCTCTTCGCCCTTATCACATTCATACATATCATTTTTTGGAAAAAAAATTGACCCCACCCAACCCTTTTTAGTTCCCCCGTCCTCATGGCCCATACCCATAGCCAAGACTTGGAAGCTCACTTCAACACCTTGCAATCTAGTCTCATCGAGACCCAACAAGAAGTGAAACAACTCAGTGCCAATGTTGTCACCATCAATACAACCATGTAGTCCTCAATGGAGGAAATCAAACAAGACCTCACCACCCAGCTTGAATCTGTCTTTTCGACACTCTACACCAAACTGCATATCCCTACAGATAACCCTTCCTCTTCCTCACCTCCACATACTGACGATGAACATTCCTCTCATTCCCATAACTTTCAGAACCATCATTTTCAATGTGACCTACTCCTTCCATAGGTGGATGTGACCAAATTTGATGGCTCAGACCCCACTGGTTGGGTAACCCAAATGGAACATTATTTCTCTTTATACGACATCACAAATGACTTGGAAAAACTTTGGTACGGTGTTCTCCATCTAGATCAAGAACGTTGGTAGTGGAGAAAAACTTCTTGTCAAGGGCATATTGCTTGGACACACTTTGTGGCAGAGCTTTATGAACACTTTGACACTGATACCAACCATTTGGGTCATTTGACAAAGTTGAAACAATGAGGAACAACGAAATACTTTATAGATGCCTTTGAGTGCCTGGATTTTTGGATAGAGGGCATGTCTAATGCCTTTTTCCGAGAATGTTTTATCAGTGACCTCAAGGATTATATTCAGGCTCATGTCCTCATGGCTCACCCTTAGAGTTGGGTGGAGGATAATAAAAGAGCTAAATAAGCACAACAGGTTGTATCTTCTCAAAATTAGAAACCCTCCTTTATCCCTTTCCCTAAACCAGTAAATCCCACTACTCCCTCAGCTCCACTAAAGATCCAAAAATTGACCAGGGATGAAATGGTTGAACGCCAACTCAAAGGCCTTTGTTATAATTGTGATGAAAAATATTTCCCATGCCACAAGTGTAAGGAACAAAAGTTGTTTATGGCCATCTTCGAGAATATTTCGGAAGAGGATATTGAAACTCCCCTTGTGTCTGAGTCACATGAAACCCCTGACATAACCCCTCCCTCAGACCCTCCCGAAGTAGAACCGATCATTTCCCTCAATGCTCTCACTGGCTTCTCCACTCCCCAAAACCTCAAGCTAATCGGTTACATCAAGCATCGAAAGGTCATCATTCTGGTTGATAGTGGAAGCACCCATAATTTTATTCATCGCCGCATTGCCCAAGAAAATCATTTCTACATTCATGCCGTCAATAATTTCCAAATCATGATTGCCAATGGTGGCTCCATGAAATGTGGAGGGTGTTGTGAAAATTTGTGTCTCCAAATTGGTGACTACCACCTTTAATCTCATATGTTTTCTATCGACATGGGAGATTGTGACATTCTGTTGGGTGCAGAATGGCTAAGGAATTTGGGTCCCATTCTCATGGATTTTAAGGAATTAACCATGCAATTTGACCAGGAGGGCCACCAATATAAGTTCCAAGGCATCACCGCTAGTTCACCTAAGATCATTAGTTCCCATCGCATGGAAACGTTGCTCAAAAAGGGTCATTCTGGTGTTATTTCTCAACTCTGTGCCATACAAGCAACAAAAAAACCCTCGGTGCCGCAAGACCTCCAAGCCATCCTTTCTAAACATCAAGTGGTATTTTCCAGTCCCCAGGGAATCCCTCCTTCACGTGGTGTTCATGATCATTCCATTCCCCTTGTACCCGGAAGCCTTCCTCCCAATATCTGTCTGTATCGTCACCCCTTTTCCCAAAAAAATGAAATCGATAAAATGGTCCAAGAACTCCTTAATGCATGCGTTATTTTCCCTAGTACGAGCCCCTACTCTTCTCCCATGTTCATGGTCCTGAAGAAAGAAGGTTCTTGGAGAATATGTCTTGACTTCCATGCCCTCAAAAAACTTACCATTAAAGACAAATTTCCCATTCTTGTCATTGATGACCTCCTGGATGAACTGAGTGGCGCCCAATTCTTTACTAAATTCAATCTTCGTTCGGGCTACCACCAGATACGTATGAAAGAGAAATACATTCCTAAGACTTCCTTTAGAACTCATGAGGGCTACTATGATTTTTTGGTCATGCCCTTTGGCTTGTGTAATGCCCCCTCCACCTTCCAAAGCCTCATGAATCATGTCTTCCATCCTTTTATCCATCATTTTGTCTTAGTTTTATTTGATGATATTCTCATCTATAGAAAGACATGGACAAAACATCTTTCTCATGTGGATCGAGTTCTCCATCTACTCTCTTAGCACCATTTTTTCCTGAAACAGTCTAAATGTGCTTTTGGCGCCTCAAAAGTAGAGTACTTGGGTCATCTAGTTGGCAAGGACGACGTTAAGGTGGATCCTAAAAATATTGAAGCTATGCAAGACTGGACTCACCCAAAGACTCTCAAAAGCGTGCATGGATTTCTGGGCTTAACAGATTATTATCGCAAGTTTGTTAAGAATTATGGAAAGATTGCAGCACCTCTCACTGCTCTCCTAAAAAATAACTCTTTCACTTGGACTCTAGTTGTTGCTCAAGATTTTCAAACCTTGAAGATATCCATGTGCACCACTCCATTCCTAGCCCTTCATGATTTCACAAAGACCTTTGTCTTGGAATGTGATGCTTCAGGGAAAGGAATTGGTGCTATCCTTATGCAAGAGGGTCAACCTTTGGCATTTACCAGCAAGCAACTATCTGAAAGAAATCCGGGAAAATCTATCTATGAAAAGGAAATGTTGGCTATTCTGCATGTCATTGATTTGTGGCACCCTTATCTATTAGGGAAATGCTTCCAAATTAAGACAGACCATCAAAGCCTCAAGTATTTTCTGGAACAACACATTTCCTCCCTGGAGCAACAAAAAAGGGTAACTAAGCTATTTGGCTATCATTATGAGATCATTTACAAGAAAGGAAAAGAAAATGTGGTTGTGGATGCACTTTCCTGCAAATATGAAGATGAAGGATCCATTTTTTTCTCTTTCCTTCAATGTACTAGATTGGATCCAAGTCGTTCGCCAGGAATGGCTACAAGATCCCAAAAGATCACAGTTGATCCAACAATTGCATTCTAGTGCTCTAGCTCCCCCAGGGTACTCTTGGCTCCATGATGAGCTTCGATACAAAGGTTGTTTGTATTTAAGTAAAGAATGAAAGCTTAAATCCACGGTAATTTCTAATCTTCATGCTACACCGATAGCGGGGCACTCCAGGTTCACCAAAACCTATGACAGGGTCAAACATTCTTTTTTTTGTAATGGTATGAAACAAGACATTTGTAATTTTGTCACCGAATGTGATGTGTTTCAACGCAACAAGGGAGAAACAGTCAAATCTCTGGGCACACTACAACCACTCTGGATTCCACCTTCTATTTGGAAGGACATCTCTATGGATTTTATTACAAGATGACCCAAATCGAGAAATAAATCAGTCATCATGGTGGTTTTTGATCGCCCTTCCAAGTATGCTCATTTATGTGCTCTTCAACACCCATTTACAACATCCAAGGTGGCTCAAATTTTCATGGATCGGGTCTTCAAGCTTCATGGAGTGCCACACTCTATTGTTTCTGATTGCAACCCAACTTTCATAAGCAATTTTTGGCAAGAAATTTTCAAGCTACAGGACACCCAGTTGCATCTCAGAACATCTTATCATCCCAAGACTAATGGTCAAACATAAGTTGTCAACAAGTTTTTGGAAACATATTTGAGGTGTTTTGCATCGGAAAAGAAAAATCAGTGGGATCAATGGCTACCCCTAGATGAATGGTGGTACAACACTTCATACCATACAACTACACTCATGACTCCTTTTGAAGCGGTATGTGGATAGAAGCCACCTTCAGTTMTTTCATACTTACCTGGTGTCTCAAAGGTCCAAGYGGTTGACCAAACACTTACAGTTCGAGAGGCTATTCTTCGTACCCTCAAAGAAAATTTGGTCATGGCACAGAATCACATGAAGAAACAAGCAGATCAAGGTATCTTTGAACATCAATTTGAAGAAGGGGATCATGTGTTTCTTCRCCTACAACCTTACAAGAAGAATTCCCTCAAGGCCGRGCATTTTCAGAAGCTAGCGCCAAAATTTTATGGTCCTTATACAGTTCTCAAATGTGTGGGACAAGTGGCCTATTAGTTAGCTTTTCCCATTCATTCGAAGMTACATCTTGTTTTTCATGTTTCCTTCGTAAAGAAGGTGATCAGAACTAAGTACCAAATTCAAACCAAACTTCCCAAGTTATCCAAAGAAGTTTTGGACTAGCGTGAGCATCGCCTATGTCAGAGAACCATCAAGGAAGTTTTAATCTAGTGGAAAGATACAACTCCAGCAGATGCCACTTGGGAACCAACTACCATTCTGCAACAATTTCCACATCTCAAGCCTTGAGGACATGGTCGTGTTTAAGGGGGAGGACATGTTAGGGTCCTAACCCTCAAATAGGTAGAACAATATATTTGGATGTAATAAAGGTCAATATTAATAAGGCCTTGCAATAAAATAGAATAATTTGAATGTAAGAAGACCTAATAGAAGCTTCCACTTCTAGAAGGATCTTCCTTTATATGCTTCTTTTGATAGACATATTTAGTATAAATAGGAGTTGAGGGTATGAAAACCCTAGCTTGGAGATTATTGTAATAGAGCTCTGCTCGATTGGAGGTTGCCCCCTCAAAGAGGCCCATGAACATTTCTCTCAGAATGAAAGTGTTATTTTTGTTGTTATTCTTATATCATTTCAGTGTTATTCTGGTGATTATTCTGGTTATAGTGTTGTTATTCTTCCATTTCTAGCATTTTATTTATGTTCTGCATACTTTTTATATCTAGTATATTACATGTCATGTCATGATTTCAGAAGTTGTGTTATGAAATTATGAGAATTGCAACACCCTCTTGTGTGCTAGATTTGGTGATGGTGTGGGAGGTCTTTCTCTTGAGGAATATAGAAAAGGATTGGTTGGGTTTTCTTCCCTTGTTGAGAAGAGTTTCCCAGGATACTTCTTGTGTTCTTGTGCATGGTTATTCTTCTTGTGATCTTGGTTTTTTGTTGTAGTTATGGTTCAAGTAATAGTTAAGAAAAAAATTTAAAAGAATGCATGAACCATAGCTCATTGAAACTATAACACTAAGAACATCAATCTTGGAACCTACTATTAAGAAAAAAAGAACAAATCCTACTACTACGAGGAAAATCACTCTATGGCATGGGTTAAACCACAACAGATGGAATGAATGCAAAACTCAACTCTAGTCTCAAGTATGTTATATAAACAAACATTCTAACAAGGCAATATAAAGAGCCTACCTTGTTTAGACGTTCGATGAAGACCACTATTGAGCACTTGAATCAAAGTTATATACCTGCAACTTGTCCTCAACAACAAATATACACAAGCATATGGTGATAATATATAAAGTTAACACATATAACATCATAATACATCAATATTCATAACAAATATTCCCATGGAATAATAATTCAAATATTTGTAAGACATTAATTGGATGAGAAAAGAGTATTTCTATTAAAATGTAATCAACAAAAGTGTATGAATAACAAACTTATGTGTCGGCACGTTCGGAACCGAGAAACTAAGTCTCTTCCAGTTGGGCCTCCACCACTTCAATCCTCCACCAAAGGAAAGATCATATAAGAGAGGAAATGAGGTTCTCCATAAAATAGGGAAGATGTTGGGGGATGAACAATGTGTCTAGAATTAAAAAGATAAAGGGATGCAGACTCAATATGAAGTGAGTAATTTCTCCAGAGTAAATTTTCTCTCAAAATTGAATTCTTCTCGTATTTCCACAACTTGGATATGGCCCATTTATAGCCCTCAGATGGAACTGAAGGGACGAGTCAGAATGTTTCCAATATATGGAAGGTCAAGGATCATGGGTCTCATGATGTGACATGGAAAATCGACACCATTATTAATTTTGGGCACAAAACCTGATGAACATGGGCTGTAATGGTGCAACCTGCATATACGCATGTTGTATAGTTGTTAGGGCATGTATATGTGGAAAACAAAAATTAGCTCTGGGAATTGCAAAAAGGGACTTCAAGTCTACATAAAGAAATGGAAAAGGGATTCTGAGAAATTTGTATGGGGTGAGGAAAATCTTTCTAAAACAGATGACCCCTAATGTGTGAGGTCAGAGGAGTATATTTGATGGTCCAAATACATTATAATTCCTAGAAGTGAAGTAATGGAGACCCAACTAGATGAACTACTTTCTCATAAGAATATTACAATCCATAATGACTTTGTGCACATGGATTCCAATTTGAATTACAATGCAGATCCTTGTGTAAATATACCAAACAACTATTCATGGCCATGAATAGGAAATACAAAGGTAGATACATGCCATAGGATGTCATATTTGTGAATAAGGACAAGTGAAAACCAGTCTCAAAATCAATCTGAAGATATCTGTATACAATGGAGTACAATATGATCTCCCATGATCACTAAAGTCATATAGGTATTGGTCCAATGAATGATAACAACAAATCAGGAAAGTTGTGACTACGAACTAATGTATTCGAGTCTTCTACACAATCTGCCAAAGGTGAAATTCTACATCATGTGAATAAAGGAGTTGAGGTCGAACACAATGAAGCTTCGTTTGATTACCGGTCATTAAGGTATACCGTTAACAAACGCGAGACAACCTACCAATAATGAAAGTAGGTATCAAGGAACCAAGTACATTCTTACAAGTGTGAATAAAGGATTTGAGTTTGAACACTTGAAGAATGCATCGATCAAGATACATTGATGTATTTCTAACTGTCGATGGCGAGAGAACCTGCCACTGATGACTGCGGGCCTCTAGGTACTCATAAGACTGTAGGACTTGTTTCTAGAATAGATGAGCTGAAGACGATGGAAGGAGACCCACTGAAAGGAGAGCATTAAGGAATCTCTCATAAGTCAACATGAGGTACAAAGAAGTTTCTTGATGATTTGGAGGAACTTGAACAAAGAACATGTTCATGAACCAACAACCCTGTTCATCTTTCGCATGCACCAGATGCAAGCAGTGCACATAAACACCCTCTGAATAGCCACCAATAAGGAAAATTGTCGAAAAAGATGAGGAAACCATCAATAAGGATAATGGAATCCAAGAAAATACATGAATCCCAATCTGTGAATATATTTCTTTCCATCAAACACAAGGGAAACTCCCCAGTCAACAGCTAATGAGGAGATGTCGACTATTGGGTTCAAGGTTACCTACCCATAACAAAAGTAGGACCAGGGTGCACAATAGGAAAAAAAATTCATGTAACTCTAAGACGCACTGAGGGTATGGCTGACACACAAAGTCAAGAGTTCTAAGAAATGGTCAACACAAGCTTATAGAAATCCTTTGAACAATAGTATAATACATATGGAGGACTTTGGAAACATAGACTCAATGATGAAACTTTGTGATACAGGAGGCACCAATCAAAATGTCCATCGGGACTAGAAGAGTAACCAGACAGAGGAGTAAACTCTAAGTAATGAGCTCAGCTTCCTAAGGTCATGATAAAACCAAACTTTGAATGACAAGTGGACTCGAAATTTTGTGCTCTGTTCAAAGGAAAAATGGTTGTTGCCAACATGAGATAATACTATTCTCTCGCCCATCTTTTGTTTTTCATAGACAAATGAATGTTATGATATAGAGGAGGAAACAAGTGTTGAAAGTAAGAAAATGGTTCCAACAGTGGAACATACCTATTCTCAATGCAAGGAACTGCATGTAGGATATGTACACTCGGGGGAATGTTTCCTCTTAGGGTATAAGGTGTCAAGATACAAAGGATAAAAAAAAGGCTCTGCTTGGTTGATGATGAAAACTTTTGAGATAATAGGATTATAATGAAAAGGCGGGACCAACAATAGTCTCAATACTTCAAGCGAGAGGATGAGATGCAATTACAACTTAACTCCAAAGAATGTCCTTTTTCATATGTTTATTCTACTTGGTCTGAAAAAGGGTTAAACTTACACCAAACAAACGTCCTTTCAAATCCAATTTACGAGTGTGAAAGAGACAAGTTCACTCGACAATATTTTCAATTTTTGAGAGAGTTGTAAAAGAGATTAAAAAAATGTTCATGGGAGTCCCAGAGGTATAGGTCATCATGATTATGAGTAGGAATACGAGGCTCGAATGCAAAGTCATATTGGAACTATAAAGGACTCCCAGTATTTATGGAATAATCTTTGCATGGGCACCATATGGAACATAGGTTCTAAATAGAGCACCCATGTTTGGTAAGCCTCTATCATTCACTAATGACACTTCTAGTAGCAATATGGAGGTTCTATGTCGCTAACAAAATGGGATCATACTTAAGGCATATGAATCACAATGATAGGATAATGCAAGTGTGCAAAATGGAGTGACGACCTATCCTACGTGTTGTTCAAAGAAATTATACCTACCAAAGTTACGAACGGGATAAATTATGCTAGAAAATGCAAGAATCCCTGGATAAAACCACCAAAACCAACTCCTTCCACTGTACTACTAGTCCGTTAGGCCAAAATATTAACAAAAACTATATAAAGTGGGTTACAATTTTCTATAAATAGTAAAAATAATTGAATTTAGCATACCATTTCACATTTTTACCCAAATGGTGCATTTTGGACCAATTTTCCCACAAACTTCAAGTTTCGATTGCATGAGCTATGAGCGATGGAAAGGACAACTGTCTGGACCAAGTAAGTATTATTTCCCTTGTCTTCATTTTTAGTGGATTAGAATTCGAAATTAGGTCTCACGTTTTAATTTTTTTAATGCAGAAGTTATGAATTAGGGTATACGCGGAATGCATATCATAGAGTCATGTATATGAAACCATATAAGTGATTGTTATCAAAACAAACTATGTATATTTAGTCCTATACGCGACTGTGTAAACTGCAACTTGTGTACAAGTTCGTAACTTGTTTTTTTTTAAAGGAATTTGACTCGAAAATTGGATTTTCTTTGCAGGATGGTATTGGAATGGAGAGAAAGAGAGCATGAGGAAGTTGATGTTGCAGTGGAAAGATACCTAGGGGCCCGAATAGCACTAAAAAGATGCAGGATTTATAGGTTTTGGGCTCTCAAAGGGATGAGGGCTCAAGTGAGACTACTCCAAATGCTGGTGAGCTTTTGGGACTCGGATATAAAGGCCTTCAACCTTGAAGGAAAACCATTGAGAATTGAATTCGAGGATATATACTTTCTGACAGGGTTGTCGCACTGAGGTGAGGTGGTGAACCTATAAGCCAAGGGAGTTGGAGTGGCATGAACATAGAGGACCAAATCGCCACTCACTGTGTTGCAAGCACAAAAAAGGTAGGGAGCCAACTCCCTATTCGGACGATCAACAACCTGAGTCTAAAGATCGTCGTTCTCATGTTGAAGCGGATCATGGGGTCAACCTCATTGCATCATGCATCAAGGCCACTGATGTTCTACTCCATGGAGTTCTTATTACCCACAATATATGATTGGTGCACCTCACTACTGGCTACCATGTAGAGCCAATTGACAAACTGCAAACATGGTAGGAAGAGGAAATTTGGGTTTGCATCTATCTTGTGTAGTTATTTCTTCAAGCGCGTTCTAGGATTGATCCCTAGAGTCTAAATCACTCCACATAGACTTCTCAATCCATCCATATCATGGTGAACTGGGGTGATGAGGCGGTTGGGAGGTGGTAGGGTACCGACCCTCTATAATGATGAGTTCTTCTTATGGTGGCGTCGACAAGTGATAGCCCTGAAGGACTACCCTTATGAAGGGATTTACTTTAGAGGAGACCCAAACATGCAATTTCCACCAAGTGCCGCCTACAAATACATAGGTATGAAACAATTTTCAAATATATTTCATTTTTTTTATGTTTTTTAAAGATAAAAACGCAATTTTTTTTGTATGGTGTCAAGTATTCTAACAAAAATGATTTGTTGTGCAGACGTAGGTCCACGGCGGTTGGATGGATTCCCACGACACTGGCGAAGGAACCAAGGGGATGATCTAGTGGAAGGATATGCAAAGAGAGTGCTTCAAAATGTGTAGGGAAACCTATCTCGTTTGACGCCCATGATTCCCATGGTACAGGTAGAGGATCTTCCAGAGGCGATGCAACAACATGTGGTGGATGTGCCCCGTGCGTGAGTGTGAATCTTCCAGTGTCTCGCAAACACCATAGTATGCTATCATGACACACATCTGTCACCACCGGTGTAGATGTCATGGTTATTATATTGAGTGATTGTATATGTATTTTGAGGGTGTGAGCCCCAATTTTGTACTATAACACCATATTTTTTGGAGAAATGAAATATAAAAACATGGGTCTTCGGCTTTACTTATATTACAATGTGTACAATAGTGAATGTGTTTTATTTTACTTTAGTAATGTGACAAATTCAAATCTAAAACATAATTAGCATATGCATCAGATACATAATTAGAACTTTTAGGTATGTGATTCTAAGTAATAAAATCAAAATGTCGTTCCAAAAGTCATACCCATAGGAATCATTGGAGTAGATTAGGGTCCCTCACATGGTAATTTCCATTCAAATTAAATACTACTAACTGGGAATCCAGGAGAAATTATAAATAAAAAATACCATGTGAAACAACATCGCGTAAAATTTCTATAACAACGCTATATTCAACCACATTGTTCATTGATGGCCCTAGACAAATTCCACCTAAAGACACCAGTTGACCCTTGAGTGAATAAAAAACCCAAGTGACAAAAGTTAATTCTATGTATGATGACTGGAACCTTATTTGAATCCTAAGTAAACCGAAGGCTCCGTTGACATCTTCCAACCAAGGGAAAAATTGATAAGAAAGCTGATGAAAAAAGGGAAAAGTTATATACACTAAGATACACTAGTATACAGAGAGTTACCCCAAATCTTGGGGCTCAAGCATAATATATTTTCAAGTAGAGCCCATTTTGGGCTTATCCAACATATTCCCTTCATAATATTCTAATTCATAGCCTCTTTTTTCTAAGACCTGTCACATGATATAAGGACTGTGCCACATGGGGTTGAACTTGCCTACCCCCAGTGGTTCTTTGTCTTGGTCATACAAGAGGACAAAGTCACCCTCAACATACTACCAAGGATAGATAGAGTTATCATATTGGACCTTGAAATGTCATTTATTTTCTTCAATATCCATAGAGGCATATCGATGTTGCTCATCTAGGCTCTCTAGGTGTAGGAGTTGTTCTTCGAGATTGGAAGTGTTAGGTAGGATCCTAACTTCCAGTCTAAGAGAAGGGATTTCAAATTCAATAGGAAGAATTGACTCCACACCGTGTACTATCTGAAAAGGATAAAAACAGGTGGAATTCTTAACCAAGGCTCGGTATGCCCAAAGCACATGGTAAAGCATGAGATGCTAGTCAGATTTTCTCTAGCTGACAATTTTCTGCAAAATGGTCTTGAGAGACTTTTTCACGGCCTCTACTTGTCCATTTTCATTGGGGTAGTAAGGGTAATAATGACCATGTTTAAACCCCAATTTTGATGTTAACTCTTTCATCATTTCGATCTGAAAGTGACTTCCATGATCAGTGACAATCTCACTCGAGATTCTGAACAAGGCTATAATTTGATTGAACATGAAAAATATTGTAGTATTACCATCAGATTTAATTGTAGGCATGGCCTCAACCCACTTAGTAAAGTAGTATACGACCACAATAATATGTTGATGCACCCCAACCGAGGTTGGGTTGCAATCCACAAAATACACCCCCACCTGGTGAAGGGACTGACGGTGATGACCTGGTGAACATGCGATGGATACGAGTGCATATTTCGAGTGAACACCTGGCAAGGGTGACACTTATTGATTGCTTCAACATGAACTTTAAAAATAGATAGCCAAATATAATCAGCTCGCAAAATATTCTTGGTTTTCGCAAGCCCAAATAGATGACCACCACAAACCGCACTGTGACAGTCATTAAGAATTGACCCAACCTCTTTGTGAATCAAGAAACTATGCAGGATATTATCTATGCCTTGGCGATACAAAGTGTCACTGATGATAATGTAGTTCTTATCTTGATATCGTATGTGTCGTCGATCATCTCTCAAAAGATGCTGAGAGAACTTCAAGGTTTGAAGATAGGTCAAAATGTCTGCATACTAGGGGTCTGAAGACAAGACAAGGAAAATGTGTTCATCCGCAAATGAATCGACATGGATAACATCCTCATCTAACCAAGGGAAATCCGATATTAACTCGGTAAAAACTAGCGATTTCTTGGATTTTGCCAAAGAAAAATCAAGATCAAACTCTTGCAATATGACAATCCATTTATTATATTTTCCCCATATGATATTCCTAGTAAGGAAATATTGAAATGGATTGACGTCAGAAACTATGGTAGTTTTGCAAAGCAATATATAGTGCCATAATATTTTAAACACATGTACTACAACCAAAGATGGCTTCTCAACATGAGAATACTTGAGTTCAGGGTTGACTAAGTTTCGACTAAGATAGTAAACGGCGTGCTCATGGAGCTCATAATCCTCCTGAACTAAAACCATACCAATCTTCCTTTTGCACACAACGATATAAAGCAAGTAATATCTACTGTAGTTTGGAGGCTTAAGCACAGGCATTGATACCAAGGATTTATTCAGACCATCGAAGGATTTTTGGGCTTTCTCATCCCATATAAATAGAGTGTCCTTCTTCAAGAGACGCATGAAACCCTTATTAATATTGGCACATTTTACTATAAACTGGCATAAGAAGTTAGCTTTCCCCTGTAAACCTTGAAGCCAACAAATATTGCACGGGGGAGGAAATCGAGGTTTTGCATCAACCTTTAAAGGATCCACCATGATCCTAGTCTTAGAGACTAAGAATCCTAAAAGATGACCCAGCCTAATGCAAAATATGTACTTATGAGGGTTCAAATGGATGCGATAATAGAAAAATCTCTCAAAAACTAGCCGAAGGTGGCTAGAGTGATCCACTCTATTGCGAGAGTGAATAGCGATATCATCAAGGTAAGATTCAAATATATGCTTGAGATAATGAAAAGTGAAGGTCATGGATTTTTGGAAGGTTTCTCCAACGTTTTTAAGGTTGAAAGGAATTTTCCAGTATGCAAAAGTACCCCAAGGACAAATAAATGTTGTCTTATGTTGATCCTCGGGTTTAATATGAATTTGGTTGTATCAAGAAAATTCATCCATAAAATAAAAAACCTCGCTTCCCACACACTCATTGAGAATATGATCAATGAAATGTGTTGGGAATTGTTCTTTAGGACATGCCTTATTTAGGTCCTGAAAATACATACATACATGGATGTTTCCTTGCTTTGTATTCATGGGAATGGGGTTGGATACCCATTCAATCAAGGGAACCAAGTAGTAAAGCTTTCATTAAGCAATTTCTCCACCTCTGCCTTAATAGCAGGGGCCTTCCTAGGATTAATAGCTCTAAGCCTTTGTCGAATGGGTTTAGCATCCATGTAGGTTTTAATATCATGTTCTACAATACGAGGGTCTATTCCTAGCATCTCTTCATATGACAAAGAAAACAGGTCACATAATTCCTTGAAGAGTTCGGTGTAGATATGAATTTCTTCAGGCGAACAATCCACACCGATATATAAATTTTCAACTTTACCAGGAATAAGAGAGATATGGATCGTGACGGTAGGAGAAATACTCTCCATGTTTCTCTCGTCATAAATTCCATGCGTATCAAGTGGAACTACAGTGTGATCGACTATATCACTCAAGGTAGATCTAAAATCGTCTTGTTCGATCCTAACAAGCACTAGGAGGAATTAAGAGCGATGATGCATATCATCCCATGGCCTATCTGAACCATTCATGGCCTATAAGATTGCTTCATTTGAAGTTAAATTATCATCGAGAAAATCATGTGAGAAAGACGATGAAGGGGGCCATATGGGTCGTAGAACAGGATCCTCCTCATCTCTCTACGCGGGAATAGGATATGGGTTGACAATAGAGTTGAGAACAACCTGATACACTATATCTATCGTTGAAAGTGGCATTTCCATTCCAACATGCAACTGACCTTCACAAGATGATGTCGGGGAAGGTAGGGTCCAAGGATCGTTAAAATATGAAGTGAGGAAAGGAACAGACCTCATTGACAAAGCATACTTACTAGACATGGCATAGACATGATGAATTAATGACACAAAATCAAAGGTACCCATAAGAGAGGAATACATCCCGACACCAATATCCTCAATTGTCGGCTGAGAATTGTCGATCAAAGGTATCGAAGGTCCAAGTGATGCATTGGGGCTAGCATGCGCAAAGGACAACTAATCGACCGTCATGATTTTTCCATTGTGAGGAAAACATAAAGTACATAAAATAGATGATACGACTGTAGTCATAGAAAAATTCCAGTTATTTCCTAGTAATAAGTTATAGTCAAGGGGAGCATCTGTTGAAGGAAAATCTCCATGCGGATAGGTAGATCTCCTCAAAGAGCTATACTCTTAACTCTAAGATAGAAAGTTATTATCATGGTCACTGACTTCCTTTTAGATCTAGGTGGACTAGTGTGTGAGAAGGAAGGAGAAAAGAAGTACCTTTTACCGGTGTTTGTCCCTGCACGCTCCGAATTGAGCTCCAATCTTTTTCTCTTCGATAAGCCCTTAAGACAAACAAAGTACGACCACTTCCTACTCTATCAAGATTAGTCTGAAATAGGTCTATCTACTAAAGATACAAATTCATGTGAGATTGAACACGAATTAGAAAGAAACAGGCCAAGCAAATTATATTAATGAGGACAAACCATTGCTTACAGTCATAGATGGATTGCAGCAGTTCTGCCAAGTTCTCCTTGTCTATCCCTTGCTCAAAATATCCATGATCCAAATGATGATAGCTTCACTTATTGTTCCCTATGAGATCATAGGTCTCTTGATTCCAAAATATCTCTGTTCTAGCACCACTTATAAGATCATAAGTTTGGTGTGATTCTCCTTTTTCAGTCCCCTTTCACCATTAGAAAGCTTGCTTATATAGCCTTAGAGAGGCTCTAACCACTTGAGATATCCTTGGGGAAGTTGAGGATTTTCCTCCTTCAGTTGAGGATCTACCCTAAGATCATGGCTGGACTAGGGATTCGAATCCAACTACCTTCCAAGAATGAAATGATCCTTCCCCCATTCATCTTAACAACTTAACTACTGCCCAAAATAGGTAGCTCTCCCTCAAAATGGCACTCAGAGCACTATAGCGTTCCCTAGTAGGCTTAAGGAGGGTGCCAGCACTCCTAAAGACACCAACACTCCCTCAAAAGGGCCAAAGGAGATTTATAATGCTCCCAGACAGTGTAAGGGGGAGCGCCAGCGCTCCCAGAAGAGGTATAGGGGAGCGCTCCCCTCCAAAAACTCAGTTTTTGAGGTGTTTTCAGATGGAAAAAGGTTCATGAGCCCAGTTAACCTTTCCTCCTCTTCCAAATCAAGTGTTTGACATGTTCCAAGTGTCCTCCTGATGTCGTTTACAGGCACGACATGGGAATCATGGCAGTATGCTTTCTTTAACACTTGCAACACTTGTGAGCAAAATGCGACACTTGCGACCTTTGTAATGACGACACTTGTGACACTATCAAAGTGAGTATTTTTTATGTGTAACAGATTGCCCCCCAAAGTATGAAGTTAAAAGACAGGAACTGATAACTTAAATGCTTTGTAGACTTTCAAGCAAGGGTATAGATGCAGAGAACCTGACAAAAGCTACACACAAACATCCAACAAATATTATGACATGTTTCAAACCCAAGGCAGGCATACCTATGCTTGGGTGATCAAGACTTGCAAGATATGGCCACCAGAAAATACACTGTGGATCCATAATAGTATTGATAAAAAGGTATAGCCACCAAGGATACAGTGTGGATCTATACTCTGATGACCTGAACTGATCGTAGCCATGAAGAATACACAGTGGATCTATGAGATGACAAGACATAGCCATGACCAATACAAAGTGGATCTATTAACAATATATATGTGTCATTGTTCAAGAGAAACTCCTACGCAACCTGGGCAAAGCACATATCAAAGTGATCACTCAACCCAGGGTCTTCTTACCGATCCTGATGTAGTACAAATATAACCATGTGAATAGATGTCCTGATGTTCAACATGGCAGAAACCACTTGATTACCGATCAATGATGTAAACCGTTAACAAGTGAGAGGGAGATCACCATTAATGTCAATGATTCCCAAGGTACCCTAGTACATTCCAACGAATGTGAATGGATGAGATGGGGTCGAACATCCGTGGAATCATCCGATTAGAGGTCAGTGATGTAAACCTACTGTCGGATGTGAGGAGGCTTTCCATTGAGGCATGTATGTCCCAAAGTACTAACTGGTTTCTAAGTCTAGTTCCTGGATAATGTGTTGAAGTTGACAGGAATAGACTCGTCGAAAGAGGGCCTTGAGGTATCCCCCATCAATGACATGAAACGGACACAGAGATGTAATTGGTAGATCAAATGAACATGGAATGACACGGGTATTGAGACAAGATATTTGTGATGGCTGACTCTCGAGGCGGATACTTCCCTTGAACACTGAGGCAGGAGAGAAGAAACATGACATGGACCAAAAATTTATGATGTGGTAGATGCTATGACTTACGTCAGGCGACCCAAAGGAGTGAAAGAAACTCAAATGATTGGCTCAGTGCAGAGGTTCAGCGGATTAAAATGCGTGCAAAAGACAAAGTGCCATGTTCAAGGGTGACTCTAAGAATTACTTGGTAATGTTCTCAAGAGACTACTTGGCTTGCTTCTTTCAAATTTTCCCCCATCCAGATAGAAGAGTACATCTTTTTAATTTAACGAGCTCGAGGAGGGTAACACGTGCTCGGTATAACTCACCTTCGGTAAGTTCCTCTTCCTTTGTTTAATGAACTGGAAGAAGTAAGGGTTCGATCCCGTACGGGCCTGTCGATGTTTGTTTTAGAGAGTCCAAAGACAGAAAACTCGAAGGTTTTTCATGATTATAGAGTTTGGAAAAACACTTAAAAGAGAACTCTCTCAGTTCCTTTTTTGTAATGTTAGTCTCGCAAGGCTGAAAAAGAGATAAATTATCACTTGAAAGATGCCCTTTCAAACCGTTTAACGAGTGGAAAAGGAAGAAAGATCACTCGAAAATCTTTTCATGTTTAGAGAGTCTGAAAAGAGATTAAAGGAGACTCCAGGGGGTTCCTTTTTCGTGTATCCATACAGGTCCAAAAAAGAGATAAAATTCTACCCGGATGCACTCTCATGTATTTACGAGCACGAGAAAGAACAAAGACTAAGCTCGGTATGCCCCCAGCTTGAAATCTAGTGGTTGAACTCTAGAATGATCAGCAAAGGCTGGAGACATGCCCTCCAAGATTCGATTCATTCATCGAAGGGTGGATGAAAAGAAGGTTCAAGAAAGGTGACTATTTCATTTGTTAATGAGCTTGACATAGGAAAAGAACTATGCTCAGAGCCTTTGTTTTATTTTTTAACGAGCTTGCCATAGAGAAGAGAAACTATGCTCGTGGTTTTTTCTGGATCATGGCTTCCAAGAGGACAATGCTCTAGAAGGGTACCATGTCAAAGGATAAAACATGGTCATGGCCTCCAAGAGATCTTCTCTGGATGGAAGATAATCACTCGAGAAAGGACACATGTCGAGGGTCGCGATAGGAAGAAGGAGATCAGGCTCCAATAACCCTACCGAAGAAATCACCATGTCCACTACCGGATCCAAATCATCGTAAGTTGAGGTCATGGGAGACAACACCACATAATTGACATGCGGCGGGGGCGATATTGTCTGCATATAGGAACCACTTAGGGAGGTAACCCAGTTGGGACCGATGAATTAAAGTTGATCAATAGTCACAATTCTTCCATCGTGAGGGAAAGATATCACATGGAAAAGGGTGGATACAAGAGCTTTCATAGCATAGACATAATCTCGCCCAAGGATTAAAGCGAAATCCAAGGGTTCTCGGACTAACATGACATCGATAAAGATATTTTTCCCTCCCAAAGTTACAGGAAATTGAGGAAGGATCCCTAAAGGTTGACTAGTTCTTCTGTTAAAAGCCAACAGATTCTGTGTAACTGGTGCAAGTTGCAGACAACCCAAAGCGTACCAAGCAACAGAAGACAAAATACTAACAGACGCACCTTCATCTATCAGTGTTTGAGGAATGTCCCGACCACAAACCTGTACAGTAATCTGGAAAGGAATGTGAGAGGGAAGACGAGGTCTAGTTAGCACACCCCAATCAAAAAGGATGGCCTCATTACTTGGAGGGGGTTTCGTAGGAGAAGGAGGAATGCCCCCCAGTACGATAGAGTCTATATTAATGAGAAAAACATGGGCAGTATCAGGTTTACTCTCTAGAAGGAGAGTAGGATCGACCGATGATTGGATCGGATCAACCAATGGTGGACTTGGATAGACCACTTTAGAACTCGTCAGAGGAAGAGTGAGACTGAACGAGGAAGTGACTGGATCAGTCACTTTGATGTTCCTCAATGGAGGAATGGGATTGACCGATGGCGAAACTGGATAGACCACTTGAGTTTCATTCTCCAAGGGAAGAATGGGATCGACGGGTGGAAACAGATCGACCGCTTTGGTGTCACTCTCTAACAAGAGAGTGGGATCGACCGAGGATGAAAATAGATTGACCACTTTGGTGTCACTCTTTTGATGAAGAGCAGGGTTGATAGATGACGGAACTGGATCAGCTACTTGGGTTTGTGGTTCAATCGAGGAGGAAACTAGATTGACCACTCGATCAACCGGACTAACCAGGGATGGAACCAGATTGACCAGTCCATCAACCAATGATGGGTCAGAGGAAACCTTACGATAACCTTTTGGAAGTTGAAGTTTTTCCAAAAGAGAAGAAGCCTTGTCCATGTGAGGACAACGGTGAGAGTAATGATTACCTTTACATAACATGCAAGGGAACTTGACAATTTGCTTCTTCTTACCAACCTGAACATTACTAGTTGATGGGGAATCATCGACATGACCGACAGAGGCCGATGACGTGGAGGACCACATTTCTAAGACCTGGGTAAGAACGGGGCAATCCCTTGGAAAGTGGTCACCCTTACAAAGGCTGCAAGGGAATTTGGGTTTTGGATTCTTCATTTTAATATTGCTTACCTCATCAGCACTCCCAGTACTATTAACAGTAACTGGTTTCTTAGAGCTAACATCTGATGTTGTTGGGGTCTTTCTTCTTTTTGGGTTCTTCTTCTTCTTCTCTTTCTGTTTCTTCTTCTTCTAATCAATCTGGCTACTTTCTTTAGAGCTTTCACTAGGCGAAGAAGGAGAAATGGAAGGAGGCTTAATGGATGAAGAAGGTGAAAATTCGACGTGAGGTTGATGTGTGGGTGGTGTATTGACATCCAAAGTATTAGGTGCAACTGAAACATTGGGAGGATTCAGGATCACTGGAGTGGGGAACAACCAAACTGGTAATCCGATGGTAATTCCTGGAAGACTCAGTGTGGAAACATATGGAGGACCAAAGTTTCCAAATGAAGGAAAGGTATAAGGTTCTCCAGGAGAAGGGGTTCCTCCATTGGTACTCCCTGGATTCGATGCCATTAACACTGACTCGACCTAAGGTCCACTAAGTAAAACAAA